>JAMAKP010000011.1:283965-347586 GCA_023628455.1 Chaetomiaceae sp. B2702 | reverse complement strand
CCCACCAATTTTTTTTTTCTCCCTGCCCACCCCCCCCCCGCGGGGGGGGGGTTTGTTGGTTTTAAAAAATTAACCCCCCCCCCCCCCCCCCCCCCCCCCTGATGATGATGATGACGATGATGAAAATCGTCTGCCTGGTCTACTAAAAAGCAGAGATGGAAAATGGAAGTGGGTGGTAGTAGTAGACGACGGTGCCTATTCCCCCGTCGACAACAACACGGTGTTTGTTTGATGACACGATCCCATCATGCATCCGTCATTTCCTTGCTCCGCTGCTTCCAAGATTGACCTGCATTGTACTATCTATGTATGCATGTTGTGCTCGCTGCCCTTGCTTTTGACCTTGCTTGATTGACCTTGAGCTCGGTCAGGGGCTTCCCACAAAACGCGGCGTCCCGGCCAGCGCCTGTCCTTGGTTCTCACACCTTGGGAGAGACCGGAAACCCAACCCTCTCGGCTGCTTTCCTTCCGTGCACGGGCGCTGCCCTCCGTCACGTCCAAACTACATACAGTAGCTTGCCAAAAACATGAAACATGTTTCTGTTCTTTTTTTCCCTTTTCCTTTTTTCTTTTTTTGTGTTATACTGTCTGTCTTTGCTATTGCCCATCGCATCGTCTTATTTTTATTTTCAGGTTCAGGAAGATGGACTTGAATCTACCCCAGTACATGCAAGTACATCATGTCATCATCTTCCCGTCAAGAATGCCCGGGAGTTGATGCAGCAGTAGTTGATACTGTGTCCTGCAGCGGGAGCAGCAAGGAGCAGCAGCAGCCACAAGATGGGACGAACGGGCCGGGATGGTGACCCCTCTTCACCGTAGCTCCTTCACCTGCACGGCGCATGTAACCAACCGACCGGCTGGACAGGGGGCCCACACCCCGTTCACCAACCCAATCCAGGACCTCAACTGGTTTCCATCTATTTGACAGGAGGGGAACCACGCTGCAAACGGCCGCGGCTGGAGATTGACATGGGTTGTGTAAAGTTGCGCAAGTGTCGCGCTGAGAAGAATCCCCAGCTCGGGTGGTTTTTACAGACAGTACTGTGTATATTGCGCGGAGGCTGGGCGAGGTACACAGGATGGCTTGAGTGCGACGGGGGTCCAAGGGTAAACTAGTGGTTCGTTAGTTTAGGTTCCCCGGCCGTTCATTTGTCGGTCCCGATCGAGGAAGGAAGGTTACGAGCTGCGGCGCGGCACAGAGCTGGCTGGCCATGGGAAGTGGTCTCCCAGTCCGTCGTGTTTGCTTGTTGCGTCGGATCAGGATGAGAGGACGGTCCGATTACAGATTACAGCGGCCGGTGTCTGGCCTACTACATACCCAGTTTTGATGATGCTCGTGTTCTTTCTCTCCGTCGGCACCCCGAAGGAAGCGCAGTTCGTTCCTTAGCTTACTTATGTATGTACAGTACATACATAGAGACAACCCAATACAGCACTTGTTGTGCACATTACGTCCGGCCCAAGCTCGGTGAGACAAGTTTGCGCGTGCGACAGACGGGATGGGTACTCTCTGAAACCGCGTCCAGGGCCGCAACGCGACTCCCTGATCCGCGTTCTCTTCCTGCGAAACACGCCCGCCCATTGACCACGGCCCCTCCAAAGTCGCCTGATCTACACTGCCCCTCCGCAATCGACACCAACATCAACATCCATCCCCCGTTCCCTGTAAATATCCAGTCAGGTTATAACTAACACCGCCATCAAACGCAATTGCCCAACCGCCCTCCGACCAGCCCTACAAGTGGAGCCGCCGGGGAGCACCCCAACACCCGCCTAGCCTAGCGTCAAACACCAAACCCCCAATCACAGCCACTGTGTGATCCTCTTTTGGCGCGTCGTCGGTGTGATGACTGGACGGAGCGTCTAGGCATCTTCTCCCGCGCGCTACACTCGGACTCATAAGCGCGCGAATCCATCGTGACGTGTCTCACTTCAACTTGTATCATTTGCTGGCAAGGGCAGCTATGTCATGTCACGATGTGCTGGCAAGGGCAGTTGAAAGCGCGCTAGGATTTGAGTGTGTGGTTATCTCATCCTATGTATGTGTGTATGTACACTTGTCCGGCGCTAGCTCAATACAGGAAAGGTTTAGATACTGTGAATTGCGTGTTAGAAAGAAAAAAAAAACCTGACCAGGCAAGATCTTTGCAACACCCAATTCTGCAAAGTTCCGCCCTCGCCCGGCCGAGTAGTAATTACAGTACCTAGACAACTCACATGGCCGGCCTTCTTGAAAGCTACAGATAGCGATAGCACAGTGACAGACACACGAACACCATATTAGCTACTCCTTGGTCAGCCCGGCCATGTCCGTCTTATCACTTTTGTCTGCCCTGGGATGGTGGCGCGGATCGAGTCACGATTTGCCAGCGTGCAAAAGTTACCTACAGTACCTGCTGCCAGTCTGCGGCGTAGGCACCTTGTGCGCGCTTCTAGCGCGGCGCATGGAAGCCGGGCGGGCGGGCGGCAGTTGAGCCCACCCACCCCCCGGACGGGGCCTGTTCTCGCGGCCTATTTTGGGGGCGCTGGAGCCCCCAGTTTTTGTTTTTGGGGGCAGGGGGGGCGCTGATGAACAAACCCACCACCCTCCGTTCCCTGGGGCCAGCCAGCCACCGCAGTCTGGAAGTTTCTCTCCAACCCAAGACGGTGCATCGGCTCCGGAAATCCTCTTGTCGTCTTATGACTCGGAGTCGGACCCGAAGGATCGGGCCCGTGGTTTTTTTAACTCTGTCTGCGGCTGTCCGGCTGAACTCGACACACGAGAAGAGGGCTTTGGTTGCCGGCATGGGTTCTGTCTGGTGCTTCTTCGGTTTGCTGCATCGGGTGGCTCTGTGATGCAGAGCACAGTACAGTACATACATACATACATACATACCTATATCACTAGCCCCAGGTTTGTGTGTCTCTCACGGCTTAAGCACACTCCCCCCCCCCCTTTCTAAAATTCCTGGTTAAAGGTGTCACACTAGAGTCTGGATTATCAGGATGGGCTCACAGAGTTTGCTCCAAAGTGCCATGGAATGCACATCATTTACTGTGCCCTAGGACTCGCCTATTTTCACCCCGTCTCGCGCACCCATTTGACCCAAGCGATGCGATGCTGATCTGCCGTTGCTCGCTCGGCTGGGTCAATCGGGTAAAGGGAACCTGCTGAATAGGTTGGCGACTGCAAGGTCGGTCGCATGTTGCGCATGTGCATCGATCGTCTTGCTCTCTCTCCTTGACACGCTCAGTCAGCTTTCATTTGTTTTTTATTTTGTTTTTTTTTCTTTTTGTATTGCTGTGCCTCAACACACTCCCGGGAACAAGCGCCGCGCCGTGAGGCTGGGCCCGTTGCACTGTGGCGCGTGTTCTTGGCTGGATTTTGTTTGCTTCAGCCTTGCGGGATTACAATCCAATGTTTCATGTTTCGTCTGATCCGGGCGTGAACGTGGCTATGAAAATCATGTGTGCATCAAACAATGTTGTAACTCGACCCCCCTCCCTGCTCCCCCCGACACGTGGAGAGGAAACTGACCCGGTTACCCCTACAGGTTGAGACTTGACCTTTTGACAGATCTTTTGTTAGACGGCGGCGTATGGTTGGTTTTGTTACTCGCATGTAGTTGATGTTCCATTAGCTGTCGCAGCTGTTCTCTTTGTGTGTTTGGCTTGAGCTGTTCAGGGGTATACTTGCGTGTAGTAAAACCTACACAATGCTATTGTTGTAAGGCGGACAGCTTCATGTAATGATAGTTGTTTCGAAAGAAGAAATCATTATAAAATGGTAGTGATTCCCGGAATAGAGCTCCCTTGGAAGCAACTCACCCGAGCAGCCTGCACAAAACACACCAACCCGCCACAAGCTCGACGAACCATGTCTTTCCACTCCAGCAACAGCTGGGCGCGCATCTTGGAGGGAACCCCAACGCCACTAGGCCTTTTTGGCCTACCTGCCGTTGTCCAAGAGTTCTACACCCTAAGTCAGGTGATACACAACGCCCCCATCTGCTGCGTTCACAAGCATGTCATGCTGGTGATGTACGTCGAGACGCTGGCGCGCTGGGACTACGATACCATTTCCAAGTTCTTTCACCCCTACCTCGATCAACAGACGGACGACAGGCCCTCGTCGTCGGTCTTCCCCTCGTCGTCGACCTTGGGGAAGTCGCTGCAGTGGGTCCAGGTCCTTGCCTCGCTCACCTCGTCGCGGCCTCTCACCGCCTCGGATATCCCGAAGGAGAGCTTCCGGAGGCTAGCACAGCACCCCATATGGAAGCGTAGGCTTCTGGAGTGTTCGGGTTGTGCGGAGCTGTCGGCGTCGAGTCCAGAGGACGAGGCCCGGGCGACAGAGTTGCCGGAACAGAGTCTAGCAGGCGAGATGGGGAAATTGGAGTTGTCGGCACAGAGTCTGGCGGACGAGATGGAGAAGTTGGAGTTGTCGGGACAGAGTCTAGCGGACGATATGGAGAAGTTAGAGCTTAGCCACTGAAGGGGCAGCAAAGGTAAGTAACCCTTTGAAGTGAGTTTGCTAACAGAAAACAGGATGGTTGTTCTCAAGCTTGGCCGAGGATAGATACTGGTTTTTATTCTTAGTTTAGTCTGAGGTTAGAGATGGTAGACAGGTAAGTAAACCTAGTAAGTCTCCTTGATAATTGACTATGCACTAATAACATCACTTCAACAACACCAAGCTCTTTTCATCGGCGACTTCCCCCGTGATACATTTATTTAAGTAGACCTTTTTATAGTCCAAATCACAACAACTGTGTACTATTTTAGCGATACTGCTTCTATGTATGTATGTACTGTATGTACCATAAACAGTTTTATTACCACCACCATGTAAGCTTCATTCCCCTCAAGTGACCCAGCCTCTATCTACTATGTAATAGTGAGTGCCGCACGCCAACAATAATGGGCCCATCACATCCGTCCCAAAAAGGGTATATGATATATTAGCGTACCACAGATGCTGGATGGAATGCTGGGCGATGGGGTGCTTGTGCTCAGGTCGTGCGGGCGGCTATCTGCAATTGCGTGCAGCGGTGGGAACTGGGGGCCCAATCAGGACGGCGTGTCGGGCCCTGTGTCACAGTGACAGAGTCTGGGCACACTGCGTGAAGGTGTTCACACCCTCTTGCCGCATTCGAGCTAGGGCTTGCTCTCCTCACTTGATGATGCCCGCTGCCTATCGCTTTGGTGAGGCTCGAGTTGGATGTTGCAGCCCGATTATTCTATTGGAAGGTTTTTGTTTGCTTGGTTGCTGGATACCTACGCAACCTTTGATGCGATCAATTGGGGGGGGGGGGGTGGTACTCGGCCTCGCAGCGATGCAGTTGATGATTCATTCTGACTTCGGCTCTTCCAACGGCTGAGCGTCGTCCACTCAGCTCATCATTTAGAACAAAGGGAACAACACTGTGCAGCCCAAACCAAAATCAGGCTCCCAAAGGCTGACTCCATTCCCACGCGAATGCGGCCCCCAGCAATATCCGCTGCATCCAATTATTTTTAGTTTATGACGGTGTGGCGTCACCCCCATCTCATCGCATCCATCTTGCACTGAACTCTGCAGCGAGTGCCTACCGGGCGTCGGGCGCAGCAAAACGCAAATTCGCATGCAAGGCCAGTTTGGGGCTTTCAGTTGGGATGATGGATGGATCATGGATGGATCATGGTTGCCACACAGCACGGTAACATCGGTGCGCTCGCTCGACACACTCCCCTCCATCCCACCATTCGGCGTGGCCTAGCGCGGCCTTGTGTCGCATTTTTTCGCCTAACAGATCTCAGCAAACACCAAAAACCAACTTCGTCTACTCCTGTAGTGTGGAGGCTGTCTCTCGTCAGCGCCGTACTGTATTCCACACACAGTACATAGTACGGTTCGGTGCGGTGCGGTGCGGTGCGGTGCACGCCATGTCCCGACGACCTGCTTGCCGTTTTGATTCCTGAAAATCGGGGGTCTCTTGTCTCGGGCGGAACAGCCGGGAGTGCCGGGTACGGCGTCGTCGGCGCATGGGTATCCCGACAGCGAAATGCTGACGTCGAAACCTCGACTCACTTTGTCAAGAAACTTTACAAAGTACATAAAGAGGGATTGATGAAGACAAAGTAAACAACACGCCCCCCGCCCCGTCTTGCTGCAACCCCTGGCGTGTTGAAAGACGCGACTGGGGACTTGGATCGGCATTTCCCCCCCCCCAGCCAGCCAGATTCGATTCAAGATGTAATGGAGCGACGGAAAGAGTGAAAGCGGGGTCGAGTCTGGCGGAAACCGCGGGGAAGCGCGGACGGAGGCGGGACCTGGCGAGCTCCGATCGCTCCATCTGTTCGTCTGTAAAATGTAAAATGGCAGGGACAAGCAACCAAATCAACAAAATCAGGGATATCTCACAATTTCTCTGACGAACCGAAGATGAATGGGAATTAACTTTGACGTAATAGGTGTCCTTTTGGCAAACCCTCCCCTTCTATGTAGCTCTTGGGAAATGCTGGAGCTGGTTTCTGGAGGGGGGACCCCGCAACCCCGCGGTTGGCGCTGGAGCTTGCGAATGATACTGTACTGTACATACATACTGTAGCTACCCCACGACGTCATAGGCCGTGAAGCTGGGGTGTGCATAGACCACTGAGGCATTTTGCTAGCATTGGGATACCATGGGTAGCTTAAAGCTTCCTAGTTATACTCCCCTGCAAAGCTCAAGCAGGAGTGAAGGATAGGATAGGACCGGGTTTCCGTGTTTCGGTTTTGGCTCCTGAGACAGTGAGTGGACAGCCAAATCTGTCAGAGACAAGGGGAATACCTGTACTGTAATCTGTACTGTAAGGTAGTTATGGGCATCCATCCACACTCCAAGTGTAAGTAAACAAACCCCCTGAACCCCCAACCAACCAACAAAGCATTGTATGTACATCACCACGTCAAAACACGCTGTGAATTATCCTACCCTCTACCGATACCCAAGAGAAATAACCCGACCATACCATACCTCGTATCTCGTATCAATCAAATCCCCTATCCCATCCGCTAACAGACCCTCGTATGTACTGTACCTTAGCTACCAATCTACGCATACCGCTTCCCCAGAAAACCAAGCTCCATCCACCCTCTCCGCCCACACGTCCATCGCTGCCCCCTCTTCCTCCGGCGCAACCCGCGCGACAAACTCCAGCACCCGCTTCCTGACTCTCCTCCTGACCTCATCATCCACCTCACCACCTTCACCACCCCCACCACCATCAGAACCCTTTTCCTCCTCCCCGTCCTCCTCCCCCCACCCCCCAAACTCAAACTCCGCCTCCACCGCCTGCCCAGACCCAGCCATGATCCGCTCCCACCCCTCCCACTCCGCATGCCGCGGCCCCGTCCACCGGTACGCCACCTCCACCACCCTCATGTTCCCACCACCATTACCACAACACTCAGTAGATGATGACGATAATGATGATGGCGCCAACACCTCCGGCAGGGCGACGCAGTACTCACCGCCGTCGCTGAAGCGCGCAAACTCCGACACGGCCGAGGGCTCGGGGCCTTGGGCGAGGGCTTCAAAGGTGTGATGGGTTAGGCGGATGGGGACGTCCTCTTCTAGGCTTGGACATGGCGCTGGTTCTGGAGCAGGTGTCTCGGAGAGGACCAGGAGTGCCCCAGTTGCTGCTTCTACTAGTGACTTGTCTTCACTGGCTTCTGGGGGAGTCACGGGAGGTGTTAAGACAAGAGGGCTGGCGTCGCCGGTGGTTGATGTATCGGAGCGCTGGCAGAGGGTTGGCGCGGATGAGTGGGTGGCGGCGGTAGCCTGCGTGGATGGATTTGATTCGGTGATGGCTAGTAGACGCGTCTCAGGCTCGGTGGCTTTGCTCTTCTTCTTTCTTTGGGCTTTGCTCTTCTTCTTCTTGCTTCCGCGAGCTTTCTTTGAAGCGCACTGGGCTTGGGCTGAAGTCGTTCCTCCGAGGGCGCCGTTCTCGTCTTTACATGCTGAATCCTCGGCTTCGGACGTCGGCTCCCTCGTCCGGGAATTACCTCTCTGTTTTTGGGATGCCGTTGACTCCTTGGTTGAAGTTTTCTTATCCGGGCTGACACCTTTCCCTTGCCGTAGTTCCCCGGGCCCCTGGGCCGGCGTCGGATTCCCAAAATCCCCCTCGTCATCTTGCTTCGGCTTCTTGACCAAAGCTCTCCGTTTCGCCTTCGCTATCTTGCTTTGCTGCCGGAATCTCTTGGAACTCTGGGTCGCAGCCATCTTCGAGCTCTCGCCTTCTCTTTCCTGCCCCGACTCCTAATCACACTCCGAACTATCACCACCTTCGCCTGAGCCTGAACTGTTGCCCAACCCCGGGTCGCGGCCCATGAGCTGCTCAAGCGCCTCAAACGTGTTCCGACTCGCTGGTAACTTTTCTTTTGCCTTCTTGGAAACCTCCGCCAGGGCGTCTTGGGCTTGGGGCTTGGGCTGCTGCCGTAATAGGATTCGCCCCGGGCCCTCACGCCATGGCTGTTTCCCCTTCGCCTTCATGGATGAACCTCCGGGAGACTCTGGAGCTTGCAACCGCCAAGGCTGAGGTGGACCTTGGCGCTGTAGCAAGTTTACCTTCGGCTTCTCCAAAAGAAGTGCTGACGCCGCCAACACTGGCGTCGGTTTCTTTGGCTGCTCCGCTGCTGCATGAGGACTCACAATCTGACTCCAGAGCAACTTCATCCCCGGTTCCCTCGTTGCGGGACTTGTATTACACCCCTGCGGGCGCTCCGTCGCCTTGGATGCTGGCCTATGGGGGACTTCGGTAGGCACATGCTTTGTATGTGCAGCCTGGCATTGCATTGACACCGGATGCAGAACATGAACCTGCTGCTCTTGCATTTTGGGTTGTGTTAAGACCGGAGCTCGGGTAGGGGCCTCCTGCTTTGGCGTCTTGTCCTGCACTAATACTGGGGACCGGACGGGGACCTGCTGCTCTGGCAAATTTCTTTTCTTCCACTCGGCAAAGCCGACATCAGGGTCATCGTCTTCAGATAATTCGGCCCAGCTGACTCCGAATGAATGTCTTTTTCGGACCGTAGATCGTTCCGGCACTGGTGGTTGGGTCGGGTCTGGCTGATGGTTCTCTACAGCATGTGTCAAAGAGTTGCCGTTTTTCTCGGGCGATGTGGATTGCTTCGTTGCCATGTCGGAGGAACTTCCAGAACCATCTGTGTGTGCCTCCTCGGTCCGCTGGACTCGGGCCCTGGCTTCTGCGGGCTTCAACTTCTTCAAAACCAAGCGCTTCTTTGACCCCGACTGCTCTTCTGGTTCCAAGAGTTTTCTCCCCTCTTCATGTTGCTCCAGATCGGTATTCCACCTGCGATCAAGTCGCTCCATCTTCATCTCCGGCGAGGTTGCAAAACCGTCCTCGCCTAATCCGTTGATCCTGGTTTTTTCGAGCCCAGTGTGCCGCTCTAACCCTTGCCTTTGGCTTGACTCCATATGTTGCTCTAGTTTCGTAGGCCGCTGACGCTCCCCTTTCCCTTCCGACATCATTCCTTGCTGTGCCTCTTGCTTCTCAGGCCCCGTGTACTACTCGGTATGGCCTGTCCAGACGTTTTTGCGCAGCATTTCGGCCGACTCGACTCTGACCGGTTGTTCAGCCAGCTCCGTTTGTTGCCGAGACTCTTCGTGTCGGTCAGATTTCACAAGCTCCGGTTCTGTCTGCTCCGACTCTTTTATCGCCTGGCCCCTTTGCAACCTTTCCCTCACCCATTCCACATATTTTGTATCGATGCGCCTCCGAGGCTCGGCTTCCGGAGCCCGGTCTATTGCGGCGCCGTCGTCTGGTCCCAAGAGCGCCGCCTGCGTCTCAGGCTGTCTGGAATCCCACCCCTTGGGCACATTCTCCCTCGTCTCTCGAGAGCATCCCATAGAAGTGTCCCCATTTCCTTGACCCCATGGTGCTTGCTGGCGCTGGTCCGATCCCCCAGATCGTCTCACCTTGAGGTCTTCGAGACCGCGTTCCGAATAATCCTCGCTCGAGCCAAAATCCCAGCACATGGGCAAGTTCGGATCATTAGGCACCGTCTGTCGTGGGCTCGCATCAGCGTCATAGTGAACCGCTGTTGCAGTTCTCTCGCTTGGGGGTTTGATATCTGGGGAGGTTAGCTCGTCTGAAAATGGCGCATGCTCGTAATGCGACGATGGTGACACGGGCGCACTTTGTGCGCGTATGGGTTGTCCGCGCATGTTCCCAGAATTTATATGATTCCACCACGTATTTGAGCACATTAGGGGAATAATAGCTGACTCTTGATTCAAATCCCATGATGCAGGAGCGCTATATGAGCGGCGCAGAAGCGTCAGACATGACTCAGCACTGGGTGCCGGAGCCGTCGCTCCGGAGGAATCTGCGTGTGGCGAAGTTCCTCTGCCGCCAACTTCGGCAACAGAGAGAGTTACACAGGCTTGTAGTGAGTTTGCAGTTCTGGGAGATTCCGCGGCCTCCTGGTTCGAGTCTGAACTGGAGCTCTCAGCTGGCTGAGCATCGCTCTCCAGGCGAGGCGGAAAGAAGCTTTGAGGTATCGGTGGTGATCCAAGCATCCGCAGGGCCGATACGGGGCGCCACAGGCCCCAGGTGCACATGCGGTCTGATGTCTCTAAAGGGGGAGGAATTGGCCACACTAAAGCAAGTTGGTCAGCGGCAGAAGGTCTCGAGGAATCGGCCAGCCTTTCAAGCCTTGGTATGAGATTCATCCCTGTTCTGGGCAGCGGCTCCCATAAGGATGCCTGCCTCGGTGCTGGAGGGTTGACAGTGGTTGGCTCGCGAGTGGCCGTGGCTGAAGGAGTTGAGCTGTCAACCATGGGTGCAGGAGATGCGCGGATGTTAGGCGCCATCCAGGGGGTGAATACCCGTTTCGGTGTCCTTGGTGAGGATGCTTGGTTGGCCGTTTTGGCTCGAATAGCTGTCAAGGTCGAATGGGCCTCTTGCGCCGCCGCGGTCCTGGTGGAAGAGGGTGACTGAGCGACTGCAATGGTACGGATGGATGCGGCGTCATTCCCGTATTTAGCAGTTCGCCTTTCTGTTGATGCTGGCCTAGCCGCTCGGACGTATGCATTTACCGGCTCAGAAGCGTATTGCTTTCTCAGCGTCTTCAGGTCGGAAGGATGCGTCTCGGAAGCCGCGCTGATTAGATCACACGGATCAAGCCACTGAGACGTCGTCGACGGACCCTGAAGTGACGACCTAAACTCGGGTTTGCGGCGGCGGCCGAGATCCAGGCTCGATGAAGCAGCAACCGTCACGCTATCATCTCTGCTCAAGTGAGGCGGGGAGCATCGCCGTGTCAGCCTGAGGCTTTGATAGCGTGGTTTTGCAGTGTTTCCTTGCATTAGAGACTCTGAACGGGAATGTGATTGCTGTGAAGTCCCACCGCCTGGAGAAGAGAAAGGAGGGCTGATTCTCTGCGGCGTGGTTGACGAGCTACGGAGTATCGGCCTTGGAATGAATGACCGTCTTGTTATTTCCTTGGGAGCCATGGATAACCGATCAGATGTAGCGTCCCCAAAAGCCCCAGCAAGGTTATCACCCTGCGAGGGCGCTGAAGAGTGCTGTAGTATTCCATTAGAATCGCGCCTGGCGGCATCGTGGTTTGGAGACTCGGCCGGGAGTTCCGGGAGGTTGAGCCGAACGCACCCAGATCCCAGGCCCTGCTTATGGGAAGGCCCCACGGTGACGGCACCCTCCCGGACATGGCGTGTGCCACCTAAGACAGCAGACGACGACCGAGAGCGAGACCGACGCTGTTTGGGTTTCCGCCGCTCTGCCAACACTTTCCCACCCCATTCCCTCAGCCGTAGGTCACCAGCAGTGTTTTCGTATACAGAAATATGCGATGCTACAAGAAGCTCCACGAGTTCCGTACGCGATACGCTTCCAAGACCGACCCGTCTCAATTCGTCTTCCAAGTAAACCAATACGAGCGAGGGCGCGAGACCGTGCCTCGCCCTGGGTGCGGGTAACACCGCCCGTTGCCTCCCATCAATGTCAACCAGAATGACGGCGCCGCCTAGGTTCTCCCAAATTTGTAGACCGGCCGCAGTGGTAAGATCTAAGAACTCTAAGTGCGTCACTTGTGACAAGCTGACCAGTCTCCAGTCGTTCTCGGAGTCTGAGGCCCGGTGGGGGTGTGGACACGCAGCCGAATGAAGGACGCAGGACGGCCTGTACGGGTTCGAGGGTTGATCGGCGTGGGCTAGAGGATGAAGATGAGCGGATGGAATCATTGGACTCCGGGTCTGGTTGTCGGGATCCGTCATTAGAGGATGATGGGGTGTTGCATGGTGGTGCTGGAGATGATGAGGCGCTGCTTGGCAGTGCTGGGTATTCATGGTCCTTTTCCTCCACCTCAGCGGGGGCATGCGAGGGAGCGGTGCCACCTCTTTCGGGGATGGGTGGGACACGAGTGATACGGTCAGTAATGAATATGTGACAAAAGGACGCTGTTGGTTGCCGATGATCCCAGAGAGTGTTGCTCAGGTCTGTGGCGGCGGCGCGCAAGAAGGGGACACAGCGGCCATTGCGGGCAGGGAAACTCAGGGCAATACTCACTGAGACCTAATGAGGACGGGCCCTCCGATGGGGCCCAGCTGTGGCCAGGTGTGCCTCTCTGACGAGTCGAGCGGCTCAGATTCTGCCACTAAAAAGCGAAGCATCGTAATTGCCGTGTTAGGTTTGGCCATGCCAGCCATGCCAAGGCCTGGATTGGGAAAGCGTAGGGAGAAGAGCATTTCGAGACTTTGGGAGGAAAGCGCAGGCCGGATGAACGAACAGCTGCAGCCGTGGGGAGAAAAAAGAGGACAGATGGAAAGCAAGCCCTACACCGAACCTTGTCATCACAACTCGCACGTGCATCCTCACAACGGCCTCCCTTATTGCGCAGGGCGTGCCTTAGACGCGTCCAGACGGAGTGACATCACCGCCATCAGACCACGCTCGCTCGCCGAACTTTGGTCCGATGTTGTCAGAACATGAGACAGGGCCCTCTACAACGCACTCCTTCCTCCTCGTTGCAGCACGCAGTGGATGTGATGCTACACGTCCTGAATTCCGCGGCCCAGCCAGTACCATAGTCCACATGACGATACACCTACTGCAAGCAGCCGGGTAGTTCGACATCCTAGGCGTATCTGACGGTCCACAAGACGCGGGAGTTGTACCCGAGAGTGTCGATGTTGTGGGAATGGCGGTATTCCCACTCAAACAAACAACTAAGATAAGCAAACATAAACGCTGAGAATACAGCACCAGAAGCGAGGCACACTATTTGGCGACCATTGGTGAGAGAAGACTGTTGTATAGTCTTGATCTCGTCCTGCAAAGAAAAAAAGGCGCGTCACGAGTCATTTGGATCGATTGCTACGGCGACTGCGGCGGATCAATTACCCTAACCCTCGTACGCAATCCCAGCCCAGCGCAGCCCAAGGCATGGATGAATAGAACGTTTCAGAAATTTCCCCATTGTGCCGCAAGTTGTCGTCAGTACCTTTTTTGTCGAGGGCACTTGGTTCCTAGCGACCATCTCTGAAATTGCCAGACCTGGTTAAATAACTGCAAAATGCACTATATAAGATTTTGCCGACCGCCCGAGGTCACTGCGGGCAGATCGCACGCGACCGTCAAACTCGTTCTTACCATCACCACTGATCTCAGTGACTCGTTCCTGACCCCCCGCGACCCGCTTCAGCTCGCCGTCATTGGCGCATACACGGAGCGCAAAGATGGGAAGGACCAGCTTGTCCCCGTCAACTTGACGCAAAGCAGCCCCCCGACATGGCGCGCCGGAATGAGAGTGCTCAAGCTGGACCTACCGCTACCATCGCGGCCGATCGAGACGATCCAAATACGGCCCTTGCATCGGCAGCTAACGGCAATGAGCACAAGTAATGTTCTGCCTGGGGATCAGGGATTGGTCATGGCCGTGTATTCGGACATGCCCCGGCCGGGAGACGGCCGGGCGCCGTCTGTGTGTTTCCGGAGTCTGCGGCTGTCCACGGCCCCTCTGGGTACTGGCCAAACCCTGCAGATAGAGGAAGACCTGGGCGAGAGCATTGCACGCCATATATGGGATTCAGGTATCGTCATGGTCTCTTTGCTCGCGGATATCTGCTTGGACAGCACAGGAGGAAGTGACGGAAAGCTGGTGCCACTATTTCGCAATATCCTCCAGTCGCCAAACCGATCCTTGAACATCTTGGAACTCGGATGTGGCGTCGGCGTCATGGGCATCGGTTTGGCACGGGCCATGTCATTGAAGCAGACAGGAGAGGTACCGTATATTCTGATGACGGACCTTCCTGAGGCCGCAGGAAAGGCTCAAGCGAACATAGCCCGTCAAGCTGATGGCCTCGGCGCCGCGTTAGCGAACCTCGACTTTGAGCCTCTGGACTGGGAAAACGGGCAAAACGGGGCGTTTGGCGAGAAGACCGCGTCCCGCGCATGGGATCTCACGGTCCTCTGTGACTGCACCTACAACACCGACACGCTGCCGGCTTTGGTCAAAACCCTGTCTGCAGTCTACAACCACTCTGCTCGGGGCAGCCCGTCCGCCGAAGAGCCTGTCGAGACCGAGGTTCTTGTTGCGACAAAGCGAAGACACTCTTCTGAGAAGATTTTCTTTGACCTCATGTCTGACGATGGTTGGGTGATTCGGGAACAAACCCTATTGCCGCTTCCTCTACTCGACGGTGAGGGGCAAACGGTGGAAGTTTATTTGTTTGGGAAGCAGCCATGACAAGGACAGCATGCAAGTGGAGCGATGTGAAGCTGTCAATGTAAGCCAAGTACGTCTCGTATGATCCTCAACAACGCGGAACAAGCATGACGTGGCACGGGAGAGCTCACTCGCGCTGTTTTCTTACTCCAACTCCTGTGCGGCGGCAACGGGGGCAACTGTCAATCCAAGGTCTGATGGGGCATTGGCTCTCCACCAGCAAGTAAACTGAAGACCATGGGACTCGGCGGGCTCAAAGGCGGAAATTCTCACCCTTCCTGTTGTGGGGTGGCTGCCTCGAGGGCGGCGTGAATGAAGGGTGGTCACGAAAATACCCGCAACAACTTGCTCAGTGGCACATGCGACTGCAGCGCCCCGATATGCGAGTTAATTACGTCAGGCACCACTCAACAAAAACGAGCAACGCGCCTCCTCCTTGCTTGGTACATACATACAGTAGATCCGATAGAGGCGTGACTCGCTCACATGGAAATGGAAAGTCTCCAGACTTTGGGGGAAAGTCGTCCCACCCCGGCGCGTGGCGGGTACACTTTTGTCAGGCCAGCAGCCAAATGCCAGCGTTAGGGCTCTGCTTGCTGATTCGACAGGAGGGCAGGATGTGAAATACCTGGCCTCTCATTGGTCAGGTATCTTGCCATTCAGCCAATCACAGCGTCTGCGATGACCCGATCTGGCTGTGCCTGACTACGGAGATCAATATCTCTTGCTGCTCGGAATCCCCAAAACTGTTGACCACACCGGCGCGGCATCCAATGCCCAAGGCTGAATTAGCTCGCCAATGTACCCTTGCAACCTGGTTATCCGTGATCAATCAGGCAGTTTGCAGAAGGAAAAAAAAAAAAAGAAAGAAAAAAGCCACAGCCACTGATGGGGTATACCTAGCAGTATCTTTGGCCATTTTCTGATTCCGAACAACACCCGGAGTTCTCAACTGCCGTACTCCTTTGACCTGTTGGAGCTCGGTTTCATCCCGCCGCCTCGCCGCGGTCTATCAAGCCCGAACGGGTATAAGTTAGCTCGATCGCCTTTCCTCTCTGTCGATGAGCTCTTGGTCTTTTGCACTCAACATCCAAAATCTGTGGTTATCTCCCGGTCTCCAACTCGAACAATCTTCGTCGATTCGATTTTTTCCCCCTTCCACTGCAGTCCCGCGCTCAAGAGAACTTCCCGCTCCGACTCATTGAATCACTTAAACTCGCCTCCACCTCTTTCCCAAAACTACCTCCCTACGTCAACTCACAAACAACAATGGCGTCCAAGCCATCCACCTGCTGTGGCAAGAGCGCCGAGTGCGTCTGTGGTGAGTCTCTGAATGCCCTTGCTCTGCTCACCTGTTCTCAATTTTCTCTCCCATCGTGTTCCTCAATTATCAACCATCCGCAGCGAATAGCAAATCATTCACATATCACATATCATCAACATCCCTTTCATATCTCGTTCCCCGGCTAACTGGGTTTTTCTTTGCCTCCCTTCTAGCCCAAGAAGCCACATGCTCGTGTGGCCAACAACCAGCTCTTCAGTGCAATTGCGACAAGGCAGCCACAGAAAACTCTGTCGAAGGCGCACGCTGTTCCTGCCGTGCTCGGCCCGTCAACCAGTGCAATTGTGCGCGGGCCGACGCTGAGAACAAGACCTCTTGTCCCGAAACCTGTGGCTGTGGGTGCCGGGCCCCCGGTGCCTCCAGTAAGTTAGCCCCTCTACCCCGCCCTGCTTTTTTCAGGGATCAGAACCGGTGGTGATGGTGATGGGTGGCCGTGGCTAATGCTCAATGTGATAGGCTGCGCGTGCTCCAAGGCCGCCGAGGGTGACTTCAATCCTACCGAGCACGAAACGGACTTTACGACCAAACAATAGGTCTCTGTCTGCTCGAGGGTGGATCAATGATGACCACTGAATCTGGAACATCCGCCCTCCCACCCCAAGGGTACCATAGCCACTGACAAGCGCTCTGATGGTGTCTTATCGACACTTGTCATAATAAAGCTGGTATCAAGCCTTGGCATGCCCCAGGAGCTACCCATGACACATGCAGTGCCTGTGTGGAGCAGATGGGGCCCAATTGTATATATATGAATCTGCTTGTTATCTCCTTTTTTCCTTCGAAATATGCAGGCAATTACTTCCCGCAATCACCATCTTTCCGCTCTCTGTAGTAATGTGACAAAAGCTCTCTTCTACCCCTCAACTCCCGTGTTCTCGATGTGACTCTGATCGAGGAAGAAGAGGCCGAAAGACTGCTGGATATCGTTCTCGACACAGCTAAGGGAACGCTAGGCTGATACAAGACCGTGGCCAATTTCAGATCTAGGCGTCAGGATGAGACCGCGCAAAGAATGAGCTAGAAAATGGGGACGTGAGAGGGCCAGCTGGTAAAGCAAGAGAAGAGACCAAGAAGGGCGCAAAGCTAAGCACTGGGAGTCATTTTGCAAGTAGCGGCCGCGGAATTAAAGTTCTCAATGGGGCATACGTAAATCATCAGAAGATATGTTAGGAATTGTGGTCACAGACATGCTCTGTCCCTTCTGGAGGATAGACTGATTCCCGACTGAGGTATGTTGCCGCTTGTGATTGTTTTGCCGCCTGAAGTTGCCTTCACACTTTCACTACAAACAACATCCAAACATTCCTACGGGGACACCAAAGCCCCACCAGACAATCTCCACTCCGCGGCAACATCGATGCCCTCAACGGCGGGGGTGGGAGGAGCAAAGGAATGTAACGCATAAACGCAAAGCAAAGGATTCGTATGTCGGGAGTGGCGGTCGTGGAAGGGACACCCCATGAGCCAGATCTACAACATCAAAAATCATAATTATCAGGAAGAGCGGCCACGGGACTGACACTCTCATCGCTTCTGGAAAATAAACGGATTTCTCACGATGCTGCCACTCAAGATGGATTTTGTAGCAATGCTCCTTATTGATAACCTGATCCTGCTTACGATCTGCGGCCCAGCGGTGGAGTAAACCAAGGTAAGACTCAGCGCCGTTGGCGGTTCAAAATTTGCGTGTGGCGTGGGTGGTTCGGTTGGCAATCCTCAAGCATTCCAAGCCAGTTAGTTGTGTTTTCGTGTTGGAACGCACCACGCGCTGTGGCCGCCAATTGATGGCGCCGTGATTGAATTACATAAAACCTGGGCCGTGATGGCACTGAGCTCAGGCCAGTCAAGCCCAGGCTGAAGGTTGCCAAGCAGCAGAGCATGGAAGCAGGGAAGTTGCTATCACCGCCTGGCAGAATTCCCCAAATCTTGGAGAACAACCGGGGGGTGACCGGGTACCTGCGGCGCATTGAATCGATGAGCTCATTGAAAAGAGGTTACTTCGCAGCGGATTTGACTCGACAGTTCTGGGTCAATTACTGAACTCATATTCAATTGAAGAAAATAGAAACAATGAGAAAAGCTGAGAAACGACCACCATTGTGCAGTTTCATCCGCCTATTGACTTTGCGCGCTGAATAAAGAATCGCCGGATTCGGTTATTGTGGGACCCCGCGTTACCTTATTGAGGCGCTGTGCTGTGCTGGTGCCGAACCAAAACAAAAACTCGAGTTGGAGCCCAAAAAAAGTCGCGCCCTTTCAAGTTAAAAATCCTCGACTTCTTCACCCAACTCTCAACTTTCACTCTCCAACTCTTGTGAACCGCCACATCATTTGCGACACGGCCGCAACATTTGACGGCGATTGCATTTCACTCTTGAATCGCAGTTTTTTGCTTCAGTCAACCCATTTCTTTGCCAGTGTTGCATCGTACCATCTCTCTCATCCCTTGCATCGAACCACACCCAACAAACATGCCTCCCAAGAGAGCTGCTGCCGCTGCGGCGAGCACGACGGCTACAGTCACCTCGCGATCTAGAACCGCTGCAGCGACCAAGAAGGCCGACGCTGCGAGCAAGTCTGAAGCGTCAAAGAAAGCTTCTACTGCGAAAAAAGACGCCGCTCCGGCCAAGAAGTCTGCCGCTGCTAAGAAGACCGCAACCGCCACAAAGAAACCCGTCGCTGCCAAGAGAGCTACTGCGCCGCCTGCGGTCAAGAAGTCCCGTAAGCGCGCCGAGGAATCTGATAAGGAGAACGAGGACGACGCTCCAAACGCCAATGGCGTGAAGCGCAAGCGGATCGATGAGCAGAATGAGGAGGTCGACGGTGACGTCGCGGGCGACGCTCAAACCGGCAGCGAACGCGCTACCAAGCGCACCAAGAAGGACGAGGCCACAGCTGCCCCAACAAGGAAGAGGAAAGCGGCCGCTCCCAAGCCGGCGCCCAAGCGCGTCGCGCGCGAGCTCAAGGTCATCAACGAAGTCCCCACGCAGGTCATCGACATTTTTGTGTTTGGCGAGGGCACCGCCGGCGAGCTCGGTTTGGGCAGCGTTCGAGTTGACGGCAAGAAGCCCATCGACGTCAAGCGCCCGCGACTCAACCCCAACCTCAAGGATATCGTGCAAGTTGCCTGCGGCGGCATGCACGTTGCTGCGTTGACCAAGGATAACAAGATCCTGACGTGGGGCGTTAACGATCAGGGCGCGCTCGGTCGCGACACCACGTGGGATGGTGGTTTGAGAAACGTCGAAGACGAAGACGAGTCCGATGATGAGGATGATACCGGCATGAATCCCAAGGAGAGCACGCCCGAAGAGGTTGACACCTCGGACATTCCTGTGGGGACCACGTGGGTGCAGGTTGTCGCCAGCGATAGCGCGACTTTTGCCCTTACCACGACCGGCCAGGTTTACGGATGGGGCACATTTAGAGTACGTTTGTCTGACAACTAACCCGTTCTCATTTTTCCCTCCTTCTGACAAAGATTTGCAGAGCAACGAAGGCATTCTCGGCTTCAACAAGCGCGTCATGGTTCAGCGCACGCCCACCCACGTCCCTGAGCTTTCCAAGATCAAGCAGCTCGCTGCCGGTCTGAACCACATCCTCGCACTCGACGAGAAGAACAAGATCTTTGCTTGGGGAGCCGGTCAGCAAGCCCAGCTCGCCCGCCGCCTCCTCGAGCGCGACGACAGCGCCGCCCTCTACCCCACGGGTATCGGCTCGCTTCCCGGGCGCGCCAAGGCTCTCAAGCTCGCCTGCGGCTCGTACCACTGCTTCGTGGTCGACACCAATGCGCGCGTCATGGGCTGGGGCTTGAACAACTACGCCGAGCTGGGCGTCGAAGACGAGGCCGGCCAAGACGGCGGCTTCGTCATGCGCCCGCAGCTGATCAAGTCGCTCGGGCCGTACGAGGTCACCGACATCGCCGGCGGCGAGCACCACTCGCTCGCGTGCACCAAACAGGGCGAGCTGCTCACGTGGGGGCGCATTGACGGACATCAGGTCGGGCAGCCGTCCGAGTCGTTCTCCGAGGACAACACCATCTGGGACGAGCGTAACAAGCCGCGCATCCTCATGGTCCCCACCGTCGTGCCGGACATCAAGGACGTGGTGCACGTCGCCGCCGGCACCGATCACTCCTTTGCTATCACGAAGGACGGCAAGGTGTACTCGTGGGGGTTCTCGGCCAACTACCAGACGGGTCAGGGCACGACCGACGACATCGAAGCGCCCACGCGCATCGACAACAGCGCCATCCGCGACAGAAAGGTCGTGTTTGCTGGCGCGGGCGGGCAGTATGGCATTTTGGGGGCGCTTCCGGTGGAGAATTAGAATGCGCGAGTATGAACCCCGGTGGAGAAGGATGACTTTCGGACTGTCGAGATAGAAGGTCTGGGTCTGGTATTCAGGGAGAGAGGTTTCCGCGGGGTTTTGTCTTTTCTCTCTATCCTTTCGACCGGTTTTGTTGGTTCGTTGGCATCGCATCAGTGGACGGATGGGTTCAGTGGGAGAACTCTTGCAAGTCAGTCGGTCCATCCCCGTTCGCCTTCATATATTAGCGAAGACGCGCCCTGTCTCTGCTGGACTTGGGGCTGTCACCAACGGGGTTATTGCATTGTATTCCGGGTTTTTCCTTGCGTAGCTTTTTGCTACTTGTCTCTGGGTTGCTTTTTCATTGCAGGGTTGCTTTTTTTTCGTTTTCTTTTTCACTTTCTAGTTTGTCTGGGCACCGGCGTGCTTTTATATAGCATTTTCTCTGCCAGTCCCTGTACACTAACTAGTTTGCCGGGTGTGCCCTTTGCGGCGTCTGCTTTTGCGCGTGGGCATGGCTGCTTTTGCGGGGCGCATGGGACGGCATGGGCTGGCTTATTCAGGGCAATGGGAATGGCATTTAACAACGAGGCTGCTTTGCTTTGACTGTTATTATGGCTTGTTTGATCTGTGAGATGTGAACGTGCCTCTTGAAAGGGGAGAGTCAGGGGGGTACCGAGGCTGAGCTCGAGTTTTTTCTGTGATCAAACAGACCCGCTACATAATCAATATCTCACTTGCAAACCAGGCCAGCTCTTCGTGAAGATCTATTCGCTTTCATTTCATCATCGTGTCAACAAGACGGCACCATCTCCTTCTGTAGCATACAACATACAAACGCCTAGCCTGTCTGTGTCTGCCTGCCTGTCCCCTTTCTTCTCTCATCACGGTCAACACCAACCAACCTTTACCCCCTCCATCCTGATCTTACACCACCTTCGCAGCAACCACCTTGGCAAACGCCCCGCTCCCCCGACTACTAAACACGGCGATGATCCCAAACCCGACGTAAAACAGCGCCAGCGGGTACGCCACGAGCGCCCGCATCCCCTTCATGCCCCCCACCGCGCAGAAGATGCCGCTCGCGCTCCACGTGCACCACATGATGGCGGCGCTGCTCAGCGCAATCCCCACGGGCTTGTCCATCGGCATGAAGATGCCCACCAGGCTGGTCGCGACCAGCGGGAGCAGGCAGTACCCCAGCACGGACGCCGAGCGCGCAAAGGTCAGGTTGCTGGACGAGCCCGGCTGTGGGTTGCTGCTGCTGCTGCCGCCGCCGCCGCTGGCGCCGCCGCTGCCCATGGCGGTGGCGGTCGGGTCGGGGGGGTAGGCGGCGTAGCCCGACGGGCCGGCGCCGCGGCCGGATGGGTCGGCGGCCGTGAACGGGGCCATCAGGGAGAGGATGCCGTGGAGCAGGCAGGAGCCGAAGACGGCGAGCCCGTAGATGTACCCGAAGTGTACGCGTCCGGAGAGGAGAAGGAACGTGCCGTAGAGGAAGAAGGAGAGGAGCGGGCCGGCGAGATCGCTGTCGTCCATTAGGTGCTGATCGATGCGGCTGAAGGGGTTGAGGACGGCGAGCGTCTAGACGGCGGTTTGTTGTTAGTCCTGGAAGGAGGCGGGGGAGGCAACGGCGGCGGGGAGGAAGTGGGTTGCGACGTACCTTTGCTCGGATGTGAGAGATGTCCACGCCCAGCTCTTCGAGCAATGGTGGCTCGCCTGGATAGCCCTCTGTCGAGAAGGCGGCCAGCCAGCCTGTTCGGAGACCGCCCTGCTCGCCCATGCGCCCTGACACGTCTGATGGGTCCCCAAACCCGGAGTTGAACGATGCCGAGGCGCCGTATGCTCCTGGCGCGGGCCCGCCGTAGCCGTATGATGCTTGTGATGGCGTCGCATGGCCGGATACTGGTTGTGCGTAGTTGGACGAGTAGAACTGGAGGTTCTGGGCACCGGTCGGGGTGTAGCCCTGGTTCGGCGGTGCGCCGTAGTATTGTGACATGGTGATGCGGAAGAAGTAAAAGAGAGGCTGCGTGGGGGTTCAAACCAGCGTGGGTTATTGGGTCGGTTCGTGGCTTACTCGCAGGTATTCGTGGTCGTGAAAAAAGGAAAGATGGATGGATTAAGGAGTGTGTGGTTTTTTGACTGTTTGTCGAGCTCAAGTTGCGATGTTGCTTCTACGCAATTGTCAGAAGCAAGCTCCCTTCAACCCTGGTCAAAGGAATTGACAGCTGTACCCTCAGCTGGGAGCCTAGGCGTTGTCAGCTGCCAGCCAGGCGGTCTCTTTGCAAGGGGAAGGGGGGCTAGCCGTCCGAAGAATCCCCGGCAATCGGCGGCCGGCGGCGCAGGGGATCGATCTTTGGCCGACAATTTTTTGAGCCAAGGCGAGATGCTCCGTCATGCCATTTGCCGTTCTCGTTCTGCAGGCTTCTCGAATCTCGAAAACACCACGACGGCCGCATCCACCGAGGCCCTCCGCGCGCGCCACACGCTCTAATATTTTTTTTTGACAAGGAGCCTAGCATCGCGGCCAGCGCGTGCACATAGAGCACAATGGTAAGTGCATCATCGCAATCCGTCCGCTCTCAAACCAGGCGCATTGTCACCGGCCACCACCCGCCATCAACCCCATCACCAACCTGGAAACACCGAAACTTTACTGACACCTTTGTGCCAGGCTTACCGCATGATAACCCAAGTCGTCATAATCGGCACGCGCGTGGTCGGTCGTGCCTTCGCCGAAGCCTACAAGCAAGCGTCGGCCTCGAGCCAATACCAGCGGGCGCAGGCCAAGGCGGGCAATGGCGGCGTGTCCGGGCGGGCCAGCCTCAGCAGCGGCATGACGCTCGAGGAGGCCTGCAAAATCCTCAACGTGAAGCCGCCACAGGGCGGCAAGGCCGACATGGAGGAGGTTATGGAGCGTTTCAAGCGCCTATTCGACAACAACGACCCCAAGAATGGCGGCTCCTTCTACCTGCAGAGCAAGATCCTGCGCGCGCGGGAGCGCATCGAGGCCGAGGCGCGGCCGGCCATGGAAAAGGCGGCGCAGGAGGCCGAGGTGAAAGAGGGGTGGAATCCCAAGGTGTATAAGGACAGGTAGCGGACGCCGAGCATAGCAGGATGAAGGAATCGACAGGGTGACGGCGGTGCGAGCTGACCTCCATCACCCAACGAAAGAGCGACGGGAAACGATTCTCCGACGCATATCCAGGGGTTGGGCCAGGAGGGGGTGAAAATCCCTCCCGCTCCCCCATGTACACACATCTTCACTCGACTTTGGGCAGGCCTGGCGTTCGCGGTTGGGATTTATGGAGATGACGTTTTGAATGCATTGGGTTTGGCCGTCGCACGACACCCGCTGTACACCGTTCTTGTTTTAATATCTGTATCATATCGTGTGGACGGAGAAGTGTCGGACGGTCTTAAACTCGCCTAGGACGGTGCATTTAGACAGGCGGGAGGGAGATGGAGTCAAGGGTCATCTAGCGTAGATGAAAACAAAAGAAAAGAGTTTCAAAGCGCCGAGGGTGTCGCGGTCTGCCTTCTGTCTCTTCGCCCGCATCAATACTGCCCTGTCAAATTCCCGAGCCGCCATCCTTGTCTCCTGAATCCATGCCGAGAATGAATGAGTCATCTCTAACTTCCGTGTTAGAACCACGAAAGTACAGTGCCAGCTGTACGATGTATCCCTGGTTCAGTCTTTCGCCAGATATGGCCTCCGGGAACCGGGGACGCAGTCTGATCCCCATGACGATCACACAGCCGTTCAGCAACACAAAAACCACCCACCAGCCCCGGTCATAATTTTACAGGTCTTGGATTCTGATGTCATGGCCGGCTCGTAAGAGTCGTCATCAAGGTAAAATTCCAAATCACTCACTCAGTAAATGCGGCTATCGTTGGGAGCCCATGGTGGTCATCGGTGGGGTCTCCGTTCACGTCAACCAGAACAACACCATTTTTCTCAAGATGACGAGAATCAAAGATGCGGTAGAACTGTGGTGAAAGAGGTAAATCAAAAGTCTCTCACTAGTGTATACAACTGTAAATACTAAGGGTATGCCCCGGTTCATTGTTGTGCAAGCGTCGCTTCATTACCCCGAAATACCCCACGGGACGGATATCTATCTATCACCAGAACGCCACAGCCCATGTACCCAAAATACAATCCCAAAATGCCACTCTAGCACATTAAGACTCCAAATAACACGTTTTACCACCTCCCAGGCGTGATTACATCTTTCACATAACACAACAGTAACCCTACCCCTTCCACCAAGCCTTCCCCCCACCTACACTCCCACGTCTCCCCATGCCACCTCCACCCGTCAAATCAACCTCGCTGCCCCTCTCACTATTCACACTCCACCCGCCAGGATCAGGACTAGGAGTCGTTGTCTGGCGTGACGGTGTCCTGATGTTGTCCGCAGAAAAGAGGCCTCGTCCGGTCCTCACCCTGTTGTTGGAAGCAGCGGGGGCCGAGCCAGGCGGACGGCGTATGACAATCCGGACTTCGCCTTCACCAGTCAACCCGGAGCGTGCGCCCTGTGAGGAGGAGCTGGAGCCGGACCCCGATCCCCCAGCTGCTCCCACTACCGCCGCCGCTCCCTTTCCAGGCCCAACATCACCTCTACGGCCAGCTCCAGCCCCAGATCGAGCAGGACCGGTCGGGACGATGGGCACCGGTGCTGGTGCTGGAGCTCGTCCGGCCGTATCAGCAGTAACGACAGCAGCAGGAGCAGAAGTAAAAATGGGATTGCCCGGGCCCGGCTGTGTCGGCGTCGGTGGCTCGAGTTGCTGCAGGATGTTGGCTTGTGCCCTCGCGCAGCGGCGATTTTGCATGTGCCGCCGTAGAAAGAAGGCGGCGAGGCTGAGGAGGAAGATGAAGAAGGTGACGCCTACGGCAATACCTGCTATTTGGGCAGTTGTCAAGGATAAGGCTGAGGGTGCTGGTACCGGTGGAGCGGCGGCAGTTGTTGATGACGGGGTCGAGGACGCGGTTGAGAGGGAGTCGGTGGTAGTACTTGTTCTCATCGTGGAGGGGATGAGCGATGTGAATGAACGGGAGGTTTCTGACGAGGCTGATGAACTGAGGACGCGGGATTCCGTCGTAGAACCGCCTGTTGTAAGAGATGGGCTAAGCGAGGCTCTGGTGGAACCGCCAGGAGCAGGTGATGCGGTTGTTTGCCTAGATAGTGTTGGTGTTCCGGCCGTCCCCGTTGGCGACGGCAGAACGACCGTGGCTATAACTGTGACCGTAGTCTCGATGTTAGGGGCAACGAAGGTGGTTGAGAAGACCGTGGTGGTGACGGTTGCAGTGACAACATTTCGTGAGAAGACGGTGGTAGTAACTGTGACGGTCGTGGTGACAGTAACCTCGGCTCGCTTTTCCTCAATGCCGTTGGTACGCCGGGCCTCGCCTGGCACGGCATCAGGCTGTGCAATCGCGGTTGAAGCGGTAGTAAGGCTTGATGTTTCAGCTTCTGGTCGTACGGACGATTCCAGCGGTGATAAAGCCTGAGGAGGACTCGCATGTCCCCGCCTGACTCGTCTGCAGAGTGACGTGGCTGTGGTTGTTGATGTTTGTGTCCGTTGGAGAGGGTCGATGATGGTAATGACCTCAACCCTTGTGACAGCAACCACCCTCGTTTCTGCGCTACCTGTGAAGGAGGTAACCGTAGAGGTAACGGTCCGTGTTCTAAAGGTTGTTGAATCCGAAAAACCCACGGTATTGTGCCTGCAACCTCCAGTGTCAGAATGTATAATAAATAATAATAATAATAATTCTCAACCGGAAATGACTTACAGCTCAGTGGTTGGCTGGGGGCAGTCGTCCCCTGGGCATGTTGCGCCATCCCTTTTCTTCCTCCAGGTACTTGCCGCCCAGCCGACTGTCTCTCCATCTCCCGATTTCTCGAGACCCGGTGTTGGCGGTAGTTGCCCCTTTCCCGTCGTCTCAAAACTGTCCCTGGGTTGGCCTTGTCTTCCTCCACTGGACAGCTGAGCCCGTCTCGACTGCCGAAGGTCACCGAATGCGGCAACTGCTAATCCTAGGAGAAGAGTCCCAAGAACCCGATCAATCAACATCCTCCTATCGAGTCATCGTGGGGCTGAGACGCCGAGAAGCTTGCAAACGGAGCTTGTCTTCTTACAAGAAGAAACAGGAAAAAGCCGACGGGCCGTGCTAGCGAGCTGGGTGGCATCCGAATAAAAAGGAAAGAAATTCTCCAAAGTCCCTTACTTGAGAGGCCGGCGAGAGATTACCCCTATGTATGAAGTTAACGCAGGCGGAGTCCGGCGCGGCAAGCTGTTTTCCCAGCCTTGTGGGGGGAAGAGCGGGATGGACAGGGACCAGGCATGAAGACATGGTGAGATGGGGAATCTGATTCCGGTGCTGTTAAGCCGATCTCAGATGCCGGGACCTGGAGCAGGTCATGACCCGAGACGAGAATGACGCCAAGGTGTTGATGGAAGCTCGTGACTAAAGAGAAGAAAGCCGGATCGGGAACCAGGGCATGAGAGCGCCGCAGACTGACCGTGGGCTGACCATCCGTGCGCGATGACGAAGATCGACAGACATTATTCTGCTCATAAAGCTGTAGCCGGCATCCGGGTGCTCGCTCTCAAGGTTCTGGAAGCCGTGGGAATCTCGATGAGACGGGATGTGGGGCTCTTCCACGCCCAGGGCAGTGCTGAGGACAAGGCATAACAACATGGACCGAAAAGGGACGGACTGGGCACGGGAAGCCGGATGGAAGCCTGCCATCAGATCTGGTGCGATGGAGGGGCGGGCCACCCCTGCAGGAAGCCAGTAATTGAAGTCTGTCAACTTGAGGCTCTCCTGGAACGACATGTCCTGCCATCTCGTGATGAGGGCATGTCATCGCTTGGATACAGTCCAAGGAAAGGAGAACGATGGTTTGGACCATCAAGCGATCGTATTCCGGCCATGCATTCCACATTTTAGACTCGCGCTTCGATCATAAGCTCAAGGTCTGGTGGTCGGTTCGGGCGATCAACGTCCCGGCTCCATCCAAGCCGGGGTATGGCAGACGACGGCAACTGAAGTCATCGAGACAAGGGTGCTGAGGTGGGATGCAACGTCTTTTGCATGCGGCCAGAGCGCCCGATCTTGTGGGTTCATGCAAAGCAGAAACCCTGCCCTGTCATGTCTTTGGGACCAGTTGCCGAGGCGGAATTGGCCGAAAAATTCGACGGCAGCGAAGACGGGGTGAGAAGCATCTCATCCAAGAATGAGTCAGGGTGATCAAGACCGGAAGGAAAGATGGATGGGATGAATCTTCAGTTGGCAGTCACGGCGCAATTGATGCGAGTGATATGCAGTAGGTGCAGCTGGTCCCAGGCATGATCACGCCACCTGCCGGGCACATTGTGACAGTTGCCAGCTGTATAATCCCAGGTGTCGGACGACCGGCCCCTTCCCTCTCTTACCTTCTAGGTTGACGATCTTCTTCGGTCAGGCAACGAGTCTGGGACGTGCAGCTACCTAAGAGGGCACTTGAATTTTTGCAAACCGCAAGACGGCATTTAAATGGCATTGTTAGGCAAGTCCGTTGTTGTGTTGCAAAATACATGGGTATTTGTTTGTTCTTGAAATCTACTCTTCTAGACACCCTCATCCTCGCTCCCACGTCTCCTCAACTCGGCCTTTGTCGCCTCGCTCAATCCCGATACCGGGCTGAGTCGCTTTGGGCTGTGCGGATCATTCATCCCCAGGACAAAACTTTCCTGGCTGTCTCCCCATCTCGCGCTGTAGCACCGGCTTCCCCTGCTGAGTCTTGCCTCGGCTCGCCCTCCGCAACGGCTTCTCCTCCTTTCCGTGTCGTCGTATCCCATATACTGCTCGTAATGCATGTCAAACCCGACGGAGCTCCTTCTCCTCGAAGCCCAGTCATCCCCCTGATTAAGATTCTCGTCTCCAAGCAACCCCGTCCTGTCCTCTCCCTCTAGCCGGCCCCGACTCTTCGGCGTCATGCTGCTCATAAAACTCCTCAGGCTCAACGTAGTCGGCGTGCGATGCATCGCCATAGCCGGCGGTGGCGGCAGCGGGACCGGCGGCACAGAACCCGCAGCCAGCACACCCCCCACGCTCACGTCCACCACGCTCGGGTTCTTACTCCCCGCCCTGGGCGTGCCAACCGGCGTGGCATTCCTCGTCCACGGATACCCGTGGTAGCTGACCACACTCGTTAAGTCCACGCTCCCCTCCCGATTCCCCGCGCCCGGGCCTCTAAACGGCTCTCCCAGCCCCCACCGCGGCCAAACCCTCGCCAGCACCGGCCTCAACGTCGGCGCACTCGCACAGATCAGCGCGACGTCCAGCTCCAACACCGTCAGAACAAAAAACGCCAGCGTGCCCCTCACCTCCGTCCCGTCGCGCTGACCCCGCAGCGAGACAACCAGCCTCACCACCCCAGCCGCAATCACAAACACCCCCAGACTCAACACGCCCCCCAAAACCGCCCTCTGCCGCGGCGCCACATCCCGCAGCCGCACCACGCACGGGATGATCAGCACAATCAACCACGCATCCGTGGCCGTGTGCAGCGCCGTGGACGCGACCAGCAGCGGCTCGAAGGTGAAGCACTTCGCCATGGACCGGCCGAAGAAGAGGCCCGGGGACGGGTGGCACTGGAGGACGCTCAGGGCGAGGAGCGGAGCGCCGTAGAGGAGAGTCGCGAGCGTGGTGAGGCGGACGAGGATCCTCTCTGTCGAGTGCGGGGTCGCCACCGCGCGGGGGGTTTGGGATTTCGCTGGGGGGGAGAAGATGCGGTGGTAGAAGGTTAGGATGGAGAGTTTGGTGGCGAGGAGGGTGAGTTGGTAAAGGATCAGGGAGGTGTAGGTGCGGAGGGTTTCAGGGGTTACCGAGGAGGGCGTGGGGGAGGATAATAATGGTGGTTGGACGACCTGAGTGAGGGTGACGGTGCCAGTGGCGGTGACGGTGAGGTGGTGGTGGCGCGGCTGTTGTTGAGATCGCGCCGAGATGGTGTAGATGACGCATACCGCCGTCGAGCAGGCCCAGGCCAGGAGGATGAGTGTGTCGTCGAGGAACCATTTTCGCAGGAGCAGCAGGCGGGAGTAGGCCCGCGCGAGGATGAAGAGCGTGCAGACTATGTGGGGGACGAGGATGCCAAAGAGCACACCGGGAATGGTGGAGGTCTGTTCTTGCGTCAGGGGGGTGGTCAATAAGAAGAGGGAAGAATGGTCAAACATGCCTCCCCATTTCCATAGACATCTGCTGTCGGTGTGGCATTAGCCATGGCCGCCGGGTAGCTAAGGTTGAACTTTGTGTAGCCCGTCTCCGTAATCACCGGGTGGGACATCTTGGCCCGCAAGATTCAGCGACACCTGAGGCAGGTCTGATGATGATGATGATGGTGGTGATGATGCTCCTCAACCTGGCGTTCCAGGGCCACATATGTCACCTCCTCATCGGTTGGTCGTCCGCCGGGCCGAAGCAGTTACGCTTTGTGGTTGACAGTGGTTCGTAGGCTCAGTATCGATTTTCTTTTGTTGACTGAACTCCAGTGTACCGACAGTCAAACTGTGATTTTCAAAATCGCGAAAATAGAAGAGAAAAGCCCTTCCCCGAGTAAACACGGCACCACCACCCTCTATTTGACCTCCCCCACCCTCATCCCCCCCAACCCAGTCCGGAATAGCAGACGACTACCGCCAAGTTCATCAACGCAGATATTGCCCGTCCGCACACACCTGCCCCATTCGGGCGGTCAGCGCCAGCCCAGAGCCCGGGCACGGAACAAGCACTGACAGAAAGAAGCTGCAAGTATCCCGCCCATGCCTTGCATCCTGTCAAGCCACGGAACGAAAAGCACCTCGTGCCGCGGCACCGTGTAACGTGATTGGCTCCCGGAGCGGCAGCCGGCGTGTGGTGCAGCGGGATTGAGGCAGAATTCAACATGCGGGGACGGGCGCTGGCGAGGTGCCACTGGGCAAGGGAAATATACTGTACAGATCAATGCCGGACGGGGTGTGATGACTTGACAGTGGTATCTCCCCCCCCCCCCCCCCCCCCCAACCCGCCCGAGTAAAGCGACAGGTGCGTCATAAGCAGTGAATTGGCTTCCTTCAGTGTGGTGAGCAAATGGAGGAGGTCTGTCGCACAGCGATATTGAACCCCGAGGCGGCCCGATTTCGCCATCTTTTTTAGCTGACTTCTTGGATGGAAAGCCAGTCATGAGATATTGGGAAATTGGCATTGGACTTTCTCTTTGTAGGTCTGCTCCAATACGTCGGCTAGGACGGAGGAGTGATCTGAGTGAGCCTGCTCAACACCCGTCGTGAGCTCGTCGCTCACGGACGATCCCTTCTGAGTGGATGCGACACACGCACTGGCCGCTGTAGCATGTTTGGATACCAAAGCGGTCAACCGTGTTTGGCCAAAGGTTGAATAGTTTGGGGTGCAGCACGGCTCCTGGAACCCAAGCGTGCAGCATGTGGGTGAACGGGCCGTAACCGCATCGTCTCGGCAAGAAGCCAGATGCTGATGGAGGGACATTGGAATCAGGAAAGCAAAGAAAAGTTGTGCAATCAATTCTGTAAAACTGGGCTCATTGATGCGCACACCAGTCCACCAGCGTCTGGACTATGTTGCGCGCACTGGAACATTCGGCGGACCCGTCGGGAAATAAGATCGGTCCGAGAAAGCGAGGTATAGCGTAGGTGGCCGTGGGATTCGTCTGAGATGGCCAGATCGGGAGTGAAGATCGGGGCGTGGGGACGGCTCTCCCGTCCCCCGCAAATGTAACGGTCCCAATGCAGCCAACATCACAGCACACTGCGGGGAAGAAGGTCAGAGCTCCTTTCTCTTTCTGTCTGAGTTTCTGTCCAGTCCAACAGCAGCCAGAGATTTCGACCTTGCCCAGTTCTGGTGATGAGTGACAAACGCACGGGGCGAGAGTAGCCCGCCTCATACGAACTCGCAAGCGGCTCACCGTTCGGTAGCGAGAGACTCCCGTGCCCGTGCTCGTGCTCGATCCCCCAACCCAGCCGATGCCACCCTCCCCGTCCTCCTGCGCGCGATTCAGAAACAGCCGTCTCAGATCTTCCTCTTGACGAGGCCCCTCCAAAAGTCAAAGCTGTTCTCGTCGCTCTGCAGCGCCCACACCTTCCCGGTTGCCCTCAGCGCGCCATTGATGCCGTCCTCTGCCACCTCTTGGGCCATCAGCATCCCCCAATCCCGGGTGATGCCGACCACACGCGCCTTGACCCCGCCCTCAGCCTCGAGGGTTACTACTTGGTTTGTATGCAGCCAGTGCTGGTAGTACTTGCCCTCCAGCTTCCGCGAGAAGCCGTCGCGGCAGAACTCGCCGTAGAGAACCTCCAGACGGGTCAAGATCCGAGCGAGTAGCCGCTCGATGCGGAAGGGATCTAATTTCCGGCCGCCCTCGAGCAGCGGCAGGAGGGCATCAAGGCTGGTGGTCGGTCGCCCGTTGTTTGTGTTAATGCCTATCCCGAGCACTACTTGGTAGTTCCCCGATGAGTAGGCGCAATTCGCCAGGATGCCGGCGATCTTGACATAGGACACCTCGTTTGACTTTCGAGGGTCTCGGACGTAGACATCGTTGGGCCACTTGATCTTGATAGGAATGTCAGCATACCCTTCGGCATAGGATTTGACTGCCTCGACAATCGCTAGAGCGGCGAGGTACTGGATGAAAACGATGGGTCGGGATGCTGCGTAGTGCGCCGGGTGATTGATAACGGTTGACATGATTAAGGACCCGGGAGGCGCCACCCACACGTTGGCGCCTCGGCCACGGCCCGCAACCTGGGTTGTTGCGGCAAGGGTGAAGCCGGTGGGTAGCTTGGAGAGGAGGGTGTGATTTCTGGCGTCGCTGTTAAATCACCCGTCTCTCACGGGTAGATGGAGGACTCACTTCTCCAGCAGGGTGTTGGTGCTTGTCACGACCTCGCCGTACATCAGTACATCACCCCATGTCTCCGCTTCAGGCTCCTTCGCCCTGAACTCTCGGAGACTCGAATAGTAGACGGCGTGGTTGAAGTACGGTGTCTCCTTGGGCTCCGGCCAGGCCTCCTCGTGGGAGACGATACGCTTTGGAACGTGGCTGTAGTCTGCAGTAGGGTCTGGGGAGCCGCGGCCAGTCTTTTTCTTCGACGCCTCGAACTCGCTCGACAGGGCTTCACTGAGCGCGGCCAGAGACCACCTCGAATCCGGCTTCTCGAGATGGAACAAGTCATTGCCGCCCTTGATGTACTCTTCACCGTCTTCTTTGATGATAATATCTTCAAAGGAGCAAAGGATCTCACTGGCTTCGGTGTGGTGAAACGACGAGAGGTGTATCTTTGACAGACTCGGCACGGTGGATGTCCCTTGACTGACTTCCAGGCCAAGCTTGGTGAGGCAGGCCTTCAAGAAGCTCGTCCTCGCCTCCTCGTCTACTTTCAATGTCTCGATGAGGTCATTGTATCCCGGGACGTCGGACTGGTGGCTGAGATTGACCGCGTCGAATCTACCAGAGTTAGTTTGGGTCTTGATGGTGAGAGTTCGCCGGCTTACTCTGGATGGGGACCGGTGAGAATTGCCGCACCCTCGCCTACTTTACAATACACCATGGCGGCTTTGCGCATCCCGGATTCGACAGCAAGGTCTCCGGTATACTCGGCAAGAATTTGAACGCCAGTCGACTCTCCTGGGGGTTTGTCGGCGTCGGCAAACACCCCGCCGCCGTTGTAGTAACACCGGAACGCATCTGGAAGCGATGTTGATTCCGGGAAGGCGCCCTTTAGCACAGAGATTTCGGTAGCCTTTGCACCACATTCGCTGTGGTATTCGAACCCCTTAAACGCGCCGCCGCGGCATGTTCCGGGGAAAAAGGCCAGCTCCCGGCTGCCTACAACTTCAAGCTCGGGATTCCCGACCTCGAACTCGCAGCGGCGGCTGCCATAGTACCCACCCGCACAGAATCCGAGGTAAGCTCCGCCACGGCGGACGTACTGGGCGATGCTGCGATTCCCGGCACCGTTGAGAACGCGGCAATAGCCCAGGTCGGCGCCGCCGGGGAAGACAAGGAGCGCACACGTGGGAGCCCATGGCTCCTTGAGCAGTGCCGACTCGGTCAGGGGGTTTACGGCATAGTTGGGGCCCAACACGCGGCGCAGCGAGTAGATGCAGTGGCGGACAGACTCGAGGGTTGTCCCGGTGCCTAAATATCCGTCAGTCAGTTGGGGTACGCGGATCAAGACAGAATACGTGCGTAGTCGTCGTCCATACCAGTATACACCAGGACGTTGAGTTTTCGCGGTGCCATCTCCGTCCGCTCCAAGAATTGGCAGGGGTGCTGTTGTGTTGACTCAGAATTCGGATGCGCAAAATAAGTGAATTCGATTGGCGCCCCGGAGTGCCCGAAACAACTCTCTTCAACAAAAATTGCACCAAGACGAGCAGTTCGTCTTTCCAAGTCCGATGGGTTCAGTAGCGACGAAGGAGGACACCCAGCCGAAGGCAGAGCAAAAGGTGCCTGCCAGTGCACCAGAGGAGGATGAACCAGATGAGTGGTGAGTAAATCGGCCACCCTGGGAGACTGAGCAGAGATCACAAGCCGCTGCTTGCCGCGCAGAAGCTCTCCTCGGCCGCAGCTTTTCTCGCTCGCTCACCGTCGCGATAACTCAGGGACAAGCGGATCTTTAGCACCGGTTGCGCAGGTACGTCTTGGAGAGAAAACTCTCTAAAGGCGCCAGGTCACGGCAACCCAAATGGGCTGCCGATTGTTGAGATGCGAGGCGCCACGGCCCGGAGGTTGCCGGGAATCACGCACCTCGAACACTGGGATCCACAACTGACGGAGCCCATGGCAGATGAGAATGCAAAGTTGACCGACTGCTACTACGAAAAGAAGGATTGGAGGGCCTGCAAAGAAGAGGTGCGTAGAATTCCTACATTTTGACCTCGATCCGAGAGATTAGACGGCCCGGCTCATGAGACTGCGAGGGTTAGATGGAGCAGTTTAGAGCGTGTTGGAAGGCACAGGGGAATGACCAGCGGACGGATATGAAAGATGTTTGACGCCAACGCTCTGCTCTGTAACACCACGGAATCATGTACAATATCGCGGCCAAGCATGGAACACATCTCAGCTCACAAAATTGGACTCGAAGAACCAGTTCATTCGTTGCGGCTTTATTAAAGTTGGCCGACCGCGCTGCAGGTGCAACAGGTGCTTGGTCCTTGGACTCCTTCCTGTCTTTGCCAAGACGTCCAAGCTCCTGCAACCTTGACGACCTTGGAATTTCCAAGCAGAACAATCCGAAGTAGGTAGCCTCCACCCAGCACAACTGCGAAAAAGATGCGGTCTCGCGCCCTCCAAGCAATCCGCCCGATGCGGGTGGCAACGCCCAGTATAACACCCAGCATACAATATCTGCGGGCGTCCAGCATCAAGCGATCGCCCATTCTCAAACAACTCGCCCGCGCAGCCTCATCCTCGTCCTACACTCCTCGACCCCGGACGGCATCCTCCTCCACACCTCCGTCCCGCACCCGCGTGGCACCCACAGTGAAGAACCCCATTCCACCATCCAGCGGCGTCAACGGCGTGATCGACCCGCAAGCTGCCATCCCGCACGCCGCGACAGTCGCCGACGTCGACCCGGCCCTCGCCGCCCAAATTCCCACCACCGAGAACCCCGCGACCACGCCTTCTTCGGCCTTCACCGCCGCGCTCAGCGGCCATCAAAACGGCAATGGCAACGGCACCGGCGCCAGCCCAGCCATCGACTGGTCGTCCTCCTTCCACGGCCTCTCGACGACGCCCTTCAGCCCAGAGACGGCCGCACAGCTGATGCAGCCGCTGGACCCGCTCGACATCGAGATCAAGCCCGACGGCATCATCTATCTGCCCGAGATCAAGTACCGGCGGATTCTGAACAAGGCGTTTGGCCCCGGCGGGTGGGGGCTGGCGCCGCGGGGCGAGCTCGTGGTGGGCGAGAAGGTGGTGACGAGGGAGTACGCGCTTGTCGTGCATGGACGGTACGTTCAAGACCCCGGCCCGACGACTTCCTCCCGATTTCATTCTACTAACGCGTGCTGGACGATGACAGATTCATTGCGCAGGCCCGCGGCGAATGCCAGTACTTCTCCGAGGAGACGATCCCGACGGCCGGCGAGGGGTGCAAGTCGAACGCGCTGCTGCGGTGCTGCAAGGACCTCGGCATCGCCTCGGAGCTGTGGGACCCGCGCTTCATCCGCGAGTTCAAGAAGGCACACTGCCAGGAGCTGTGGGTCGAGCACGTGGTGAACAAGAAGCGCCGCCAAATCTGGACGCGCAAGGACGGCGAGCCGTCGTATCCTTACCAGGTGGCCAGGGGGGCGGCGGCCAGGGTTTGATAGAGCGATAGAAAAAAGGAAAGGGCTGGCCATGGGCAAGTGAATGAATGTGGTCCCTGGCGGGAATAGAACGGGGAGCTGCGGAAGCATGCCCTCTTGTTGATGGCTGTACATTAATGTATCATATTGAAATCTCATAACTGATGCGAGGCGTGGCACATCCAGATTCAGGGGCAAGCGCGGTTTGAATTCGTTTATTCAAAAGATACCCCATCTAAACCGTACCGCGCGGGAGGCTATTTAGCCTCCTATAAGGTGCGCCATGAGGCGATGTCTAACCATGACCAATATCCGACCATAAGATATGTATGTATGTACCTGTAAACCCAACGAACGCCATCCCAGCCCATACCTATGCCATAATCCCAAGCCGCCGTGCCCAAAAGAGTCTAGACAAGACAGACCAGACAGCCCGTTACTTCTCCATCCCCGAACTCCGCCCCGCATCACCACCGCCACCGCTCCCCCAGCCCCACGGCATCCAACCCCCCGCCCTCCCACCACCAGGCGTCCCCATCTCCTGGGCCCCCCTCCTCCTCACCCCACCAATCTCCCCGCCAGCGCCCTCATCCAAATCCATCTCCTCCCCGCCGCTCGGCGCATCCAGCTTCTCAAAATCGGCCTCCGACCGGCTCTTGCTCAGCCCGCTGCCCACGCTCTGCTCGCTGAGCGACCGCCGCTTGTCGCCGCCCCCAAACCCAAACCCGCTCGCAGCTTTCTCTCCCCGATCTAGATCATGCTGCGTCTGCGTCTGTGTCTGGGTTTGGGTCTGGGTGGTAGACGGGCTCTCAGCCTCCTCGGCAGCCGCCTCCTCCCTGTCGAGCGCCGACATGACGATGCGCAGGCGCTCGCGCTGCGCCTGGATGAAGGACATGCGGGCTGCGGCGCCGGCGGAGCGGATCGATTCCGGGATGATGCTGGCCGCGGCGGCGGGGCTGGCTGTCCAGGCGGAGGAGGGGGACGCCGTGGCGGCGTTGATGGTGGCGGCGATGAGGTTGTAGAAATCGGTTGTTAGTCCGCTGCCCTGGGCTGCAGGGGTGGCGGTGGTGGTGGTGCCTTGTTGTTGTTGCTGGGCGTTCCAGCGCGGAGAGGGGAGGGTGAAGCGCGCGAGGAGGGCTTGGGTGTAGGATTGCGGGGTTTGCGGCTCTGGCGGCGCTGCGGCGGCTTCGGGAGAGGGCGGCAGGCCGAGGACGTTTGTCTTGAGGAGCTCGATAGCACGTTTCAGGTAGGCGATGCCTGCGCTGCGGAGGCGCGCGTGGGCCGAGGCGATGAACTCTTCGATGGCGGTTTCGTTCTCTTCGAGGCGCGGGTGGATGTATTCTTCGTAGATGAAGCGGGCGCCTTGGGTTTGCGGGAGGACGAGATACAGGAGAAAGAGGAGGCGGATGTAGGCGTAGAAGGGGATCCTGAAGCGGATTGTTGAATGTTAGGGGCGAGACCTGTGAAAGGAGGGGAGTCGGGGGGGGGGGAGACGGACCAGACCAAGAACCACTCGGTCCACGACTCAGCGAGGAGCACGCAGGCAAGAACAACCCAGTACATCAGCCATGGTGTCAGTTGCGTCGGGTCCGAGGTCTTGAGGGCCTTGTAGCTGGCGAACAGCGGGAAGAGGAAGGAGGCGATGGAGCTATTTGCGTTGCAATGTGCGGTCAGTTTACATGTTCACTCTGCTGTCGAAGCACGATGGATGACGCACGAGAGGAGCTTCGCGAAGATGTCAAACATGGTGTCGGCGCCGTCGCGGAAATGGCGGGTCTCTACGGGTGTGTGTCCAAGTGGTGTTGGAGTGGAAAACCAACACTGGAGATGGTGGAACAGGCAGACAGAATAAAGGATAGGTCCGCAACGTAATGGGGGCAAGTTGACAGACCGGGAGCTCCAAGCGCGGACGAAAGCAGGGCGATGCGCGGCACGGGAGCAGACCAGCTGACGGGCGCAGAACAAGGGCCCAAATGCGGAATGCCCCACTTGGTTGGGCATGTATTCTAATCTAGATAGAAGGTCAGGCTTCTTTCCGGAGGAGTTTATCTATGCATCAGAATGTGCATGGGCACGGATTGACATTAAAAGTTTCATATGCCGTCACTTTTGCAGTCTTGAATCCACCAAGACGACGAGGGAAGTTGACTGCATGGGCACCGGTAGATACTACTCGTGCAGGAGTGGATGCTGGGTCCTTTTGCACAACACATGCCCCACCACGGCAACCCCACGACCATCATCGACGTAATGCGGGGCAGGGTCCACTCTTGTGCTCTCTCCGGAATGCTCCATTGTATTCGTAAACTGGTTCTGTCCCCGGACTCAACTGTGTATTTGCTCACCCCATTTTAAAGGCTGTATTAGGTTCAAATTGCTTCTGTACCTGCTCCATCTTCTCATGCTTTTCATGGTGACGACCGCACTTCAGACCATGCGCGGCTGTCTCAGGGGGCTCCTCGGCCAAGTGGCCGGCCTCGAAACGCCCTTGCGAGATCGTCGTCTGATGGCCTCGAGCGACCGGCACGCGGCGCTGGCGATGGCCACTGACCATGGCCACATTCCGGAAGCGGTGCGCCGCAACAGCGCCCTCATCCAGAACCCCCCCACGGACGGCCTCACACATGTGAAACCAAGCCTTAAATATGCTACTCGGCACATCCAACTCGTCATAATCTCATCATGCACTGTTTTCCCTTTTATTATTCAATTTCATATGTGCTAGCATTTCAGTGTCAAAATACAACATGATACGCACCCCCGTTGACCGTATCTCCGTGACTAGTTCCCTAAATGACGAGGCTATGCCACAACAGGAGATGCTAGAGTTCTTCTATGACCATGTTGACGAGCGAGCCGAGAGCGTCAAACTTGCGGTCCAAGAACAAACTCAGCAACTAGCACAGACACAGGCAGCTCTTCTTGCAAAGATGTCAAACGCTCACCTTCACCAGCAACCTCAAACGCCACTACCGCCATACGCCAGTCGCTGTTCATCTTCGGCCTCGGTAACCAACAGTTCAGGGCATGAGTCTGTCCATCGCTAGTCTCACGACCGCATGCCCGGCTCGCTACAGGTACACGTGTCACAAAAATCCAACAGTCCGGCGACATTATCGGTTTTCGATCGGATTATGGGGCAGATCTTCGTGAAACACATCGGCACCCGGGCCATGGGGCCGGCACGAATGTAGATTACCAGTAAGTAAACATCCCCCTTTCCTCCCCTTCCTCAACTCATTCCCTGTCGTCACCATGTCCACCATCAATGGAATGTTAACTCCGTCATCTCAAGGCCAAAGGCCCTTCAGAACAATAGTCCCAGCAGCAAGGCGGCCGATGCCATCATGATGAGCGGGCCTTCCCGGTGACGTTCTTGATGATCTTTTGCGCAGACCGCGCCATCTTTGACTAAGCACTCGTGCCGCCCCTCTCCTAATCAACCGAGAAGAACCATACCGCCTATGGGGGGTACATACCGCATCTGCTGAACACGGTCGTGCAGTTCCCCGACGACGAGACGCTAACTATCTTGTCTCTTTTGGTCAACCATATCTGGCTACATAGACTATGACAAGCACTTTGGTCTAGGCGACTATGCAAAAGACCTTAGGCGAGCGGCACGACAGCGACGAGACACTGGGTCGGGCGTTTGCTAATCTCATGGCCATCGTTCGCGGAGGGTGGTCGCGTCCGTCGTGTCATCAGAGGGGCAGGATAGTGTGCCTGGCGGCAGGTTGACTGACAAGATCTTAGACGACAAGAGTAACGCTAGTGACGACCTGAGTGTGCATCTGCTTGACGGAGGATTACTTGTCTCCTCTTTGCCAATGCTAGTCTCGCGCCCCTATAATTGGGAGAGAAGTCTGGCAGGATGTGGGATACGATGTTTGAATGAGAACAATGAGCACATGCAATTGTGATTAACTCGGGTGGTTACGGTAAACAGTTAGGGACAGGAGGTGGGCATGGACTGGGAAAGCGGTTGGTTTGATTTGAGCTTCTGTTTATCAGTGTAGATAGCGACAGCGAGTCTTTCTTGAAAGGACTTCTGCCATCCCTTTTCTATACTCAACTTGTAACACATGTTGGGCCTATCTCGGAAGTTTCCTCCAAATAAAATCAGAAGATTGCCTTTGTTCTTTCAAAACAGGATTTCAGCTGGTAGTAATCCCGTCCGTACCCAGCTCTAGTTGGCCTTTTTTCCCACGAAAAGATGCAATTTCTCTACTATGTAACTCTCCTATAACCAAACCCAAAACGTCACATCTCTAGAATTAGGTACACTAACAACCGCTGAGACCTACCTCCAACACGCCGTATTAATAGAGTGCCAACACCGGCAAAGAATAAAAGAACAGTATATTCAAGCCTAAATCCAATACAATTCTTTTTTGCTCAAAAATGAAGCAACATGAGCGGGATTGGTTATGGGTGGACCTCCAGTTGACACTTTCCCATCTAAATATCTAAGGCAAGGTATCTTGACGTGAGGGTATTTCTTGAACCATTTTATTGGCCTTCGGTGTACCTCCGGATATCTCGTGAATCTGAGGACGAGGCGAATATGATCTGGGTACAATTAAAAAAAAGGTTGCGCCCAGTTTGATTATTGATTCTTAAAGCACCTCCTGTTGTCTCGTCTTTTTCATCAATCTATGCCTTAAATTAGGTTGTCGTTACAGCAATTCTCTGGGCTCCTCTAACGCGTCACAGTCTGCGCTTCGGACACGCCTGTTGTGTGACGAGACAGACATTCTACTTGATGGCCATTCATGATTGGCAAAAGTACTTTTCCGTTGGATGTGGCCCCTGTGATTCCCCCGCCGCATAAAGGTCAGCCCTCGCAAGTTGTCAGCCCCATTGTGCTGTGAATGTAATTGCCGGGTTCGAATATTGGTATGTTGAGAGTCTCCACCGGGTAGGTGACAACATCCACCGGCCAGCCAAGGCGCCTGGAGGCTGTTTGCCTGCCTCCCCACGGAGGCGATGAACCAGAAGGGCTAGATTCGGTCCACATCACATACGCACCCTGTCAAATGCTTGGCAGGACGCCACGAGAAAGCTGAAGTACCCGCGCCCGAGGAAAAAAAACGTCAACGACATGTTGACGTTTGCCATGGTTGGAGCCGTCTTGCGCCGCCTGCCTTGGCGGTATCATAATATGCAGCTTTCCGTAAGAAGCTTATTTTCTCGTTCTTTCTTACCTACCTAGGTGCAGTAAGTATGTACAAGTACATGGACCTGACAGGAAAGACCCCAGGCCGGCAAAGTCGCGGGGGAAATGATGCCAAGAAGCGACGTCAGGATGGCGGAACCTTCCGGACGCTGTGAAAAGGAGCCTCAAGGAACGCCGGCGTTTGCACTACGACGCGGGGTTTGAAGTTCGGATGGAGTTCTGGGGTGGATGATACCTACCTAGGTAGTACCCATTCAAAAGGCTCTGATTGAAAATAATGAAGTTGCAAAGGCTTGGCGGGTAGCAAAGCGATTGCCGTGTCCCTCGCAGCCGGGATTTGCTCGGCCGAGTTCAGGTTAGACCGGCGGGGCAACGAGTCGGGTTTGGGCTCGGCAGGTATAGTCCGCCGTGCCCACTCAGCATGGCACATCCGCATTGCAGTTCCGGGGGCTCGCGGGGGCATGCACTTTCCTGGAAGTGACATTACGCAACGTCGGCAGGCAACGGCGGGCAAGGTTAGGTCGTTAGGGCAGGCTCGAGGACAGGGTTGCACACACCCTCCGGGACAAGATAGGCTAACCGCAAAACCGCAAACACCGCCGTAGCGACTGCTCGAGATTCTGGAAACGGCGTTCAATCCCCGCTGTGTTAGCGTAAAACAGTTACTCGCCTGCTTCCTATTCCCTTGCCCCGATGGGCCCCATTCACCCATCTCCGGCCTCAGCCAGGCTGATCCCTGCTCCTGCAACGCGTGGGATGCCACTCTCACGGCGCATCCGACATGCTGAGGATTGCCGACGTTGACTGCCGTAGACACCATTGACGGCCCGGGCCCGCATTTGTCACTTGGTACGCCAGCTTTGGCTGGTAAGCGTGAGATTCCCCACGGGGTATGCAGATTTCGCGATGGACCAGATCATCAGATTGGGGTTCGAGGATGGTGGAGGCGGGACAGGGTTCGCCCACATGGAGAGGCGCCATCGTCGCCGCATGGGGAGCCCGTCAATAAAGGGGGACTGGTTCCTCATCCACCATGAGCCCTTCTTGCCGTCCTCCTCACACCACCCAGCCAACACCACCACCCAGCTGAGCTGCCGCCTTGCCCTACCGACGCCGCCCACGACTCGGTGAACCCCCCCCCCCCCAAACCTACCCACGACCGCCATGGCCGACGAGAAGAGGGGTCCTTCAACGGACTCCTCCAAGGTAGGAGCCCACCACACAGAGGCTTCCGGCGGCATGCACCACGCCGTCGCCGAGAGAGGCCATGCTGCCACGGACGAGTGAGACCAACCAGGCCTGCGCCGTTGAAATCCTGAGCACTGACAGAATGACCCAGGCACGGCCAATCTCTGGTCCAGTTTGATCCCAAGGCTGAGGCCAAGCTGCGCAGAAAGCTGGACTTATACATTGTCCCAACTGTCTCGCTTCTCTATCTCTTTTGCTTCATTGACAGGGCGAATATCGGTGAGTGGGCGCAGCCTCGATGGGACCCCGAGACCATACTCCTGACCGCGCGTTGTACAGGAAACGCCAAAATTGCCGGCTTGGAGAAGGACCTCGCACTGAAGGGGTACGACTACAATGCGCTCCTCTCCATCTTCTACATCTCCTATATCGTGTTCGAGATCCCGTCCAACATCATGTGCAAATGGATCGGACCAGGCTGGTTCATCCCGGCCATCTCTCTCGGCTTTGGCGTCATCTCGCTCTGCACGGCCTTCGTGCACAACTTTGCCCAGGCCGCTGGCGTCCGTTTCCTGCTCGGCGTCTTCGAGGCCGGCATGATGCCCGGCATTGCTTACTACCTGTCCCGCTGGTACCGCCGCTCCGAGCTCACCTTCCGCCTGTCGCTCTACATTGTCATGGCGCCCATGGCCGGCGCTTTTGGTGGCCTTCTGGCGTCCGGCATTCTCACGCTTGACCATTTTGGCGGTGTTCACGGTTGGCGCATGATCTTTGCCATCGAAGGCATCATCACCATTGGCCTCTCCGTCGTCAGGTGTGTTGCGCTCAATCCACGTGTCTTTTTCTCTCGGTTCACTATCCGTGTGCTAACCCGCGCAATCCTTCAGCTTCATTACCCTCACCGACCGGCCCGAAACCGCGAGGTGGCTCACTCAAGAGGAAAAGGACCTCGCCATTGCCCGTGTCAAGTCGGAGCGCGTCGCTACTACCGAGGTTCTCGACCGTATGGATTCTAAGAAGCTACTCCAGGGCATCCTCAGCCCCGTCACCATGTCGACGTCGTTCATGTTCCTGCTCAACAATATCACGGTGCAGGGCCTGGCCTTCTTCGCTCCCACCATCGTCCGCACTATCTATCCCGACAAAACGACCGTCATGCAGCAGTTGTACACCGTGCCTCCCTACGTTGTGGGCGGCTTCTTCACCCTGTTTCTGCCCCTGGTTAGCTGGTATTTGGACAAGCGCCAAATCATCATGATCCTCACCACTCCGCTGGTCATTGCCGGTTACAGCATATTTCTGGGCACCACCAACCCTACCGCCCGCTATGCCGCCACCTTCCTGCTGTCTAGCTCGCTATTTGCGGTGGGCCCCTTGTCGAACTCGCAGGTCAGCGCCAACGTCGTTTCCGACACGGCGCGCAGCAGCGCTATTGGCTTGAATGGTGAGTTTATGATAACCCCTTTTTATCTCTCCCGGACCACCCCTGTGCTAACGCGGTTACCCACAGTCATGATGGGCAACGTCGGCGGTCTCATCGCCACCTGGAGCTACCTTCCGTGGGACGGCCCCAACTACCCGATCGGAAACGGCCTCAACCTGGCTGCCTGCTGCACCGTCGGCATCGTGTCGACGGCCACGCTGTTCTGGATGTGGCGGGACAACAAGAAGCGCGAGGGACGCAACGCCGAAGAGGAACTCGCCGGCATGTCGCGGCTGGATATCCAGAACCTCGACTGGAAGCATCCAAGCTTCCGCTGGAAACCGTAGACGGCCCCTCACTCGGGGGCAAGGGGGCGGCTTGGTCGGATGCCTGCTGCCGCCGGGCGGTTCTTAGTCTGGGATGGAAGTGTTTGCTTTATGGCGGTTTTATGATGCATGTCATTGTAGGAGCAGTAGAATCTGCTTTCAATAAATTTGATATGATAAATTGGACCAGGAGTCCCTGAGCGTGGCGCCCAATCGGCAGTTCGCGGGAGATGCCTCCACACAGCGACATGGCGTTGCGGCTCGCAAGCCACCATCTCGATCGATAAACAACACTATTCCGTACATGGGTAACGCCAAGGTTTAGTGCCACCTCTTTGTTTACCCAGACGGACTCCCAAAGCGCCAATGCTTACCATGGTTGCTTCGCGTGTTGCGAGCGTTTTGGGGAAGCCTGGTAAATTACATAGTGCCAATGTTGGCATGCATGCCGCAAGCCGCAAGCCGCTGCGTTACCCGAGGCAGAAGATTTATCCTTTTTCAGTCCTCGGAAGAATAATCACCAAGTTGCCAAGTCGCCGTTACTGCATTTCTGCTTTCCTGAGAGAATGCCTTCGCCATCAATATCTCCCCATCCTCTCTCTAAGCGGATACTGGGTTGCTTGAAGACGGGCTCTAATGCCATCTTCAATATTCCCTGTTAACAGCGACGGCGATAACAGGACCTCCAAGATACGACGGAAACATGAAACGAACTCGGTTCTCAGCCCTTCAGCAATTCGCCAAATTAAAAAATTGTACGTAAAAAGGGAACAGAATGATTGTGGTATCTCAACTATGACCGCATATCCCAAGAAAACCCGGTCCCCTTCCTCACGAACGGAGACCATTCATTACTTTATAGTATAACCCATTATAACGTCCGCGTATATCCAAACCCCGCCATTCTCATCAGCCTTGCGAGCTGCTGGCCCCTTTTGCATCCAAAACGCCTCTCATACACCTGCGGCCGGCTTTGGCTCCTCCATTTGCTGCTGCTGCTGCTGCTGGCCATTTTGTTGATGCATAGGCGCGGGCTGCTGCGTCTGCTGTTGCGGGGGGTAGTAGTATTGTCCTTGCTGCGGCGGCTGCTGGCCTTGGTTCTGCTGCGCAAACTGCAGATACGCAGGCAGACCTTGGGTAGGCTGCTGCTGCTGCTGTTGTGGCATGAATTGCTGCTGCTGTTGCTGCTGCTGCTGCTGCTGCGGCATGAATTGCTGCTGGTACATGGGCATCCCCGGCGTCATGACTCCCTGAGCCTGAGGGACGTATACCATGTTTGGGTAGACCCACTCTGCCTGTGGCTGCGACCAGAGACCGTTGTACGTGCGGATGGCCAGCGAGAAGAGCAGAACGAGCACGGTGAACATGAAGACGAAGTCGAAGAAGGGTTCAACGACCAGGTTGGTCGCCGGAGTGATCTTGCTATCGCGGAGGAGGTTATACTCGACGTTGCCGAGATAGCCGTAGGCAACGATGGCCATCGAGACTATATGACGGATAAAGGTCAAGATGGTGGCTGCGAGGAGGATGGAAGCGCCCTAGGATAGGGGAGAAGCGTCAGTTTTGGGGGTGGACAATAAAACGGGGCGGGATGGAAGGGACTCCGTACACCTCGCAACATCTCTCGGCTCTTAACCTTGTGGACGACAAACGACGCAAAAACAACCATGGGAATGCTGGTGATCCACTGAAGAATCGCGTAAGCGCCGTAGAGACGGTTGATGGTGGCGGCGCCCGCGAGCCAGTTGTATTCATTGTCGGAACCGTCCGAGAGCGACTGGTACTGGCGCACGTTGAATGCGTGGGTGACGGCAAAGAGGGAGAGAGATAAGGCGAAAAGAACAAAGCACCATGCCAAGATAGCAATGCGGCCAACTTTTTGTACTTTCGGCCGCGGCTCGCTGGCGCCCTTCAGGCAGAGTAGGAAGCCGCTGGCCAGCTCGACGAAGGTGATGAACAGGCAGATGTTGGCTATCCTTATAAGGAAGTTAGCGGTAACCGAGATGTGGGACGCGGCTCGGGAAATGTCCTGCAACGACGCGGTGCGAAAAGAGTAAGTATCGCCGAAATATAACCAAGTGTTCAAGCCGCCTGTGACAGTATATAACGCCAGTCCTCTATTTGCAAACGGGTCAGCGTTTTTCGTGCCGTGTATCCAGATGGGACGAGAGAGGAGTCCTCCTACAGAATGAAGAAGGGAAACACCGCCTTCATCCAAGCAACGCCGACTCGCGCGGGGTCGCGTTTTCCGCGCGCCAGACAGAAGCTGATGAACCATAAGACGGACAAGGGCACGACCCACAGCCCTGCTAGGACAGTGAAGCCGATGTAGTAGCCCCCGTAGGATTCTGCCATATTTTCGTGTTTGCGGCGCGAAAGCAATCTGCGCTGAGAGGACTCCGGGATGCTGAGGACGCACAGGCGAGTATCCTAAAGTTGTTGGAGTGACAGGCCCAAGGGGAATAAAATAAAATAAAGAGGGTATGCGCGCAGAGGAGCAAGGGTAAGTAGTTAGGTAGGTATGATTGCCCTGCGGCTCTGCCTGTCTGCCGTCTGCCTCAGCTTGCTTCGACAACAAGGAGGTAAGACCGGCGCAATGTCACGCCGCTATACCCAAAGCTCTCATCGCAAACTTCGTGGACCATGGGATGGGTGACATCGGCGGATGCTTGGCGAGAGTCACTCGCAAGGCTGATGTCCCAAAACACCATGGGTCGGGTCCAAAGATTGCCAATCAGTCACTGCCGCAATATCAACGAGGCCTGTAATCGGTGCCAAACACTCGACAGGCGTTTTCAGGTTGGACGACATCCTTCTTGTCGCTGCTGCGTGGGTGCGTGGATGCGAAAAAAGGGACGAACCACATGGAAACGGATGCTAATGTTATTCAGGAACCCTGCAGCTCGCTAACGCCCCCTGCGCCACAGAACAATGCTACCCCTGTCCCACATGATGCCTGCACGGCTCTTGGGACCGAAAAAGCATGTGCCACCTGCAGCCGAGTCATGGAGGACAGGGCTTCGTGCAATACTACCTTACCTACCACATAGAGTTAGTGGTATGTAATGACTGACATGCGATGCGGTGCTACTACCTTCACACGGAGAGCCGCAGTCAGCGGTTCGCTTTCCCTGGGGGCCATGAATGTCAGTGGCTCCCTGGTTTCGAAACATGTTTACACCGTAATAAGACGGCATGCCCCAAACTGAAGGTTCACTGTGGGGTGAATTATCAAGTTGGTCCTTTTGCACCCACAGCTTTGCCGGGAAAACCACGAACATCCATGGCAACTCCAACATCTCGGACCATTTCAATCATCGAAATGGAAAGGATGCCCGAGGAAACGACCATAGTGACCTGGTTGTAGGGACAGCTGTGACGCACCTTCCATTACAAGACCTCGCTGCAACTAAACCGCGGGAATACGGGAAGGAGGGAAGTTACAGTTTGTCCTAGGCAGGCAGGCGGGATGACGGAGCTGTTGTTGCTTTCGGAGTTGTGTCGTTCTCCCATGCCTTCCAGTGCTGGCAAATCCCACCGTCATCAGGATCCGTGGTGCCGCCGAGTCAAACCCTCGTGGAAAACTTCTTCTCGAAAACACCTTGATATACTTGGTAGGTACTTGGGACCGCCGACCACTCACCCAAACTAGGGCATATACTCCCGAAAAATCCTCAAGATGAAGTTCGCGCCCACTCTGTATGCCACCCTCCTCGGCTCTATCGCAGTCATGGCCAGTCCATCCGAAAACGAGGTCCTGTCCAACCTCCGCCATTCACGCCTCAATGAGCGCCTGAAAACCCTCGTCTCCCACAGCTCGAAAGATACCACGCCTGACGTGACATACAACGAGAACTGGGCCGGGCCCGTTCTGACCGGAGCCGGCTACAGGACGGTCATTGGCACTATCCGAGTGCCTTCCGTAAAACTCCCACCGGGCGCCAACAGCAATGTTCTGCACGCCGTCTCGGCCTGGGTGGGCATCGACGGCGAGTATGCCTGTCCCAACGCCATCGTGCAGGTGGGTATCGACATGTACCTGAACCACAGCGTCCCGGCATACTGGGCGTGGTAAGCCACCACCTCCAAATCCGTCCACAGAACAGGAATGAGCAGGCCATTGATAAGCGAGCGAGTCGACAGGTTCGGATGGTTCCCCAACCGCTCCACCTATCTCGCCGATTTCCCCATCCACCCTGGCGATAGCATCACAATGAACTTGACGGCCACCTCGCTCAGGTCTGCTATCTTCTCCATCACCAATCATCGAACGGGCCAGAGGGACAGCGTAACGCTGGCTGACCAGGCGCCGATGGTGTGCGGGTTTAGCGCCGAGTGGATCGTCGAGGACTTTTGGGCCAGCGACGGCGTGCCGCTGGTAGATTTTGGCAATATTACCTTTACCGAGGCCAAATTCGCCACGGACACGGGGATCACGGGCGGCGTAAACGGGGCCGTTGTGGAGGGGGTGAAAGAAGAGGCGGATGGGGACGTGGTGATTGAGTGCGAGAAGGTAGGCGGAGAAGCGGTGACTTGCTCTTATAAGGGATCCAAGAACCCCTGAAATGGGTGCCATCTGTGGCTATCTGCGTGCTTCTTGGGGTGAGGATTTGGAGGGAAAATCATGAGGAGATAAAACGCAATGCGACTTCTTCTTGGTATCGGCTAGTATGGGCGCTGGTGTCACTCGATAATTGGGTTGACTTTTCTTATATGTGTCGACCGCGGCCTCATGTGAGGAAGTTATCTACTAACGGCCTACTACGACCAAGTTAGTGGTACTGTCGAGCCGATAAGCCACGCCAGCCGGGTCCCAGATGCGGTTTCTGCTTTTGAGGGGTGTATTGCACTCAGCGGCACTTACAAGGCTCCTCATCCTCGGCAATCGGCGCTGATTCGGGGGGTGTGAAGGGTTGGCCCGAGGCGACAGCCAGGGCAACAAATCTGGAATGAGGTCAGTGCTGGCCGGCGTTGAGATGGGAGCCGCAGGGGCCGTGTGACTGACTTGGTGTGGCTGCCCCTGGCAACAAGGTTTCGCTGCGCATCCCAGAAAGTCACCTGAGTGTAGGCGAGCGTCTTGCCGACTATTGACTGGTGTTAGTATGGGGTGAGGCATGAGCTAGAGGAATCGGTAGTCCGTACTCTTGTCGCAGACGGCGGTCACCCTGAGTGTGTCCCCTACCTTCCCGCCGCTGCTAATGAATGAGACTGTGAACAACGTTAGCTTGGTTTCCCAGTCCTCTCTCTGTGTCCGGATACCCGCCATTCAGGTCGGTGGAAACACCAGTGGCGTAGAACCCCTTAGATGCGACTGCGAGCGACCCTCCAAGATCAACTAGGCTGGCGATGGTGCCGCCGTGGAGGATCTTGAGCCGGTTCTGCAGATGGTCAAGGTGAGATAGGTTGCAAGACCAACTTTTAGAAGTTCAACACACCGTGTGGTCCTTGGTGATAGCGAGCTCAAAATCCACGCGGCCTTCGGAGGCGTCACAAATCCGAAGCTTGGCAAGGTGAGCCTGTGAGCTCGTAACTGTACAGCTCGGTATGTAGAACTCACATGCGGCCCGAAAAGTCTGGAGATAGGCGTCATAAGTCAGTTTTGGTCAGAGTTTACATGATGCTGTAGGGAGTTGTTTACCGAGGCTCAAGACCTGACTCAGCCATGAACGAGTTCAGGACCTGCAAGAATCAATCAGTGATTTGTCGTTTGCAAAATCTGGGAGAAAAACGCAATACACACCGTCCGAACAAACCTCAACGGCTTCAACTTGCCAACGGTACCTGTTACCATCTTGCTGCCGCGTGTCTTTCTTTCTTCAATACCTTAAGTTATGTAGCATCCGAGAATCTCAAAAACGCGAGCAATTGAGACGGGACAGACCCCCTGAAGAAGAGGAGAGCCCACCTGCATATTCGGCAACCCCACTGTGACGTCGCCTGAACCAGGGGGATCGGTTACCCGAACTCAGTGATTTTCGAGTGCCTGAACCCGCCGGAGCTGACACTGTGCGGCCCGCCGATCCTGCAAGGCCGCCGCAACAAGGCTGAACGGAACCCTGGCCGACTGCAACCTCCGCCGTTTATTATCCATCCTCCATCTCTAAACTACTAGCGAACATTCACCGTTTCCATCGCGCTGCCGCATCACGACCCCGGCAGCGCGGGATACCAAAACATTGCATCACCGATAATGCGATAGCATCCTTTTAGATTCTGCCGCAGAGAGCAAACAAGCGCGCAAAATGTCGGCCGCGCAGCAGTCGTACCAGCTCTCCGAGTACCTGGAGAAGCTGCCCGGCACCACTTTTCGCAAGCTCTACCAGCAGCCATCAACCGCATTCGCTATCTTCCGCCGCATGCTGCCGCCGCTGGCCAAGGTCTTTGTCCAGGCCCTCCTCTACATGCCCTCGCCGCTGCTGCTCTCCGAGCTCGATGTCTGGGTGCGCGCCGAGGGCAAGATGCAGCGCGACCGCGCTCTCTCGATTCTTCGGTCGCTGCACATCATCCAGATCACCCCGCCCGGCAAGGATAAGCCGCAAGAGATGCAGCTCACCACGAACTTCAAGAACAGTCTGCGCCTGGCGCTCGAGGGAGGAGGAACACACAACAGCTTCGGCGTGCCGAGCACGCTCCCTATCGACCCGCGGATCGATGTCGCACACCTCGACAACTACGCCCGCAAGAAATGGGAGGATATCCTGCACTATGTCGTCAACAGTGTTCCCGTAGAAGGGGAGGGAGGAGGCGGAGGGTCTGCCGGGGGTCCCAAGTCGAGTGTGAAGGAACTGCTGTTGATAGGACGGCTGGTGGAACGGAGGCATGACACGCGAGCGGGCGTTGGCATCACGCAGGCCGGTTTCACGTTTCTGCTCCAGGAGGCCAGCGCTCAAGTGTGGACGCTGCTGCTCCTCTGGCTCGAGGCGGCCGACCGCGCGAAGGGTTCCGCCAACGCAGCCAAAACGGACAGCATCGACATGCTCTCGTTCCTCTTCATGCTTGCCTCGCTCGAGCTGGGTCGCGCCTATAACACCGACGCCTTGACCGAGACCAGGCGTAACATGCTTCCCTCCCTCGTCGACTTCGGCCTGATCTACATCCCCCGCGAACACACGCGCCAGTACTTCCCGACTCGCCTCGCCACCACCCTGACGAGCTCCGCCTCCGCCCTCCGCTCTGTTTCGTCCGGATTCAGCGCTGCAACCGCCAACAACCCGGGCGACGCCTCCAGCCTGGGCACGACACCCGACAGGTCCGAGGCCAGCAAAGGCAGCATCATCATCGAGACCAACTATCGCCTCTACGCCTACACCTCGTCGCCGCTCCAGATCGCCGTGCTGGCCCTCTTCGCCCACCTCAATCTGCGTTTCCCGGGCATGGTTACCGGCCGCCTGACGCGCGACTCGATCCGCCGCGCCATCGGCTTCGGCATCACGGCCGACCAGATCATCAGCTACCTGGCGTCGCACGCGCACGAGCAGATGGTGCGCGCCGCCGCGGCGACCGGCCGGCCCGTGCTGCCGCCGACCGTGGTGGACCAGATCCGGCTGTGGCAGCTCGAGAACGAGCGGATGCGGACGTCGGCCGGGTTCCTGTTCAAGGACTTTGACTCGAACCAGGAGTACGAGTCGTTGAGCGGCTATGCCGAGGAGATTGGCGTGCTGGTGTGGAAGAGCGAGAAGAAGAAAATGTTTTATGCGAGCAAGTTTGAACAGTTGAGGGACTACCTTAAGAGCCGTAAAAAGGCCGAGTGAGGTTGGGTGGGTTCATGGTGTGCGTTTGTGGCTTCTTGAAACTTAAAAGAGAGGAAAGCCAACCAACAATACCGACCGGTCCAGGCATGGATGATGGTATAGGGGTTATAGCATAAGGTGGCGGCGTTTACGGGGCGTTTAAAAGGAAGGCATTCTTGTCTATGAGCCTTTGATGGACAGTTTTGGGAATAGAGTCAATGACACGGTCTCTCTCCATCAGGTATGTGATTTGCGGTCTACGGCCGCCCTCCAACTCGACAACCAGCTGTGTCATCCGGGCGTGGCTTCAATAAAGAAACAAACTCTATTCTATATTACAGTACAGCCGTGATATGCCCGAGGTGACCTCTATGGGTCTTGACCCGTCGACGCTGGTCTAATCTGACTCTAAAATCCCAGACACGGTCCTTGAATAATAACCTCTTAGCCGTGCGTAACCCATCCCAGTAATAATCCGACACCGAAGCACCAATACTCGGCTCCTCTAGACCGAACAACCTAACACCATCGCCAGAAACCAACATGCCGCAAAACTCACGCTAGCCCCACGGTGAAAGCTGGACCGCTCAGAAAAAGCTGAACCGCCCTACACCTTTCCGCCCCTTTTCCGTTTTTGTCTCCTCAACAGACAAGCTCTCCAAATCCGCCAAGTACCCCTCGCCCGAGTCTCCCTTCCAATCTTCATTCTCACGGCCGGTCCCAACCCCATGGTCATGGCCATCTTTTCCAGAGCGATCCCCACCACCCCTCTGCTTGTCTCCACCATAGCCATCACCACCAACACCGCCACCGACCAAACTCCGCTTCAACCGCCTCACCAACTCCCGTCCCTTTCTCCCAAACTCAGACGCATGCTCATGCCCATGCCCACGCCCATGTTGATGATGGTGGTGCTCACCCTCCATCCCCACCCTACCCTTTCCCCCGTTTTTGTTCTCATCCTTGTCCCTACCACCCTTGTCATACCTCTTTCTCTGCCACGACACTGGCGCAAATCCTCCCCTTTCATACCCGAACAAGTTGGGCTGTTTGTCAGCACCATACGAACTACGATCCGATAGTAAGCTAGCCTCCCCCTTGGTTTTGCCCTTAACACCTCTAGGGAGGTGTCCCGCCCGTGTCTGACGGGCATAATACCCGCTCTGCCAAGCCCGTAAAGAGAGTCTGGCGGCATCGGTTTCGCAGAGTTGTTCGAGGTGGTGGAAGACCCTGCGAACGCGGGCTTCGTCGCTGTCTTCGTCGTTATCGGTGGCGTCGCAAGCGAGTGAGGCGGCTATAGTTGTTGGTGCTGGGTGGTGGATGTTCTTCAGGGATTGGTTGTTCTTAGGATTCGCGTTGTTGCCGAGCTCTGTGCCGGCGGTGAAATTGGTGGTGCTAGTGGGGATGGATTGGGCTTCTTCAGGAATAGAGGAGGGATTGTACTCTCTGCTGGTTGGGTGGGGGCGTTGATGAGTGCTGTTATTGGGGGGTACGGCGCGGATGGTGGTGGTGGCTATGGCCGTGGCTGTGGTCCGGTGAGAAGACGGGTTGCGCATGGAAGACGTCGTCGTCCGATTTGCATAGACGCTATAGGGCGTGCTCTGCAAGATGGCGCCGCTCGTAGCGGACTGGGGGATGCAGCTTGGCTCTTGGGAGGTGCCATTCTGCTGCGAGCCTCTTTTACTTGGTTGGGCAACACGGGTGATGGCGTAGGCTGATGTGGAGGGGTTGTTCTGAGCCGCGGCGGAGGCCTGGTTAGTGCAGTCTGAGAGCGGCGACTGAGCGGCCTGAACTTTGCAGATTCGAGCGAGGTGGTGCGGTTCGAGCAGCTCGTTGTGGAAATGGTCATGAAGTGCCATAAAACGACCGGCCCAGTACTGCGGTGGCATTGCTGTTGTGATTGCTTTGGGGTTGTCAGACACGCGGACCGTTGATGAGGGTAACGGTGCTGAAGTCGGCGATGCTGATTTAGTTTGGATTTCGGAGTTCTGTGCAAGGTATGAAGGGCGTTGATGGGTGATGGCTTTGTCCCCAGCGACATTGCTTGATGCCTGGGAGTCTCCGCTGACATGGCGGCTGCTGGTGCCTCGGCTGGTGAGTGAGCCACGGGAAAATGATTGTGTAAGACTGTAAAGAACGCTGAATGTGCGCGACTTTGGGATCCCCGGCCGGAGATGCGATGCTGTAATATCTGCTGGTCTAATCTCAGACAGTTCGCTCTCGCCGTTGCTCTTATCACTAAAGAAAGAAGAGCCGGAGTGACGATGGGCCCACAGCGGTAGCGGCTGGTTGCTGGTAGCCCGGCCGTTCGCCATCACCGAACCCCGTTGAGGTGAGCCCCGTTGACGTCTGGAATTACCAGCGGAATATTGTTGCTGTCCCAGCGAATCCCGCGTGTTCTGCCCCCAGCCACCAGCTCGCTGGCCTGTTTTAGGAGATAGGTGACGCATTGGAGAAAGGACAGAAAGAGGTAGAGAAAGAGGGCGCTCAGAAAGGCCAGAACACCCCCAGTACAGCAGACGAACTTGAGCCAAAGTAGGGTAACCTGACAGGCGACGCCAAAAACCTGACGGACAACGCCAAAGGTAACCTGGAATAAAACTCCGAGTATGATAAAGGGCAACGATAGAACAGCCGCAATGACCCCAACGGTTGCCCCCAGAAGGTGGACGTAGATCCGTGCCAAACCCTCGATGGAATCGATACCAGCTGCAGCAAATAGAAGGGGGGAATCTGGCTCGGTGAAGCCGGCGGAGGCGGCCCGGTTACTGTCAATCGATGAGCCCGTGGTCCGTCTTTCCAATTCCCTCGGTTCAACCTCTGTGGTCGACAGGAGAGGTTTGCGGTCGAAGACTTCGTCTTGGTAATCTTTAGAAAATTCGTCGGTTTCGTCCACCTCTAGTCGTAGCCGGTGTGGCTCGCGGCACCGTAACCTGCTGCGCGTCCTGCGTCTCATGGTTGGTTAGCGGGGACGTGAAGCCAGAGCGTAGCCGAGTAGATCGGTAGGCAGGTAGGTATGTGAAGGCATGGACTGAGTTTCGCGCGCTTTTGGAGTCTGTCAAGCAGGTTTGTAGCAGTTGCCGATGACCGAATGGAGCAACTATTTTGAACCTTGAGTGTACCGCTGAGTACGTACTTTCTTTGACAGGCATGTCCGTCCCGATCGCAATACCCTCCGAAATAATAAGCGAGCTATCAGGAAAGCGCTGTGTAACGGTTGGGGCGGAATCGACGAGGAAGCTGCGAGGAAAGCCGATGCCAGTGGCGATCAGGCGAATAAGGGCAGGTTGAAGTTGGAAGGAACGGCCACGACACGACCGCGAAGAAGACCGATTCCCAAAAATGAACCGCGTGGTTGCTCCGTCTACATGACAAGATCGAGCGTGAGTGATCAAGGCTACTGCCCATTCCGCCAACTGACCACACCCATCTGCAGCCCAAGAAGAACATGCTCTATACATTATCTTGGTAAACAAAACGCTCGTTTTCCGTCCCGGATAAGCCATCTTCAGGCCAACCCAGAGTTCAGCCCAATCCTCTTGCCGCCATCTCTTCTGACCAAACCGTGCCCCAATTCTTTCAGCATAAACATCACAAAAAATGAACATTTTCTTTTTTTTAGAAAAAAAATTCATACACCCAAAAAGAAACCGTCAGTTGAGCAGCTCCTGTCCCCAGCCCTCAATCTGGAAGTTGAACTTCTCGTCCCCCTTTCCCCTCGGAATCGGGTTGCCGTTGCTGTCCCACAGCGCGCGTTCGATGTACGTGACATTGCCGTTCCAGTCCACGAGGATGAGTGTCTGACGCTGGGTGCCGTAAAGGCCCGTCTGGAACCCATTCGGTTGCTCGTCCGGCCGTGCCACAATCGTCAGTGTCTCGGCGGCGGGCGAGCCGTGGTCTATTTGCTTGATGTTGCCGCGCTGTTGCGCCTCGCTCATCTCCTGCTGGTGCTCCTTGCCACCGAAGGCCGGGATGAAGATGGAGTCTTTCAGCAGCGGAATCCCCTCCTCAAGATCTATAGTGTGGTCGGTGGGGAAGTTATCCGTATCTAAGATCTTGAAAAGCGACGCAACCAGTTCTTGCTCGTCCTGGGCGTCCTCAACGGCGCGGCTCAACATGTCCCTGCCGTTGCGGATCTTGGGCCATAGCGTCTCGGCGTCCTCCTGGCTCGGTTCAAGATAGATGGCATTGCTGAGGCCGTAAACCGACCCGCGCTGCCCGCAGATCCAGGGAACTTGTCCGGCGTGATCGCAGCGGTTGGAGATGATGGCCAGCGGCTCAATATTGTTCTGCCCAGCCACCCTGCGCAGCTTGCCGCAAATCAGCGAGAAGCCACCGACGCCTTTCACTCCGCCGTCCTCCAGCATGCGAGAAACGAACTCCTCGGTCGACTCGGTTGGGTCTGCTCTTAGCCAAGCCGTCACCATGCCGCCCCGGCTGCGGGTTCCATGCACAGGGTTTGCGGCGTCGTTGGTGTCCATTTCCCGGTAGTTCGTCAGCACGGCAAAGTTGCCACCCTTGGTAATGCCCAGCCATGTTCCTTGCTCGGCTCTCTGGAGGTCTCGGCTGGAGAGAATTTGGATTTCGCTTGGCGGTTTTGTGTGGGATGACCCATTCGCACCGTTTGCGGCTGTTCCGTTGGTGATGTGTGACTCTGGCTGGGCGGTCCACCAATGCGGTCGGCTTGTTGGCCGGAGAATGTATTCGTCCCGGTTGTCGACCACCACTAATGCATACTTGGGATGCGCCGTCGTTGTGAGAACGATGCACATCTTGGGAAAGTGGGCTATTTTTGTCACTTGTTCGCTTGTAGGCGCCACTGATGCTTTAGCGAGGACGGTGGCGAGGGTTTCTGAGATTATCCGTGGAATAATTTGTGTTGAACTTATGAAGAAGAACAGCTGCCGATGACTGGATGATGCTCTGACGGCTTTCGATTTGGGGCGCCTTTTATCCCTATTTATGTGGCTCCAGATATGGCTGTCTGCGTAAGAATGATACACGTTCGTGCCCGTTGGGATCCGATCAGGCCACTCCCGGCACGCACTGCACTGACTGAGGTGACGGACGCTAAGAAGCCTCGGTCCAGACACTGCAGTCCATCCGCATCACCTGACAACGCACCGGCTTGTGCTTGTACATGTACCATTCTAAGATATGAGCGGAAGCGGCATCGGGCTGCAATGCAAGGGTCACGGCGAATATTATTAGTTCTACTCGGGCATGGGAGTATGGCTCGTGTGCATGTAGAAGCGGCGAAACAGCGACCGGGGGGTTGCTGTCTGGCCCCGGATTTCTAGCAGGCGAAAAAAGAGAGGCACAGACCACAAGCTCCACATCAAAGAGTACCTGGCTCCATGGGCATACGCAGTATGGGCTTGGTGCGGGGCTCCCACCGAAGTACGTACAACCGTGTGTCGGCTCTTCTTCATGAATGACTCGAAGCCCATTAATTAGGTCATGGCAATTCTGAACCCCCGCGTCGTCGTTTCTCGATCAGGGCCAGGGGAAGCCAGCGGGGAACGGGATGGGATTCTTCGATTGAAGGAAAAAAAGAACAGCTCACACGAGCAGCTGCAGAAAATTGCCCCGCATTCTGCCAGCAATTTAGGGTCTGTCCAACCAAGCAAACACAGGGCAAATACGTTTTACAAAAACACACGGGGGCAAGGTATGGAAAACCCTGCAGACTCCGGTACAATAGAGTGCTTCCTTGTTCCTCCAATGCAGGCTCACACCTGGTTGTCAGGGGCCGAGGATCTGGACCCAGTCCATGGCTTCTCAGCGGGTAGATCTCTGGATCTTGGGGCGCATGGCGGATAAAAGCTCGGAGGGCGCTGTGACGTGATGCACATGGCCGTTTACACCGACCGGTGACCAATCAAATTCCGTGTTTTAGGGCGGTCTTGGGTCTCCCGGGGACCATCTTTAGTGCCACTGCGTACTGCGGGGCAATGGCTGCGGTTACAGGTGCCGACAAAAAAATCTCTGATTGACTCACTCACACTGGGAGGGGCAGGACAGAACTGACTATTTCAGCGACACCGGAAGCTGTTTCTTTCCAAAATCCAATTCCTCTGCATCTTGATTCTCACTTTTCCCAGTATTGCTATTCCAGAGATTGCTCTTACAACAAAACGCAGGCAGACAGACCAGACAAACAGACGGACACAATGTGCGGCACAGACACAGTAAACGGAGCGAACGGTGCCAATGGCACGAACAGTGCTCCCAGGGCAAATGGGGTATGTCTTGCCCAACTTGCACCAGCTCCCTTATCACCGGATCTTATCGATGCTATCAACACAACCAAACCACCCTTGCTACCGTGATACTCATACTCATTCGCGACCATAGGGCGCTTTCCGGTCGAACCCGTACCAGCCGACTGGTGACTTCCTTTCAAATGTCGCCAACTTCAAGATTATCGAGTCGACTCTGCGAGGTCCGTAACCGGCGACAACTGCCTCCCGAACCCCACCACCACTGACTCCTGCGACAGAGGGCGAACAGTTTGCCAATGCCTACTTCGACACGGAGACTAAGATCAAGATGTCAGTATTTCCAGGTACATGCCGATCGAGACCATTGAGGATCCCTCGCTGACTTTTTTCTTTTCTTTCTACAGTGCCAAGGGTATGATGGTGCTTTCCCCGCTGGACATGTCCGCCGGCCACTGACACGAGCGCCCTGATAGCCCTCGATGCATTTGGCGTCGACTACATCGAGTTGACCTCGCCCGCTGCTTCTGAGCAGTCGCGTAAGGACTGCGAAGCCATCTGCAAGCTCGGCCTGAAGGTGCGTTCCTCCCCTCCGCAGCCCGAAACACACGGAATTGCCGACTCACAGCCCACAATAGGCCAAGATCCTGACACGTGAGTCACCGATTTCGGCGGTCCACTTGGACGCTTGCCAGCTAACACCCCGCAAGACGTCCGCTGCGATATGCGCGATGCCAAGCTCGCGGTTGAGACTGGTGTTGACGGGCTGGATGTTGTCATTGGCACATCCAGCTTCCTTCGGGAACACAGCCATGGCAAGGACATGGCTTACATTGAGAAGACCGCCATTGAGGTGATTGAGTACATCAAGTCTAAGGGCCTTGAAGTTCGCTGTGAGTCAGCCCCGGCCTATTTCACTATCCTGCACCGCAACGACACCAACAACCTCTTTCCATACCCGTCATGTTTGCTTGGACAACCGAGCCGCAATCTCCAGGATATTCGATGCATTCGAACAGACGAGGTCTAGAACATCATGCACACCATGGCAAGGACTGCCATGGAACGGAGACGATATCTCCTTTTGTTTTCGAGACCTGCCGATCACTTGGTGATCCACGATTCCATCTCAACCCCGGCTCGATTCCATCAATGAGCCATGGCTCTTCGTTCTGATCAAACTCGATGCTGACATTCCATAGTCTCGAGCGAGGATTCCTTCCGGTCCGACCTGGTCGATCTGCTGTCCCTTTACAGAGCTGTTGACAAGGTTGGCGTGAACCGTGTTGGTATCGCCGATACCGTCGGTTGCGCTTCCCCTAGACAGGTCTACGATGTATGTACTCTTTGACGTAAGGCAACCTTTATAACACTTTTTGCTAACTCATTTTCAACAGCTCGTTCGGACGCTCAGGGGCGTTGTTTGTATGTTGCTTGGGTTCTCCTGATGAGACAAAGCTAACCGTCCCCAGCTTGCGATATCGAGACGCATTTCCACGACGACACTGGCTGCAGTATTGCCAATGCGTAAGCTGCCCGGCTCATATCATGACTTGCCAATGCTAACCTACTCCAGTTTCTGTGCCCTTGAGGCTGGTGCCACTCACATCGACACCAGTGTACTTGGCAGTAAGTACATCGGAGTCTTCTCTCTAGTGGACCAAGACTTATTGATTCTTTCTAGTTGGTGAGCGCAACGGCATCACCCCCCTTGGGGGTCTTCTGGCCCGCATGGTCGTGACCAGCCCGGAGTATGTCAAGAGCAAGTACAACCTCAAGATGCTCAAGGAGGTGAGTTATACGCCTATTGTCTCATATGGCCTAAGCTCATTTGTCTCAGATTGAGGATATGGTTGCCGAGGCTGTCGAAGTCAACACACCGTTCAACAATCCCATCACGGGCTTCTGTGCCTTCACCCACAAGGCCGGTATCCACGCCAAGGCCATCCTCAACAACCCCAGCACATACGAGATCCTCAACCCCGCCGACTTTGGTCTGACTCGCTACGTCCACTTCGCCTCGCGGTTGACTGGTTGGAACGCGGTCAAGACGAGAGTCGGGCAGCTTGGTCTCGTCATGACGGATGACCAAGTCAAGGAGGTGACCGCCAAGATCAAGACACTGGCCGACGTTCGGCCGATTGCCATTGACGACGCCGATTCCATTATCCGCAGCTTCCACTTGACTTTGCATGAGCAGACTACTGACGGTGCGCCGGCAAACGGTGCGCCAGTCGCGGCTCAATGAGGCGTCTAGAGGGTCACTAGGGGGGTTGTATGAGGGGGTTTTCATTACTTGTTTGGCCACATCATTCTGGAGTTGACTGATTATCAAGGGAAAAGGCGATGTTTGGTTCAAAATTGTGCGCATATTGCACCAGATCCGGAACACCAAAAGTTCTGCATGGTAACTATTTCATAGAGAGGACAAATCAGGGGTAAAAGACCTGGGAGTGTCATCATCGCTCCTGTCGCGCTATCCATGCTGCTCCATCGTTCGGGTGAAGCCGAGGCCGAGAAACATTTTTGTGTGGGCTGAGACTGCAGCCAACCCTTACGTTTCCCGCCAATGATAGACTCACTCAATCCTACTGCCCTGTCAATTTAAACGTCATCATGCATGTAAATGTAACTTGAACAACATGCGAGGGCAGCCAGAGGACCCTTTGAACAGCAGCGTTGCTTGGTATCCGCCTCGTGTCCATGGAATGGAAAATGAATGCCCGATGTTCCGGATAGGATTGAAGGGTCTGGAAAAGGCATGACTAAACGCCGAGGTACTGTAGCTACTCGACGGCCGAAGAGTCGCCTGCGGCGTTTCCGCATTTGCGAAATGCGGCCCAGACACTTTGCACGATGCAGTGCATGATATTGAGTGGCAAGGGCAAAAAGAGTTGTGGAGGCCAGAACGACCTGGGCTCGAGCTTGGCTGAGGAATAACTCCGAAATCCTAACGTATGATGATTAAAATGATAGCATTCGACATGGCGGTGAGCGATGGAGGCAAAGCCCGCATTCTGAGGCTTTGACTGCCTCGTGATACTCCTGGTCCTGGGGGGACTTGAGACATTCGAAAGCAATTCTGTCCATCCATGAAGAACACACAGCCAAACGCCTCACAACTGGCGCGGCAAGTAGTCTTCCGTTGACGCGAAGTGCAAATGCAGCGTTGGGCTGCAACGAGCCAAACCTTAGAATGCTGTAGCCTTGCGGCCGATCATACAGATGGATGCATTTCTTTGGAACACACGAGGAGCGATCATGAAAGAGAATAGCTCGCTTGTTCGGCTGTTGGAGGGGAGGAGTGGGGGCCTCCGATATGGTCTGCCGTGAAACGGGCAGGGGTTGGCACACATGAGCCCAGAAGCGCCAGATGAGCCACCACTTCCGTGCGCAGTGTGAAAGTCTTGGCGTCCTCCGCTCGCTAACCCACCCCCTGCCCTGCTGGTCACTCTGGCTCCGTCTTGTGTCGTCATCGGACCAACATCCTTGGACTTGAGACCCCCCGAGGAACCCTGCCCGTGTGCTGCAACCCCTCTTCTCCTGGACTGCAAAACCCATCCGAACACACGCACTCGAACTCGTACCCCCTAAATTACAAAAAGAGATCATCCTAGATATTCAGATATTCGATTTCTCAAGGAGCACAACAAGAAACCAGCCTGAGGCTGATATCAGCCTGCGCTCCGCATTTGACCCCACCAACATCAACAAAAACTCCCCCCCCCCTTTCCCGCCTCAAATCCCAACCCACCTCAAACAGCCAACCACCAACTTTGGGCCATGGCCTACCGATCATCCGCCCCCGACATCCCCCGCCCGGAACGCGCCGAGCGCTGGGATCGGGACCGCTACGAGCACGAGCGCGAACGCGACCGTTTCGGCGACGTGCGCGAGCGCTTCGAAGAAGAAGACGACCACTACATGCGACGGGGTCCCCCCCGCCCACCGCCGCCGCGAGAGCGAGAACGAGACCGAGATGACAGGTCGGTCGGCCCGCCACCGCTAGACAGAGACCGGCGTTTCCGCGACGACGACGACTTTCCACCGCCCCGCGATCGGCGCAGGGTCATGTACGACGACGAGCCGCCGCATGTGATGCGTCGCCGGCCGTCGCCGCCGCCCGAGTTTTTCCGGCGGCGACCTGCTTCGCCTCCGCCGCCTGAGATGGAGCGGTCGCGGGTCGTGATTGAGAAGGAGCGGTATCGCAGTCCAAGCCCGGCGCCGTCGAGACGGCCAACCGGGTTGTTGAGGCGGCAGTCAAGTTTGGACACCTTTGATCGGAAGCCTGCTGCGAAGCGGTATTGGGAGCGTGAGGAATACGGCCCGCCCGCGAGGAGGGACGATCACCGCGTGCCGCCGTACGTGGATATTCCGCTGCCGAGGGCCAAGGCGCTGCCGCCGCCGCGGGTGTATGCCGAGAGGGAGTATTATGATGAGATTCAGGTTTCGGATCCGAATCGCTACGGGGATGACGACTTTCATACCTACCCTGAAAAGATCCGTGAAAAGGAGGTTGTGACGACTCGCCGTCGGACCAGAAGCCGGGAGTCGAGGAGTCGACGGGCCAGGTCGAGGTCGTCGAGCTCGAGCAGCTCATCGAGCAGTAGCGGGGGCACGGCGTTGACGACCAGGAGCGAGTATCCAAAAAAGGGCAAGACGCGCATTCCGTCGCGCTTGGTATCAAAGCGAGCGCTGATTGATCTTGGGTATCCGTTTGTGGAAGAGGTAGGTTCACACATGCAGGAACAGGAGCAGGAACAGGAACAAAACAGGATGAGTGGATGCTGACGATTGCAGGGCCACACCATCATCGTCCAGAAAGCTCTTGGCCAACACAATATCGATGATCTGTTGAAGCTCAGCGATGAATACAAGAAGAGTTAGCCAACTCCCTTCCCTCGCCCGGTCCAGAAACTAACCCTTGCCAGGCGAGCTCGAAATCGTCGCCGCTCGCTCTAGCGCAGGCGACGTCATCGAAGAGCGCATCGAACACCGAACCGAGATTTACGAAGGCGCCGCCGCCCTGCCCGCCCTTCCCCCGGCCCAAGTCACAACCGGCACAGGTCCCGTCATCATCCAAGCCAACCCTCCTCCACCCGTCGAAGTCGTCAAGACCACCGTCGTCCGCGACGTCTCGCCCGCCCGCTACACGACCGCCTCCTACGACACCAGTACCTCGTACGACACCAGCACCTCGTACGACACCTACACCTCGGGCGCCCCCACCGTCGTCCTCGACTCGCGCGCGCGCGAAGTATCAGGCCACGTCCCCGTCGGACCCGTCGCGCTCGCAGGCGGCCATCACCACCACCACCACAGCCACCATCGACACGACCCGTACGAGGCGGAGGAACTGCGCTCCGAGATCCGGCACCTGGAGAAGCAGCTCGCGAGGCGGGAGCGGAGCCGGCACGGCCGGCATCGCAGCCAGAGCCGCGGCGACCTGGTGCGCGCCGAGCGCCTCAGCACCGGCGAGCTGGTGCTGTTCGAGGAGGAGGTGGAAATGGTCCAGGAGCCGCGGCAGGGCGGGGTCCGGATTGAGAAGGACAAGAGAGGTAGGCTGTCTATTAGCGTGCCGAGGCGGCGGTAGTTTTACTGCGTATGTGTGTGTATTTGTTTGGTTTATTTTTTTGGGAGTTTTTTTTATGGGAGCGCCTTTCTTTTTTGTTTTTGACAGAGAAAAAGGGTGGTTCTGTTTTTGGGTGTGGTTTTCTTGTTGCTTAGTTGGGGGGGGGGGGGGGGGGGGCAAAATTTTTTTTTATTTAACCACCCCACCCACACCAAAATTTTTTTTGGGTATTTTTTTTTTTTATTTATAAAATTATTT
>JAMAKP010000011.1:106170-283955 GCA_023628455.1 Chaetomiaceae sp. B2702 | reverse complement strand
CGCCCCCCGCCCCCCCCCCCCCCCCCCCCCCCCCCCCCCCCCCCCCCCCCCCCCCCCCCCCCCCCCGCAATCTTTGTTGAGATGTACCCTCCCTCCACTCACCTCTCTTTTTCTTCCTTCTTTTTCTTTTTTCTTTCTCAAGTTAGTTCCGGTGCCTAGCCCTACTGTTTCAGTCGGGAGTGAGCGTTCTTGCTGATGTTTTCTGTGTCTGATATAGGTCCGCCGCCGAGGTTGATGAAGGCTATGTTGGCTACTTTGACTTGATCGAGTCTGGTTCGAAAGGGGATGGATAGCTGCATGTGGTGATTGCAGGCAGAGGCATGAGGTGAAGGTTCACGAACATATCCTTGGGTTAGCGGACGGCTCTGCTGTTTGAGGTGTTTCATTGCATTTCGGTTATTCGTGTGAAGATTGGATACGACATGGTGGCTTATGAGTTATGATATGATGATGAGTATTCCATTGGCTCATTCTGAGATGAGATACATATACGAGCGATGTTGGTACTTATGGATTGGTTGGTCTGGCTGTGTTTAGGGTATACTAGATACTTGTTAGCAATTCTCGATATGGACTTGGGAGATAGGAGGAATGTGATTCGCTACTCAATATTGCGACTATTACATAAAACAGAGGCTGATCACAAAAACCTAGTATCCAATCTCTCTGACGTTTACCTTTTGTGGTTGAATCATCATGAAACGGATTCAGCGTTCATGATTGATAATCAGGAACGCAATTGCATGAGAAGGATTCACTGCTTTGTCAGAGAAGCCGGAATTAACCCCCAGCTCCTCCGGCACGGATTTAAGAGGGGGTTGTCCTACCTTTAATTGATTATCTATTACATCAGTTTTTTGACACTTAACTCTCAAACCTCCACCCAGCGACAATCAATCACTGTGGCTCTCAAACCTCGACTCATCAAAAAAAACCAACAGCAACTCACACACCCGTCCTAACGCGCACCCCTTAACCCCCAAAATGGCAACAGCCCTTACCAAAACAATCGTCGCAACCGGCGCCTCCTCCGGTCTCGTAAGCCCCCCAACAACAGCCTTCACCACGAATCAACCCCACCCCCCCCCCTTTATAACCAAGGCAAGACTTAACATGTCGACGGGCAGGGCTTCGAACTAGTCAAACACCTCCTCACGCAACAGCCCAACCGCTACAACCTCATCCTCGGCGCCCGCGACGTGGCGGGCACGCGGGCCGCCTACGACGCGCTGCAGTACGACACGGCCCGCCACCGGCTGACGGTGCTGCCGCTGGAACTGTCGGATATGGGCGCCACCCGGTCGTTTGCGCGGGAGGCGTTGCAGTTGTTGGACTCGGGGTCCGACTCTGGCCAAGGTGGCCACGGCGGCGGCGGCGGCGGCGGAGGAGGAGGAGGAGGGACGCTGGACTACCTGTTGCTGAACGCGGCTATTACGGGGGGGAATAGTGCCGAGACGCCCGGGTTTGCGGGGTGGAGTGAGGCGGTGGTTGTCAATCACTTTGGTGAGTATCCCTGTCGGACGGTGATGAAACCAGGCTGGCCGGGCTGGTCCTGGGAGAGCGAAGAAGGGTTGCTGACGAACGGGGGGATTGGGTTGGTGGTGTAGCGCAGCATTACCTGGTGCATTTGCTTCGGGAGAAATTGGTTGAGTCGAGGGCGCGGGTTGTGTTTGTTTCGTCTGGCGCGGTGAGACGTGTGACGGATACTGGTTCGTGAATGCCTCTCCTCCCCCTTTCTCTCCACCACCCCCCCCCCCCACAGCCAGCGCTGAGACGGAAAGGATGGCTGACGGTGGTGATGATAGGGTCGTTGGAGAAGGACCTCAAAGCCGGCTCGGGCGTCGATAGCCAGACGACGTATAGCCAGACGAAATTCGTGCAGCTGCTTGCTGCGCACTGGTGGCGGCGCCAGTTGAAGGGGCAGTGTATTGTGGTTGCTGTCTCGCCTGGTCTCATCCCCAACACCGGCCTTGGCAGGGGGGCGGGCATGAAATTGACTATGGATATGCCGGATGCCAAGTCGGTTCCGGAGGGTAAGCTTTGATGAACTATCTAGGGGCGGTGATACACAGAACTGATGGTTTGTAGGAGCACAAAGTATGCTGCGAGCCTTCACTCGCGACGACTTCCCCGCGGACCCGGAACAGATCTTCCTCACAAGCTGGGGTGAGTGGTGGAGCAAGGACGTGTATGCGCCGACGTTGGATCAGGCGCTTCAGGATAAGTGGTGCCCGAGCAAGGACGAGATGGAGAAAGAGGCGGGATTGTCCGGTTGAAATATGGTTAGCAAATAGCGTGGCAGAGATTGAGAATCCGATATTTGTATATGTCGATGCTCCTAGTCACGCGAATGAGATGCATTTTTCGCGGTATCAGTGGGCTACGAGCGGGAAACTTGCGGCTTTTTTTTTTCCTCTTCTTCCTTCTTATGCGGTAGACAATTCGCTTTCAAAGAAGCCGCACCATTCTGCCCAGCTTCCCGAGGAAAAACGCAACGTCATGGAGAGCCGAGAAGAAACATGACTGAACCTGACTTTTGATAGTTCATTCATTAACATTACTATGTACGTTGCGTTCCGGAAAACTCGAGAAATCCCAAAGGACGCTCTAGGGTATCATTACACGGAAATCTCTTTCTCTCCCCCGCTCTTAGAATCGCCAGTAGCATGGCCAGCCGCCTGGACGGCCGGCGACTCCTCCGCTAGCGTTTGCTTATCATTCAGCTTGGGGTTCCTCAAGGCCGCGGCAAAAGCGATCAGCGGCACACACAGGCAGATGCCAGTGATGGTCAGAAGACGCTGGGCGTGCTTGTACGAGTCGATGAGCTCCTGGCGCTCGCGCGTGCCGACGGGATACTCCAACGAGAAGGCGAACGGATTGGCGTAGGCATACGGCGCTAGTGTAGCGTTGTTAAACTTGGCCATACGCTCATCGAGCTGACCCGGCAGGACCTGCGTCCAGATGGCACCCGACACAGCCCCGCCGAACGCCGAACCAAGGTTGTACGTGGCCAGGTAAAGACCGGTCATGACGGCGAGGTGCTCGTGCTTAAGGACTGCCTGAAGAGACGCCTGTGCCGGGTAAGGGAACATGCCACCGGCGATGCCGAGGACGACCTGGGCGCCAATGACACCAGCACGGCTCGACGTGTCGGTATCGCCGCGGTAGCGGATCAACAGGCCGAAAGCAACCAAGAAGAGACAGGTACCAGAGACGATAAAGATTTTGAGGCGGCGGACCTTGTAGACGACGAAGCCGAGGATGCAGCCGGTCACGACGCTGAAGAAGCTGTAAAACGAGGAGACACGGGTGGCGGTCATGGTGTCGAAGTCGAAGGCGACCGAGAGAACCGAGAAGAGGTAGTCGCCCTGCATGTACCAGGACCAGTTGAGCAGCATGGCGATGCCCAAGGCGCCCCAGACAGCGCGGTCCTTGATGAGATAGAACGGCACGAGCGGGTGCGGAGCGCGCAACTGCCAGAAAGCGAATACGGGTATGGTGCAGATGCCAATGATGAGGGGGGCCAGAATTTGCGGGGAAGTCCACGAGGCCTCGAAGCCACCGGCGATGGTCATGGGCACGAGGATGAGAGCAAAGACGGCAATCATCAAGATGATGCCGATGACATCAAGGCGCCAAAAAACGTCGGCAAGGAATGGACCCCAGGGCTGGCTCTTGACAGCCTCGGAGTACTTCTCCATGACGCCCTGCTTGCGGGCGCGGCGGCTGACGAGAGATAGGCTCACGATGAGAGGCGTGGCGCAGACGGGATAGATGATGCACCACATACCGACGCCCCAATGCCAGTCGGTGACGGAGAGGACGGACTGCGAGACGTTGCCGCTCACCCAAGTGGTGATAAGGAAGGGCATGGCCGGGACATAGCTGAAAAAGAGGCGGGCACGCGTCGAGGTAATGTCGGCGATGATGACCTCGACAAGCAGCATGATCATGGTGTAGCCAATCTGGTAGATGATGGCGCCGGCGGCAAATGTCGACACATTGTTGGACACGGTCTCGATGATGGTGCCGAGGACATAAAAGAAGACTGACAAGGCCACAAGCTCAGCGCGGCCAAAGATGTCGGCGATCTTGGCCGAGGTGGGCTGGGCAGCGGCGGCAATGACGGATCGCAGCACGTTGACGGTAGCCAGCAGCGAATGCTGTTCAAAGGAAGCCGTGGCGAGGGGTTGGTAGGCCCAGCGCAAGGTGCCGTCAAGGCCATAAGCAAAGGCGACGAGGAAAACGCTAAGGAAGATGACAACGCGGTCGGTGGTGGTCAGGACGGCGGCAAGGGCCTCGACGCGGCGGACACCCGGCGACTTGTCGTCGAATGACACGGACGAGCGGCGGCCCGGTCGGTCATGGTGGGTGGTGGTGTCCGGCGTCGAGGTCGCCACGAGGGCGTTGTTGTTGTTCTTGTTGTCGTCGCTGGCAGCCATGGATGCGAATGTCGGCACAGAAGACCGACAAATAGCGCAGCTGATGCAGTGTGTGTGTGTGACGCAAACGTTGCAGCAGAGCTTACCACCACCGAAGGGTGCTATGCAGCAGATCCCTCTGCCTATTTATGTTCCCGAAGAATGAGACCTCCCCCCCCGCGACACCCACGTGGGAATGTGGGACAACGACCCATTCTGTGCTCCTTGGCCGAGTGCAGACTTTTTTCCTTTCGCGTCATTTCCTGCGGATGGATTGCCCTTGTACCGTAGTGCGCCCAATAGATGCTCGCCCGGTGCCGGCATACGACCCAAGAAGGGATGAGCGAGGCAGCAGATCCAGGTCCAAAATCCGTCGCTCCTGCCAATGGATCTAATCAGATCGAATGATAAGCAGATCCCTTCCTGAACGGGCCGAATGGCCAGTGCTGGGCGCCCCGCCGCACGAAAATTCGAGCATCCATCGGGGTTCACCGGACCCCGCCAGAGTCCAATATTTCGGGCTTGCGGCAGATTCGGATGGAGGTTTTTTGTTGCTGTCGCCGCCGACTCCTGGCTGGAACCAGCGTGGGTTTTCGGTACGATATGTGCCGGCTCAAACGCTTGGCGAGTCTGGACCATCCTGCCGGAGCCTGGCGGCACTATGTATGTACTGTACAGTACCTACTGTACTGCTGTACAATACCCCGCGGGACAAGCCGAAGCCACCGACTTACATACAGCACACAGTATATACGTCCGTTGGACGGCTGTCCCATCGAGAGCCGCTACATAATATGATTCAGCATCATAACCAACGGTGTCAGTTGTCAGCTCTCCAAACACACGGCTTCCCGATCCTTGAGTGGACGTTTCGCACCTACATCCCGGTCCTCACTGCTGGTTTCCTTGGCGCTTATGGAGGAGCTCTTTACCAGGCAGTAGCCACTTCCTAGGGCTTTTATCTGCCCAGCCCCGACTCAATGCATCTTTACTGTGTATAGTCTTCAACGCCATTCAGGACGGGTCACACGACCGACCCTTGAGCCCGTGCTCCTGGTGACCGCTCCGCGTGGGGGACGCAGGGAGTGGGCCTCACCACAACGTCGGGTCCAACCGAACCGTTCCTGCGGCGAGCTAACAACGCCAAAATGAGGAGACCAGAGGCCCGCGATGCGGTCTATGTATATGTAGATCTCTGGGCCACTGGCTGAGCATGCGACTTAACAAGTCTCCTCCTAACCCCTTGGGCACTTTTGTCGTTATGTTCTCTTACCGCCCATAATACCTACTTTCAATTGCTGCTCTCTTCCTAGGAGAGCCCTCCTCCGCCCACCACACACCATGGAATCAAGCATCGACAGCCTCCCTGCGTCCAGCCAGACCGGCAGCCCCCCACGCCGTCTGGGTCGCCGGTCCAACATCCAGCCCGCCACACTCTTCATCCCACAAAACCCCGACCTCTCTCCCGAAGTCCACTTCGTCCTACAAACCATCTCCGACTCTGACCGCCCTGCCTTCCCCCGCTATATCAACCGCTTCAACAGCCGCGAGATCCTCCTCGTCATCGACGGCTCGTGCATCAACAACGGCCGGCACGCCAACAGGCTTCAGGATCCCTCCGGCGGCTGCTCCTTCATCTTCCGGGGCAGCAGCCGCAACATTGCCCCGCAAGAGAATCACGCGCCAACCACCCGCCGCTCGGGCGCCGTCGCCTTTCCCCTGGAAAGACAAGGTCCCTCGGGGGAGTTTGCCGAGCACACCTCGAACCGCGCCAAGCTGCGGGCCGTGATCGCGGCGCTGCAGTTTCGCGCGTGGGGAGGCGAGGGCTGGCGGCGCGTGGTTGTGTTCACCGACCTCGAGTACGTCGTCTGGGGCGCCACGCGGTGGCTGCCGCGGTGGGTGGCACGGCGATGGCGCAAGCCGCGCGGGTAGGGGCGGTACGGGAACCGGGATCTATGGGAGGAGCTGCAGCATTGGGTGGAGGAATTGCGGGGCCAGGGGTGCGAGGTGTCGTTTTGGCTGGCGAGGGAGGAGAGTGATGACGGGGTTGGGGTTGAGCAGTCGAGGATTGTTGTCGAGGCGAAAATGGCGGCGCAGCGGGCTGCGAGGGGTTGGGGGGGGAGCAAAGTGAGCAGTTTTTTAGGTTAGTTGGGATTATGGTATGAGGGGGGGGGGTATGAGCGTAATTTCTGAAGGAGAGATATGTTCAGTCATTTCCGGGCGTTGTGCCGAAAGGTGTGTGTATAATTGTATTCAAGATATTGCTACTGTGAGCCGGTGAGGGATTAATAATAATGGGCATCAAGATGGTTTGTGGCCTACTGTAGATTCTCGTCCGCTCACATCCAAGAATGGCTGCTCAAACCGATAGGCTTGAACTGTGGGCCACGTCCGATAAATTGCTCTCAGGAACCAACTGGTGGATCTTGAATCCAGCAACAGCGGGCATTCGGGCCCGACAGCGCGGAACGTCGCTGCGGGACGGGACAAAGTGGGTCGGCGGCTTGCATCGGACAGTCTGCCCCGCCTCGGATCCGGCAGTGGCAGTACCCTACGTGCCTACTTACCTAGATAGTTGATCAACTAACCATCCATCTTGGAGTCACAGTGAGATCTCTTAATCTTTACACAACACACTCACACAACACTGACAGCCGCCATCAAAACATGGCCAGCTCGTGGGTGCCAGACATTGACCCGACCAGCGACTTCTCGCTGGCCAACATTCCCTTCGGCATTATCTCAACCGCCGACGACCCATCGCCGCACGCTGCCGTGGCCATTGGCCGCTACGTACTCGATCTCAAGGTCCTGGCCGCCAATTCTGACCTGACCGAGGTCTTTCCGGGTATCAATGGCCTCGCTGAAGCCTTCTCCCAGGCCACCCTCAACGCCTTCGCCGAGATGGGCCGCGCTGTCCACCGGCAAGTACGAGCCGGCATCCAGGACCTCCTCTCGGTGACCACCGCTCACCCGTCCATTCTCCGTGACAACGCCCCCCTCCGCGAAAAGACCCTTCTCCCGCAATCAGCCATCAAAATGCACCTTCCCATGTCCATCGGCGACTACACGGACTTCTACGCGGGCTACCACCACGCCTACGCCGTGGGCGTCATGTTCCGGGGCGCCGAGAACGCGCTGCAACCCAACTACTTACACCTGCCCGTCGGCTACCACGGGCGGGCCTCCAGCATCGTCGTGTCAGGCACGCCCGTCCGCAGGCCGGTGGGCCAGATCTTGCTAGACCCCAAGGTAGACCCGAAGCAGCCCATCACAGCGCCCTCGCGCAAGCTGGACATCGAGCTGGAACTGGGCTGCTTTATTGCGCGGGGGAACGAGATGGGACAGGGGATTCCGGTGGGCGAGGCCGACGAGTACATCTTTGGCTATGTCCTGCTGAACGACTGGAGCGCAAGGGATGTGCAGACGTGGGAGTACGTCCCGCTGGGACCGTTCAACGGCAAAAACTTTGCGAGCACCATCAGCCCGTGGGTAGTGCTGGCTGATGCGCTCGAGCCGTTCCGGGCGCGGGGAATCGAGAACAAGACAGAGCTGCAGGGGTATTTGAGGGAGGAAAGAGCGGAGACGGTGTTTGATGTCCGGTTGGAGGTGGATCTGACGAGTGAGTGCCTACTTTGCCCAACATATGGGCGTCTCTACCGTGCTGATGTTAACATGTGTCGACGCAGCCGCCGAGGGCGACACTACCACCATTGGCCGCACCAGCTCCAAGAACCTCATCTGGTCCTTCCCGCAGATGATTGCCCACCACACCCTTGGCGGCTGCCCGATGCGCACCGGTGATCTGCTCGGGTCCGGCACTATTAGCGGGCCCGGCGGTGTGGCCGAGTGCGGGAGCTTGCTGGAGATGACCGAAGGCGGCAAGAAGGAGGTGTTGCTCTACGGAATGGATGCGCGGACGTTCCTCAAGGACGGCGACACTGTCACGCTGCGCGGGTTCTGCGGGGCTGAGGGCGCAAGGGTTGGCTTTGGGGACTGTCGAGGGCGGATTTACAGCGCGGTGCAGAGGTGATGCGACTCGATGCGACTCGATGCGATGAGCTTCGGGAATGCATATCGTTGCGCAGGATAGTCTAGCATAGCACAGTACATACCCTAAAATATCCACCGAATTAATATCTGAATGTCGTCCTCGGTGGTCTACATTCGAAACGCCCTGTTTGCAGTAGCCCCCGGGTAATAAAGCAAACAATGGCCGCCTCCCGGAACTTCCCTGCGCTATTTCCGCCTGTCAAGGGTTCTTGGCTCTTGGCTCCCAAACCAATGGCTTCTCCCAGCCAGTCAAGCCTGGTTTTGGGATTTGCGCCAAGAAGTACGAAAGACCCAGGGGTGCTCCACCTGCGCCATCGAGCCATTGAGAGAGGGGAAGGTGAAAGGGCCCTCGAGGACCCCCGATGGCCGCCTGGCCGCCTGGCCGCCTGGCCGCTTTCCCCCCCCCCCCCCCAAAAGCCACCACAACAATCACGTGTCTCTCCACAGTAGGATGCCGGGCGGTGGAACAGCTCTTGAAGCTGACGGGCCTCTCGCTCCCTTTCCCCAGCCGGTCCGTGGCGCGGTCCCGGCAAATGGAAGAAACTTCACAATCGCAGCGGGCGACCGAGCGCACAACGAGCCCTTTCTGCCCGTGCTAACGTCCCGGTAGTTGCTGGCGTCGATGGATCAGCTCGAAACGCAGGTCAGCGATTTGCGCTCGTTCCTGGGGACGGCAGCGGCTCCGCAGGCCCCAGAAGTCGTCGAAGTCGTGTCGCCGCACGACGTCGCCTATTCTCCCGGTCCACTTCGCGCCAGCAGTCACCACTCGTCGCTTTCCGCCCCCGGAGACAATTCCGCACCGCAGCACCAACACCACCCCCAGTCACCGCTCGAGGCGCAGGCCAGCAGCACCACCAGCAGCGGGATTAATGCTAACGTTAACGTTAATGCGAAGAGGAGGGCGGACGAGACAGCAGACGATGGCGCCGCCAAGCAGCAGAGGAGCAAAAGAAATAGAGTATGTGCCTACCCTCCTCTCCTACCCTCTTCCCCAGCGCTGGCTGGGGTCTGTCTCTCTGTCCGTCCGGTGTGTTACGCTGTGTTGGCCTTGTTTGGGACTCGGGGCTTGTCTTGTTTTTGTGTGTTTTGTGTATTGGTTATTAGCTCGCTCTGCTGACCAGCGGTGGACTGACTCGTGTCGCTTTTCCGTAGTACATTTCAATTGCATGGTGAGTCGGTTCTTGTATCTTGTTCTTGACTTTCTCCCCCCCCCGGTGCGACGGTTGCCCGCATGCTGCAAGCCTCCCTCGCACCACCACCACCGCCCTCGCAGTAGCTCGTCTTCGGAGACGGCAATGTGCAGCAGACAAGACAGACCATTCCTGACCGTGCTCTCTCCCCTCCCCCCGGCCGCAGCAACGAATGTAAGCGACGCAAGATCAAATGCAATGGCCAGACGCCCTGCCAACGATGCGGCCATCTGAACCTGCAGTGCCTCTACGCCCCGAACTGCTGCTCCAACTTCAAGGACTCGGACGAGTTCAAGCAGATGTCGGATCAGGTTAGGGAGCTGCAGGAACATGTCGACACCCTCTTCAATTCCATGAACTCGCTCCGCCAGGAAACGGCGCGCCTCGCCCCGCTGCAGGACCGTGTCCTCCCCCCGCCCTCGACTGGAACTGGTGCCACGCCTTCCCCCTCGCCCTCGGCCGGCAATACGAGGCCCGCCCTCCCCTTCCGAGTTCCCTCCTTCTTCAGTGGGCCGACCAGCATCGCCTTCACCGTTGACGTCGCCAAGAACACGCTGCACAACATGGGCTACTCGGGCGTGAGCGACGGCAACGACGATAGCAGTGCACAGCGGGATGCGACACCGCATCTGTCCCCCTTGCTCGCGCCGGTGCGCTCCAATTCCCTCGCACAAGCTCTCGCCGATCCCATCTTCGAGTTTGACGAGGCCGAGATGCTGCGCCTATTGCAGCTTTACCGGGAGGAGATCGACGCCATGTATCCGGTCGCCTCCATGGGTCCCGTCATGGAGCATATCAAGTTTATATCAGGGTGGATGGAGAGCGCCAGGCGCACCGGTCTCCCTCCTGCTCCTAGCCTGGAACAGCTCGTCTTGGACCCCAAGACACTGCTTCTGAAAATCCTCATGTGCTGCGCTCTGGTGGTCGCCGAGCATGGCAACAGCGCTAAAGCTGTGCGACTCTACGACAGCATGCAGCCGATCATCGACAAGATGCTCATGAGCAGCCCCGCCGACGTGAACCAACTATCCTTCCTTGGCCTGTGTTCCGGCTATCGCTTTCTCTCCAACGACGAGGTCCTCGCGTGGCGTATGGTAGGTCAGGTGGCACGACTGTGTCTCGAGCTAGGCCTACATCGTCGGGAAGGCTTGCAGAAGATTGCGGACCCACAGACCCGCAGGGACGCCCTGCACACTTTCTGGTCTGCATACGTTCTGGACCGCCGATGGAGTTTCAGCACCGGGTTGCCGTTTGTATGCCATGACGACAAAATTGACCCCAAGCTGCCGTACCCAGTAGGGCATCCCTCAAATGTCTACCCTTTTTTTTCTTCCTCCCTCGACCCGCTGACCTGTGTATAGGAGGGCTACCCTTTCCTGGAGGCCATGATCGGTTACTCGAGGCTCGCCGCCAAGATATGGAGGCTAGTGGACTACTTTGAACCCGCCGTGATCCGGGAGCTGAAGCCCCACGACTTTGAGGAGCTTGATCGCGAGATCCTGGATTGGTATGAAAGCGTACCAGACGATATCAGGACCAACCCGCATGACGGTGCCAACTTGTCGATCCCTTCAGGCCCGTACGACCTCCAGCGATTACGCATATGGACTTGGTTGCGGTTGACCCAGGTTGGTTACAGGTACCCAATGCGCATCTCTCTGTTTCCACGGCTGATCATTCCACAGGTACGCATCTGGCTTTACACACCTGTCCTTCACAGCGCCACAAGCATTTCAGAGAACGCACAGCTCGCTCGAAAAGTGGTAGAAATGGCCAAGCAAACAATCCGCCTGCTTGCCCACCTCAACAACGAAACCGACTTGTACCGCCGCATGCAGGTCTTCTACCACCAATTTCTGACGACCTCGATTGCCGTGCTGTTCCTCGCGTCCACTCATGCGCCCCTACAGTTCAGTGCCATCTGCCGCGACGAATTCTACATGGCGCTTGACCTTGTCAAGGAGATGTCGGCCCGGTCGTGGGTGTCGCATCGCCTATGGCGGACGATCCGGTCGCTGAGGGCGTATGCGCCCAAACTGGGTCTCGAGGACTGCGCCACACGGACCGCTAGTGGGAGACGCGTCCCCCGTGCCGGCAGTGGAAGTTCCGGCCACAGTCCCAACATGCCGAGTCAGTTCAACGGGGCTGCGAGTCGGGCCGGCAGCAGCGGGCCGGCCGTGACCAGTCCGCCGGCGCTCACGCCGGGGACACAACCGATGCAGCTTGACGACCCGAGCAATGGGCTGCGGCTGCAGAGTGAGATGTCGCGTATCTACGAAGGGTACACGGGCATGGCTGGCGTGGTTGGGGGACCCGGAGACATGAGCAACCCAGGCACCGCTGACATGGGGTATGGTGGCTCGGGCCTTGGCGTTGCAGGGTTAGGCGGCGGTGATAGATTTGGTCAACACGGCGATGCGAGCGTTTACCAGCACATGAAGGATATGTTTTGAATACGTGGTATTATAGGAGTCCTAGACCATTCCTGCGTCACAGCACAATACCCGGAATTGAAGCGATTAGTTTTATTTCAGATCTGCCTGAGGACGGACCGAGAAAGCCACCCGACCTGACCTGACCGAACCCCGGTCCCCGTCGATGCTGCGGCCTCCAGAGTTGTCAGCCTAGGTACATACATAGGTACCTAGACTAGTCGCAGAGGTAGCTTCGCGATTGGCGACAGAACCCAGCCACTTGGTCCTCAATCTAAACCGGTATCCAATAATCTACCAGCACGGCCGATGACTCAGGCGGAGTTCTACATGGCGGGTGTAGGTCAGCGGCGGGAACTTGCATCATGAGAATGATTGAATCAAAGATATTAAAAGTCGTGCTGGCGGCCTCGTCGATCCATCACAGTTTCTCAACCTCGCGTCTTTTGAATCCCATCTTGCTAGATACTCACTCCCATTGCTTCCTCGGGTGCAAGCCAAGTCGACCAAGTTTCCACCATCGTCATCAGATCTCACCAGATCTCACAACACTAAACTCCCTAATATATCAGTCAACCAGATTGCTCAGGAACCGAATCAACCACCGCCAAAGCCCACACAATCCTATTCTCTTTCCGGCGCGGCCCGTCTCGTCCCAATCCACGGGCAGGCATGGACCCAGATGATCCTCCCGCCGCTTCCTCCCAGGAACCGCCGCCACGCGGGCCGGAGCCTGGGACGTCAGTCACCGCGACTACTGCCGTCGCCGCTCTCACAACACAACCAGCAGCCGCCTCGCTCTGCACCCTCCCAGCAGAAATCTTCCACCACCTCGCCCAGTACCTCCCGTACCCGGCCCTGATCGCCCTGTCCAGCACCTCCCGGCAGCTCTACCGCACCATCGACCCGGCGACGCTCGCGCCGCGCCAGGAAAAACTCGACTTCTACGACCGCGCCGAGCAGTCCTTCCCGCAGCACGCCCACCACCTGGTCTGCTACGCGTGCTTCCGGTTCCTGGCGCCCGACCAGTTCGGCGACTCGAAGCGGCGCGGGCGGTCCGGCCGGCACGGGCGCGACCCCGCCCGGCGGACGCGGCGCTTCTGCTGGCCCTGCGGCGTCGCCGGCCGGCGCTACGTCCACCTGCGCGGCGTCAAGCGCGGCGGCGTGCTCCAGTACCCCTGCCACCGCTGCGGGCTGGCCAACGTGAGCAGCCAGCGGTGCTTGCGCGAGGTGTGCGTGGTCATCCCCGCGGCGGGGATCGGTGGGGATTCGCGCATCGAGGGGGTGGTGGTGGGCGACGTGGCCGAGCGGGTGTGCGCGCTGCTGGGGTACCCCGATTTGCTGAGCCTGCGGCAGGTCAGTCGGCATTTCCGGCGGGTAGTGGATCCGGTCCGGCAGTGCCGCGATGTGTATGGGATGTGGGAGCATGTCATGGGGTGGATGAAGGCGTGGGGGTGGATGAGCAGGGTGGCGATGAGCAGGGTGGCGAGGTGGAATGGGCCGACGGCGTGTTTTGGGTGTTTTCGTCTGCGGAGCAGGAGGCACTTCTCGTGGGCGCAGTGGGAGTTGTCGTCGTGGGCTATGCACGGCGATTATTGGCGGCGGAGGTGTTGGGAGTGTCTGAGGAGGTTTTATCATCCGACGTTGGCCGACACGGAGGCGAGGGCGCGGTTCCACCGGCAGGTGCTGTGCGGTGTGTGCAAGTGTCTGAGGTTCGCCGACGAGGACTGCCGTGGGTGTGTGGTGCGCAAGGACGAGATTGCCGAGTGGGCCAGGCTCAAGCAGCTGAAGATGGCAACCAGGGGGGACTACAACTTCTGGGAGACAAGCGACGTCTTCTACCAGTGGTTCGACGAGGATGCGCCGGCGGTCCTGACTGGTGGGGAATCTGAAGGCGTCGACGACGACCTTTGGGACGAAGGGATCGGGCCTTGTTTAGAGAGACTCGCGCTTGGGGACGAAGGTTTTCTTCATGAAGACAGCATGCGCAGCGATTCTGAGTCTTTGTTGACCAATCTCGACGCTCCCGATCAGGGTGAGAAAAGCTCCGCCGCAATGTCGAGCTCAACCACGGTTCTCATCGATGTCTGGGAACCTGAAGCGAGAGAGGAGGCATCTTTGTCAACCCTGGTGCAAGGAATCGGTTATCAAGACGCGGCCGTTTCAGTCCATTGAAGCGTGCGGATAGACTCTAGCGTTCCGAGTCTGGGGTTTGTCATTTTATTCTAGCCACTACCCGCTAAATAACAGCCATATTCAGTTGCATAATACAACGTTAACCGGGCCGTATCTTCTGCGTATTCCTGTCACTCTTGATGTTAGATGTGAACCGAGGGCCCACCGCGTAGTAGACCGTAGACTCGGGCTACAGGATAGCGAGCGCCGAAAGCTGATAGAACTGGATATCAAAATGCGAATGGCTTTCATTGGCTCACCGTGAACTGCTGGAATAAGCATTTTGAGAATCCACGACTTCGCAGAGTCAACAAAGAATCCAGTTTGACGCCTCATATCTCAGCAACGGACTCCTTGGCCCTCTCTCTATTTCAATCGAAGAGGCTCATGTGTGCCCCGGATGCTCAAGCAAACATTGAATATAAAGTGCATCTCGAAAAAGGGGAAGCACGGGGAAGTGGGACAAAAGCATCCCCGCCCAAATCAACTCGGATTCTCCGTGGAATCCCAAGTCAAGCCTTCTTCCTGCTTGGCATGGGATGCCTCCCGTTGCGCTCACAGCATACTATGTGTACGGAGTAAGTCAGTAGATGAGTGTCTCGGTGACGTCCGGAGATCGAAAGGTCAAAGCTCCAAGTTTCACGAGAACGCTGTGCCAAGACTCGGCGAATAAGCCGGCTTGCTGACCGTTTCGGCCGGGGAGAGACGGAGGCCGGCCGTTGGCTGACGTCCAGGGATCCTTGGGTCTTTGGAGGACGTCGGGGTGGATGCCGCTTCCAGCGAAAGTCAAAATGCCGGGGGGTTGAAATGAGCTACCGGACAGGGGTTGGGCAGCCCTCGCAACGCTCAGATGCGCCAAGAGGCGCTAACAAGGCTGCACTGCAGAATGTGCAGATGCCGGTGTGGCATTGTGAAATTGTTCACAAGGACCCAAGCAACAAAAAATTTCATTTTCGGTTTCAAAACAGCAACATGAACAAACTTCGTGATCGGCAATGACAAACACAAAACAGCCACTCCCAGCTGGGCTCGAGAAGATGAGATCTAAAACGCGATCTGTTTTTTTTCCGGCATTGAAACTAGAAGAGGTATCACATGCATAGATAGCAGATAACCATGACCCATTAGACAGACCAACTCCGCCAACAATCATCAATTACCTGCCCATCAAGCCATCCCTTTGACAGCCGCGTTTCTCCGTCGTCATTCTTCCCCCTTAGCAGTAAAACAGCCTACTGCTTCTGCTCCCCCGGGTACGTCATCCCGCTGGGCGCCTGGTACGCCTGCTGGTTGCCGGCGAGCAGGCCCTCGCGGTACTCGGCCTCCTTGTCGGCCTGGGCGAGCTGGCAGCAGCCGCAGCAGCAGGCGGCGGCGATGTCGACAAGGCAGCTGCCGGCCAGGTTGTGCTTGGTGCGCAGGTCGGCGCGCTGCAGGGCCATGGGGACCCAGTGCAGCGCGACGCAGCTCGACGCGCACATGAGGAGGCACTGGGAACGCGCACACAAAGGTCAGTTGACTGAGGGTCTTGTGTTTGGGGGTGGGGAGGGAGGTGAGATGATATGAATGACTTACCGAGGTGTTGATGGGCTCGTAGCCCTCGAGGCTGGCGTTCTTGCGCAGCCGGTGGTGGGTACGACCAAAGACAACGCAGGGGCAGCACCAAGTCATCAGGCACGTGTCGATGGGGTTGAAGCAGCCGAAGAAGGCATTGTACCACGGCTGAGCGCTCTCGGGCGACTTGGAGTTGACGTACTCGCCGGGCCGGGCCAGCACGTCGTTGAAGCGCGCCGTCCACTCGGCCACGTCGTCGTTGCTGATGGGGCCCTGCTGGGCGGCGGGCTGCTGTTGTTGGTGGGGGGCGGCCATTGTGATTGATTGTGGTGTATTAAGGTGGGTTGGTCAATCAAGAGTTGGGATAATAAGGGATGGCTGGAGCCGGGTATCAAGAAGGGCGAGTCGTTGAGAAGATGAAAGAGACGAAATCTAATGAGTGACAAGAAAGGGTCGGCTGTCTTTGGTGGTTCTGTTTGTTGATGGCGAGAGCACGAGCAAAACAGACTCGACGAGGACGAGGGCGCCAAGTTCTCTTATATACTCGGACTATGCGGCGGACGAGATCCATGCATGGTGCGCCTTTCCTGCCTGCCGCCCAACACACATCACCGGCCGCCAGTCCGCACGTCCCTGTGGTTCGCCTTGGTGTTTGTCATGGTGATGATTGGCTGTGGGGCGGTGGAGATGAGAAGTGACAGCGCCGTCGCACTTGGCCATGTTATCCCGGCAGGGCTGATGCGCTGCCACCTTGAACCATGCCGCCCGAATCTCCTACTAACTGGCGTCAAGCCGGCGGGTCCCTTGTTCAGCCCTGCGGTCTGCCGAGCAGGCAGTCGGCAAGAGTCGACCCGACTCATGACATGTCTTACTGCCGCGTGGAATTATTTTTGTTCGGCTCTGATGGAGCCCCTTATTTTGTTCCTGCACGACCCAGGAGATCTTCACGAGAATGCCTGTCTTGGTGAACCGGAAGGTCTGCACTTGCAGTCCTAATTTCAGCCAAGCGCGAGATCTGTGTGGTCCCAGAAACGAGGCGCCACTGTTCCTATTCCCCGGATTGGTGGCTTGCATCCAGTGTCCAATATTAGAATCGTTCAACGTCGAGAAGGATCATCCCGTCTGACACAGAACCTTCTGACTCCCGGCCTGAGATGCCGGTTCTGGTGGACGAAACAGCCATGCGGAGAAAAATGAGCATCGGCCATCGACTCACCGGCTACGGCGAGAATCAGTCGGGGGCTATCGAGTCGCACTGCATACTCCAACGGGCAACAGTAAGACGCAGCAAGACTTGCTCAGTTTGGTGGTGAGCGGGAACCACCCATTCCAGAGCGGTGATGATTTCGGTTGGTGTGCCGGGACGATGTGGGAGAGCCATGGGCCGCTGGGATGAGTTTCCACTCACAAAGAACGTCGGCTCCGAAAAAAAGAAAAAAACCGAAACGACGTGTAACATAGTATCATGGAACACCGAGATTGAATAGCTGGAGCCAAGTTGGCAGCTCTCATCTCCCGAGGTCGACGTGGATGGGCCTCGTTGACGTGACGGGTGTGAAGGACATGCATGGCCCGTTGCACCATTTCTCTTTTTTCTTCAACCAATATCAAACCAACCCCCGAGTTACGTATGTCCCATCAAGTGTATCAACAGAATGACGAACTTGAAGCTAGCCACTGGACAAATCGTAACAGTTTTATCAATTCAAGAAGAAGAAGAAGAAGAAGAAGAAGAAAGAAGAAGAAGAAAGAAGAAGAAAACTCTAATAAAACTACCCCCATCACTTGCTCGTCTCGCCTGTACCTCCCATCCACCTCCAAGAGCCGGCCAGCGACATCCAGTCGTCCCCTCTATCCTCCTCCACCATCACCGGAACCCAACCCTCGGCCTCCTCCAGCGAGAAGTCGGTCGGGAAATTGCATTCATCGCTGCTCTCCGAATCGGACCCGGCGTCCGTACCTTGCGGCATCCATTCTTCTGCCATCTCAGCGTCCTGCACTCCATCCACCTCAGACCGCTTCCTCCGCCGCTTGGTAACACCCTCCGCAACCAACGGACCCTCGCCGCAAACCATTCCACCCGCAACAAACCCCCCGCGTTGCTCCCCTTGGCCAGAGCACGTCGTCCTCTTCTTCTTCTTCCGCCCCGCGTGTTTCTGACGAGCCTCCAGTCCCGCGATGCGCGCTTCCGCGCCCCGCAGTTTGTCGGCCGCGCTGCCGGCCTCCAGCCGGTACTTTCTGACCAGCGCAGTCGCTTCGTCGACCTGTCTCTGAAGGGCGCGGATCCGCTCGCCGTCGCCGCCCCTGCCCGGCAGCGACGTGGCCCTCTTCCGCCGCCCGGCCACGACCGAGCCCGAGCCCGACACCGAGCCTACGCCCGAACCGCCCCGTCCTCTCGGTAACCGACGCTCCGGGCTCCGCCACCCATCGCTCGGCAACCCCACCGCCGCCCGCGCAAGCCGTTCCCCGTCCCGCACGGGATCGTCCAGCACCGCCGGCCTCCCGCTGCCCCGGAACCGCCGCTCCTTCCGCCACACCATGATCCCGCCCCGCTCGACAAACTTGCCTGTCCGGCCCGCGGCGTTGGTGTGTTGGAGGCTGCTGTTGCGATGTTGCTGTGTTGGCCTGGCCGCGGTCTCCTGCTCTTTCACGCCGTGGTTACCGGGCGTGCTCGTTGTGTCAAATTCCGGCGGCGGCGGCGGCGGCGACTTTTGAGACGCTGCCGGTGGTTGATTTAGTTTCGGTTGTTGTTGCTGCTGCTGCTGCTGCTGCTGCTGCTGCTGCGCTTCCTGTTGTTGGTGCTCCTCCCCGTCGGTTTTGTTGGGGATGGTGACGTGGCCTTTGGCGAACCGCACTCTCTTGGGCGGCTTCTCGCTGTCCAGACCCTTGGGCCGGTAGGCGCGGTACCCGTTGGAGAGGGTCACGCGCGTCATGCGCGGGTTGTCGGGTTTCATGGGGACGCCTTTGTACTCGGGTGGGTATTGTCTGGTGCTTTTGTATTTGAACTTTTGTGTTGTTCGCTTTTTTTCTTTTCTTTTTCTGTTGATGTGTTTTGAGGATTATTACACTAACGGCTCTGAGAACTCATCAAATGGGAAAGGGATTTAAACTGGCAACTGGGATTGAGAAAGGAGGGAAGGGCGGGATTATAAATATCTAGGAGAAGGCTGCTGCTGGGAATCCCATGATCCACGCTGGAACTTCTATGGACTGCATCGTATCGCATCTTCCGAGCGGTTTCGCGTTTTGCTTGATGTACGGCCGCGGCCACATGCCCGTCTGATGCGCTTCGCTCTTTTGCTTTGGGGACGTGACCTCGGGCCTCCATCACCGGCCCGCCACGGCGCAGCAGACTTGGCCCGGCCACATCCTCGCCCTAGGTTTAGCCACCCAGTTCAATCCCGGACCATGTCAAGCTGCGTTGGGATACTGGATAGCAACGGCCCGTTTAGTAGTTTAAAGCGGACCACAGTACCACGTGGGCATCTATGCCAGGCAGGAGTTACCATGAACTTTGACGACTGCAATGCTTTGATGGTATATGTAACTAAGTTATTCGATGTTTGGTTATTGGTGCTCGTCGGTCCGCTAAACACAAATAATGGCCCCTGCAAAGCAACTGGAGTTATTGAAAGAGCACCAGTGGTCATAATACCGCAAGACACCTCAAGGGCCGCCATCAAGCCCCAGTTGGCCTTGCAGATGATTAAGTTCCCTAGAGATAGTCAGATGCACCCGCATTAAACTTGGTATCAAGGAGAGGCCGCTCTCCTTTGAGACAATAAAGCTTAAGCATCGGGGTGAAAGAGAAGGATCAAACGCCAAAGCAAAGGAAAAGAAAGGGGCTGTTCGTGAGAGAGAAATCCAAGCCTAAGAACCTAATCACATGAAGCCCCCTCGCTCTCAATAGTTCCCCGGCTCGTCTGATTTATGCTTCAAGAAGGGGTTAATCAAGAAAGCCCCGAGTGTAGGCTACTTGTCGCCCTAGTCAGTGTCACCCGGCCTTCCTGGCGGCCGCTGACTCGTTGGGAATCTCGGTGAATGCCGTGAGTGGCGTGCGCGCGAGCTCTGCCGCGGTTGGGCGTTCCGTCGCATGCTTGCTCAGCATCCGCGCGAAGATTCCGGGGATACGGCAGTTTTTGGCAAAGGTGAGGAGACGGTATTCCCACCTCTCCTGGTCGTTGATGGGCTCGGTGTAGTTAACGGCGACGTGACCGAACCTGGCGAGTTTTCTCCTCCAGAAAGTAGTGTCCTTGTTGACTTCGTTAGGGCACCAGTAGCCCCTCACTTCCCCCAGCGTGACGGCGAGCGCCCAGATGTCCGACGCTGCAGTCGGCGTCCCATGGGTCCGGATTTCGGGCGCCATGTAGGGTTTTGTGCCCGCAGTCAGCGGCCCCTTGCTGATCGCCTCTTTGGTCATGGAGAGACCAAAATCCCCCAGGAAGAAGTCCTTTGTAGCGCTGTCCGGGGCTTGGTCATACAAAATGTTGGCTGGCTTGATATCCATGTGGACCACCCCGTGGCCATGGAGATACTCGAGAGCGGCCACCATCTGCTTGACGAGCCTGTCCCAATACGTGGGAGGGTGGCCTGACAGAAACAAGGCCTTGCATAAGTGCCGCGGCATCAGGCTCGAAAGGCTGCCGTTGTGCAACTTGAAGAAGAGCTGGAATTCTCCGCCGAGGCAGAAGCCCTGGTAAGTCTCGAAGTGGACAATGTTTTCCTAGACGATGAGGGCCCACCAGAGGAGTCAGCAATGGGTTTATGGATTCCCTTGCAACGGGTAGTATCAGTCAGAGTGTACTCACGTGGTGGAGGTTCCGAAGTATCTCGACTTCTTTGACAAAACAGTCTTTCCAACCATCGTCCTTGGCCTCGTTCTTAAGTTCCTTGACGGCCCATAGCTCGCCAGAAGTGAGATCCACGGCCTTGTATACCCGCCCAAAGGCCCCTTCGCCCAGCACTGTGTATTTGTGAATGGGCCTGTGACTTCCCGTCAGCGACGGGCCCGCCGAGGGCGTGTAGCGGCTCCGGAGCGCCCGGGCATGGTACGTAAGAGGCTGGGGGAAGGGGGTCGCCGGGGCGGTCATGGTCATGCCCGAGATGTGTCGAGCACGGGCTTGAGCGGCGAGCTGGCCCTGGGCGTCGAACCTGGTATCGCCATTGATGTCCCCCCGAAAGCTGGGCGCCCATCTCAGCTGAAAACAAGTGCTGGTCCCCAGCGTAATGTACACAGCCGTGTCCGTTCTGGGTATAACCCTCTGGCGAGGGCTTTCCCCTTGGAGAGCGTATAGAGCGGCCTCATCGCGATCCGAATGCTCTCTCTCGATGATCGTCATGGACGGGGACATGTCGCGAAGGATAACCTCTCCCGATGGCGCCAAGAAGAAGAAGCAGTGGTCGTTGCGGTAATCCTGATACGTACGACCCCCCCGTTTTGTGTTGGCCGTGTTTTCGATGCTCGCATCACCGGCGGAGCCGGAGGGGAGGCGAATGTCGTTCATAGCGTTGCGCCCGAACGAGAGCAGCCGGCCTGGAATGTTGGATGGCCGGCCCTCGTAGCAGATAAGGCACCGGACGCCCCGAAGGTTATCAACGTAGTCGGGGTTGTGGTCCACGACCAGCTGCGCTTCGTCGTTGCAAGGAATCAACGCGAATAAACGGTTTCCCCAACTCGGCCGGCGAGGGTTGGACATGGTGGTTTGGGTAGCGGATGGACGCCGTGAAGGGGGCTTAGAAAGCGAACGTCTCAGGGGGGGACGGCAGGAAGTGAGAGAGCGGAATGGGGGTTTCCAGCAAGATGAGATCAGAGGTTAGGCGTCGAGCCAACCCGCACTCATGGAAGTTTCTGGCTAAAAATATTGTGGAGGAAGCTTCAGTGAAGAGCCACTCCGGGGGTTAGACGCTGGGCCATCGCCAGGTATTAATTAGAACTGGATAGCTCAACGGGAGATTGCCGTGACCTTGAACACTTTCGTCTCATTTGACCCAACGCAAAACAAATACTGGCAGAATATGGTATCTACGCTAGGACGGGTACGAGAAGTTTCAAGTTGCGGTTTGTTGGCTTGCCAAAGCATGAAGGGGCATTGAAGGCATGGACCCGTGCCCGTAGCAAAAATGGAGCGTTAGCGTATGGAGAGAAGTTCGTTGTTTGTCTAACCCATCCGTCATTACCCCCAGGTGAGCAAGGCACAAAGAGCCCCGGCAAGGAGGGCCGACCACAAGGCGCGCATCAAACCACTCCCGTCAGCTGAGCCGGTTACTAGAAATGCTTCAGCCCAACCCCTGACTGCGCTGTGGTTTGTGTACGCACCAAGACCAGAACCGCCTGCCAGCAACACGAGGGACGGCGTGTTGTTTTCTTTGTCGCCTGTAGTCCGCACTCAATAATCAATAAAGGCGTTTGCGGTTGGATTGCTGGCTGTGCCCCTCTCTTTTTCTTCTCGCGCGCTTTGAAGGCAAATAGGGGCTCCTGTTTCGTTACAATAAGAAGGCCATCCACAGGCCCGGTCAGCAGAAGAGCTACACAGGTGGGCACTTGAGAATCTGCCTTTGTGGGAGCTTCCTCCGTGGGTGCGCCGCCGACCCCCTTCCCGGCCAGAGGCTCCGGAAGAAATGGAAGCGCAAGATTTCGAACTGGAAGGGCCCCAGCTCAAAAAGTCACGGCCGGCTGCTCTCCAACCAAAGGCATCCGAACCGGCCCCGGATGGCGCTCCCAGCAGTCGGAATCTGGGCACTCCATCCCCCAAAGACACGTCACAGCCGCAGCAGGTTGCAACATTGAGACGCAGTTCGAGGCTAGCCGGGATCCGAACGGACAACAACAACAACAACAACAGCCCGTCGCAGGCAGCTAGCAAGAGGACTCTGAGGGCCGGACATGACACGGCAACGAGCGGACGTGTGCCGAGATTTGAATGATTGATTAAAATCTTGTCTTGCCAGTGGATTGGAAGGGGGTAGGGGCACTTGCTTGAGAGCTTGCCATTGTCATCAATACCGAGGCACCTGAGCCGAACAGAAGACAAAATGAACGAGATGGTGACAGTTGAGCCTATCTTGGTCACATGAATAATCAAGGTTGTACCCAATTCAACACTTGAATGTGTATAGGTGTGAGGCCAATGGATTGTGGAGTCGTGGACTGGATGGGCCAGCTATGACTGGGCGGGAACCAAACCCGGCGCGGCCCGATCGATGTGTGTGCGACATCGCCACAGCCCAATCCCAATTCCGTCGCTCCGCACGTTTCACATCAACTTGTGCTATGCAGTACATACATAGGTAGAAGACTAGGTCATCCGCCATTGTCACCGTCATCATCTGCCAACACACGCAACGAACCAGAACCCAGCCAGCCAGCCAGTCAACCAGCCAGGCCTCAGTCAACACGTGTGCCGCACAGCTAATTACATCTTCTGTTTTTTTTCATAAAAAAAAAACAAAGAAAAAGAAGAAGAAAAATAAAGAAATAGAAAAAGAAAAACCAATAAAAATGCCCGGCTCCTCCCTCTGGCTCCTCCCGCCACCAACGCACCCGCTCCACCACGCCCTAAACACGCTGATCCACTCGACGCTGCCGGCGCGCTTCCCGCGCGAGGCGGCCTCGTCGGCGCGCGTGGCGCCGCACTTCTTCCCGGCGCACGTCACGCTGACCAGCGAGGTGGCGCCGGCGCGGTACGGCGCCGACCCGCAGGGCTGGCTGGACGGGATCCCGGCGTTTGGGATGCTGGCGGGAGCGAGGGTCCGGTTTGAGAAGGTGGCCGGCCAGGACGTGTTTTACAGGCGGTGTTTTGTCCGGGTCGGGTTCGCGGGCGTGCGGGCGCTGGCTGGGGCGGCGAGGGCGGTCGGCGTCTTGGGGGAGGAGGTGGCGGTGGGGGTTGCTGCTGCTGCTACTGCCACTGATGCTGGTGCTGCTGTTGGTGGTGTTTGTGGTTCTGGGGAGGTGGTGTTTGGGGAGGAGACGGAGAAGTGGTAGGTTCTTCTTAGTCCTTTTCTCTGCGGGGTCTGTTCTTGCAAGCTATCTCGCGCGACTGCTGTGAAAAGAAGAGAAGAAAATGACTGACGGTATTCTTAGGTTGAGTTCCTGGAGGGAAGAGTTTGGGCCCCATGTTAGCCTGATGTAGTAGGTTTTTCTTCTTCTCCTTTTTAAACCTTTCACACCACGGCCGCGCTAATGGAGGCCTAGCGGGGATGAGCCCATTGCGGATGAGACACTGAATGAAATCACAAAGGTGGTTCAGCAAGCTGGTATCAGACTCTCGGAAGAAGAGACAGAGGGCTCAGAACAGGGCAGCGAATGGGACGGCTGGGATGGCGGAGTCATCTGGCTGGTGCCGACGGACAAGCCCATCTCGGAGTGGGGAAAGCCTATCGCGACGAGACAACTGTAGGGAGAAATCGCTGGTTTGATATACTTTCTTAGTTGTTCCGGTAGTATATTGGGTGCCTACTTTGGACCCTCCGGTTCAATGGCAGTGTCGGAGATGATGATTCCCTGGGGGTTCTCTCGGCCCGGCGATGCCTGGTTCAACCGCATATACTCCAGTCTTTGCACCAGCTCAGCCTCGGCCCCCCGCCACGTCCTCCCCTTGAGATGCCTCATGCAGAGAAGCTTCCCCTCGTCGGGGTAGTATAGCCAGCATGCCCACTTTCTCCACTCGCCGTCCTTCATCTCGGTTCGTGCACGGTGGCCGACGGTATCCTCGATGAAGGCGCCCCGTGGCAACGTGGCCCGGTCCGGAAACACCTGGGCGAGATAGTGCTCTGTCTCGGCCACGTGCGGCTTGTCGTGCCAGAAGAAGAGTGGCGTAAGCGGGATTTTGGCGGTGCTCCCATCCTCCGACCTGACTGTGAAGCTCTGCTTGTGCAGATACGTCAGGGCGCGCAGCGCCGGGAACTGCATAACGTGATCGGACGTCGCGTACTGAACCATCCGGATCGAAGGAAAGCATACGTATTTGACTGGGATTTGGACGACCTCCGGGTCGCCCAAGCCGGCAGCGGTAGGCTGCGACTGCTGCTGCATGACTGTGAGGAGTGGACGAAGAGGGATCTCGGACACGAGGGACCAGTCGTGCTGCTGGATCCAGACGTAGGGCGTCTTGGTCAGTCTGAGCGCCGAGCGCACGGCGAGGCCAAAGCCCAGACGCTGCAGCGGCTCAATGAACATGACGCGCCCATCGTCGGTTTTGGTGATAGTTAGCGGCACCGAGTTCGTCTGTTGTGCATAGGCGGTAGAGCCGAACTCGGCCTCGCCGTGCTCGCCCAGGAGGCTCTGCTCGCGAGCTCTGGTGCCGGTGGCCGCGTACTCGTCGAGGATGAGCCTCTTTGCATTCTGCTTGTACTCGGCGTACTTCCTGGCGCCTTCTGCTGTCACATGGCCTTTTTTGAGTCTGGCGGTCGAGCTGATGCGGTCGTACGTGTCGAGCACCAGGATCACTCTGCACCGAGTCAGCTCGGGGCAGTGCTCGCGGAACGAGATGATTATCTGCGAGAGCAGCTCGGTTGAGGGTGCCGAGGGAGTGGGCGACGTGGTGATGATGAGAGTCAGGAGGTCAGCATCCCGCCCTGAAATTGCACAGTCATCAGTCGCATTCGCTGCCGACGTCAACGGGGCCGCGTCCGACGTCATGTCGCCGGCGGCAGCGAGATAAATGCGGACCGCTCCCTCGTCCAAACCCCCATACAAGCAATCCGGTGGTGCGCGGCCGAAGGTCTGGCTTGTTGGACTGTGAATCGGCGGCCATACGGATTGGATGGTTGGGGGGGTTTTTTTTTGGAAGGAAAAGGTGGGTTTCAGGTCTCTTGGGACCCAAAATACAGTGTAGAACGGACGGGCATCACACTGTGACCTGAACTAACAGTTGCTGAAGGCCAGGATTACGATACGTAGAGCAGCGGATTATATGTACATACCTCCGTCAATAAGATTAGACGGATACTCTAAGTATACCTTAAAACATTAACTTGACAGCGGAATCACGAGTCACAAACCACCGAGAGGGTGTGATCGGTCCCAACTAGGTAGTAACCAAAACGACACGTCAAGTCGTCAACAGACCCCTTATAACTAACTACGCTGGGGACTGACATTGTGATGAAACGCTAAATGAACATAGGAAGGTGTTGAGATGCTCTTTGTAGGCGATAGTATTTATAGAACCCTATGCTACCGTGCTCTATGCATCTCGAGGTTTCCGCCAAGGGCAACACCAAGTAACCTGTAACCTGCCTCGTTGATGATCTCGTCAACCTATGTGTATACGCCAAGAGAATACAGTCATCGTAGCCGGAAAAGAGGCATAAATAATTTAGGGTCATGCAGCTAAATTGAGCCAATAGAGCGTCTTGCTGAGACTGATTAGGTCTTTTTCCTACTCAGCACACGAGAGATCGACCCTTCCATCACATCCCCCTTCATGTTCACACCCCCGCCGATGGCTCAACACGGGCATCTGTCGCAGTGTGCCCGGTGCCAACGTCTCTTGTCTTCCTCCCCATTTATGATCTCGCGGCCGGATCCATGCACTCCATCATTTCTTCATACCGACCATACCCGGAAGCTCAGTCAGCCCTGTAAAAGTGCGCGTGGTTAGCCTGCTCCAACCCCATCCCGCCCCTCGAGTCGCCAAGCTCCCATGAGACACAACTTACATCCATCGATATCCTCGTCGACGGTTCTACTCTTGACACACTCGGCCGCCTTCTCTGGGGACTGCAGCTCAAGACTCTCGCAGACGTCGCCAAAGCAGCGGTTGTCCATGGCGCGCTGGAGCGCGTCGCCCTTCCACCCAAATCTGATCAAGCAGCGTGCCAGTCAGTTTCTATCCGGGATAAAGGAAAGATAAAGATAATTGAACTTACACGTAATCGCCATGTTGAGAGTATCCGTTTCTGTATCACGTTTTACGTTGCTGTCAGGCCAGGCTTTGGTGTAAAGCAGCGGTGGGGGGGGTAGGAAGAGACGTACTCATCGCCGGTACTCCAGACAAAAGGTTGCTGCGACTTATCCTCGGGCCACAGGTCCGGGTCATTGAAAGGTGTTGTCTGTCAGTGAGTAGTTAGCAAAACGCTTGACTCAATCCATACACAGCCATCCTTCAGTCATTCCAAGTTCCTCCCCCCTACTACTGCTGCTACTACCACTGGCAGCAGTACTTAGTAGTAAAAGCAACAACATGCGAGGAAAAAAAAAAAAAAAAAAAAAGAAAAGCACTCACATCCCAAACGACCTCATACATAACCTGCGGGATCCTCACGGGGTGGGTATCGGGACAAACCCCTCCGTCATAATCAAACGCATCCGTAATCGTGCCCTCGATCGGATAGGCGACATGGCTCTTGTGGTCGGCGCTATCCAGATTGACGCCGTCCCAGCAGGTCGGGAATGTGATGACGCTCCTGATGCCGCCGGCGCAGAACTTGTTGGGCAGCGTCACGCTGTCGGGCGCGGCGCAGTTCAGATTGTTGTTATCCCCCGTCTTGGGCATGCACCGGTGGCACACCTTGGGGTCGACTTTCCCCTTGTCCGCGGGGCCGCGGAGCCCCGCGTCGCCGACGAGCATGCGGAACCCGGGGCGGAATGCGGTCGTCTTGTTCTTGCCGAGCGGGGGGATGTAGTAGACGGTGATGCCGCCGATGCCCTTGAGGCCCTCGCTCGGCTTCTGCGGGACCCGCTTGTACGTCCCGTTGCGGGCGCGGAAATACAGCACCGCCGTCCAGTAGTTGGAAAAGTCCTCGGAGAAGGTGCACGAGGTGCAGCCCGACTTGGCGACGAGATCGTGCGTCGCGGGGTCCATGGATGCGTTGAAGGAATCGCCGCCGACGATCTGATGGAGGTGAGGCGACGGAACCGACCCGGGGTTTACGAGGGGGTCCAGGCGCTCGACGACGAGCTGCGAGCATTGGAACCGGAGCATGGGCGGGATGTTGGCCGTCGAGGGATCAAAGGGGCCCGGGTCGTCCTGGCTATAGACTCGGCCCACCTGGCTCAGGAGGCCGGCCAGGCCGAGGACGAGAGGTTTCCACTGTGGCATCTCGAATAGCGCAGGGCTGGTGGTGACTTCTGATGGAGAAAGCTTATTGCGGACCTAGTGCCGCTCATTGACAAACCTCCATGGGTTACAACTTACCGGGTCCCGACTCTTTAAATAATACCAGGACTCCTGCCCCGTTCTTGCCGGCCGCTTCAAGCAGACGCCCCTCGTGTAGCATGCCTGCGTCTTCTAGCGCCCACCTCCAATCTTGATAAATTGCTTGTATATTAACTCGAGCGGTAAATTCACTTGGTAGGCCCGGGCCGTCATGACAAGCTCTCGGCCAATCAAGTACGTGCCGTCCTTCGCCATGCACGACTTCTCCACGGAACGAGGGCCTTGTCTACCTATCTGTAATGGCAAAATACAAGACTACGCAGGAAAAACTGCAGCCGCGAGTATCTGGCCGGGATCCGTCTCACGCGCCTTAATTAACCCGACCGTTGTCGCCACGCGCGAACCGCGCCGCAACGCATCCATTGCCGCCCGCGATGCGGATTCTGGAAGGTGTGACAAGATGACAAGATGTGCCTCATCGCAAAGGCGGATCAACTAGACGCTTGGACAATGTTTGATGCCTGTCCTGTGAAGCCATCCTTTGCTGCTTGAGTTCAGATGATCGAGCAACACGGGACACGTAGGATTCCCATTCTATGACATCTAACTCTGAAGTATGACACATCCCGAGAGTTGTGGACACAGGTAGTCAAGACGATTGTCGATGCAGTTGTTGCGATATGTTCCCGTAACTTTGTGCACCAGTAAAACTTCCCGAATGATATCCAATAATTTAGCGTCGGCGGTTTCCAACCACAAGGGAGTACCTACTCAGGAATCCAGCGTCTACCGTACTCTGCTATATCGTGCAACAATGACCCCAAGAGTCCAAAGCTCTCCATTCGCGGCCTTGCGGTGTCGGTCACTGAATCAATAATAGCAAGCCGTAAATGTGTCATTCTCATGCGGATACTATAACAATATCACCTGCCTCTAGGGCAGGCAGCTCCCCCCCCTTTCATGGCCGCTCTTCACTTGAATCGCTTGAAAATGCACCAACCTTCTTCGATGACAGGGACATCGCCATTCATTACAAAAGTAATGTCCCTCGCTACGACGAAGAATGAAGCGCCGGTTAAGCACGCGAAATGTGATCGGGAGTGATCAGGTATTGTTGTGCTGAATATAGGGTGGCCCCAGCCTTTGCAGGGCAATGGAACAAGTATGCCAGAATTCCGTCGAGGACCAACGGAGACACGGGCGACAAACCATCTAACCGATCCGATCGAGTGATGGAAAATTCTGCCACAAATTTAGAATTCGTGGTTCATTAATTATGCTATGCTAATTTCTCCTCGGCCCTGGTTCTCATGACCCGCAAAGGTTGCGTCCAAGATGAGCGCTCGCAGCTCGGGGTCATCATCCAGCAGCGTTACCATGACGCCAGCCTTTTCCAGGCGTTCAATTCCCCTATTAAGCTTGATAAATGTGTCGGGCTCCCGGATGCCAACGTACACAGCTTTGACAGCGCCGTCTAAGCCCAGAATCCTCTCGACACATGTCCTGTTCCCGCTCAGTCTCTCGTTACACGGCTCCATGGTCGTGTAAAGAACCGTGTTGAGTGGCAGGAATTTGGCGACACCAAAGTCATGAGTGCCATAGTTATCGGCGACCTTGATGAAGCAACAGTGCTCGGCGTGTGTCGAACCGGGATCACCTGGCCTGTCTCGGGGGAGTTCCTCTGAGTAGCCAGTCGAGAGGATCTTGTTTCGGTCCGCATCGACGAGAACTGCCCCAACGCAGAACTTGGATGGCGACGGCGGCGAGAGTCGTGCCTGTTCGACTGCATATTTCATATACGCCTTGTGGTCGCCGGGCGCGATGGTCGGGTGGGATGTCATTTTGAGTTCATGGACTGAGTCTTGAGTTGAGCGGTGAGGATTGGCGGTTGTGGGCTTCGGACCGAGCGTATGTACTGTACATACCTAATTTGTATGCTGCAGTGGTAAAACTCGCTGAGTTGAGGCAACTTCGAACCCCGCTTGTCCACTCACTCTTCTCAAAACGGAAACCATTCGAAAGCGCTGTTGCACATCTCTTCGCTTGAGCCGGAAACAAAATCAAAATGGACCGTGACCACATGGGCCCTGAGACAATGGAATTGGGATTTGGACGCAGCAATAGCGATCTTGACCCCGTCGTGCTCGCAGGTAATGATTGATGGTGAAGCCAGCTCTCATTTGAGGCCGTTCTTGTCTCCTTGATTGCCTACCTACCTAACAATGGATTCACAGCACTTCCCAAGGACTGTAGAGTTGTGTCCACCGCAGGTCACGGCGAGAGCTTCTGGGCCAAGACGGGGCGCATCGATGCCGAGCTGGGTGATGGGACACCTCAGTCGTATTTCATCAAGGTCATCTCGGAGGCTACCGGGAAGAATATGTTGCAGTCCGAGTTTGAGTCAATGAGGGCAATCCACGATATCGCTCCCGACTTCGCACCGCGGCCCATCGCATGGGGAACTTACCAAAGCATCCCTGAAACCCATTTTTTCTTGTGTGAGTTCCGTGACTTTGGGGATGAGATGCCCGGGCAGGAGGATTTTACCACCCGCCTCGCCAAACTGCACCAGAACAGCCGGTCTCCGAACGGCAAATTCGGATTTCACATCACCACTTATACCGGCAACCTCCCGCAAATGGTTGACTGGGAAAGCAATTGGGAGACCTTCTTCGCCAAGAGCCTCCGGTATGCTCTTGACCTGGAGGCCAAAGCCAAAGGGCCCAACCTGGAGCTTGATGCTCTGCTTCCTATCCTCTTCGACAGAGTCATCCCGCGCCTGCTCCGGCCACTCGAAATCCATGGTCGATCGATTAAACCTTCGCTTGTCCACGGAGACCTCTGGTATGCCAACTCGGGGATCGACAGGGGAACTGGCAACAGCATCATCTTTGACGCATGCTGTTTCTACGCCCACAACGAGTGTAGGTGTCCCACGCAGAGCCATCCGACTCAGGGGCGCTACGAGACTGACGGGATACTCCCATCGACGTGAAGATGAGTTTGGGCAGTGGAGACCGGCTTGCAACCGATTTGACGAAACCTACCTGGCGGCCTACCAGAAGCACGTTGGCAAGTCGGCGCCCGTAGAAGACTACGACGGTCGAATCGACCTCTACAAACTGCAAGTCCATTCCGCGCACTTTCTGGCCCAAAAGCACGGCTAACTGTACTGCGCTCAATGTGTGTAGGAGGTTCAACACACAGGTCTCTGCCCTCTTTTTCGACAACATGGCTCTTCGCGAACAGTACGTCCTTCGTTGTCTAGAGGCTTAGCTGTTAACGCCTCACTGACAAACGACTCAAGAATGCTCGACGACGTTCGAGACTTGGTGCAACGATACGGAAACGATGTGGTGCTCCAGCCTCTCAATGAGTCTAGCGCCCATCGAAAGGCCCAGATCGCCAACCAGACGATACCCGAATCAAGACCAACCATCTAGATATGGCCTTGTACGCTCTTGCTGTCGAAGCCTGGACTTGAAATCTCCGGTGGTCATAAATAAGAGAGTACTCACGACAGACATGAGAGTGTCTTAGTCAAGGCCATGCTAAGCATCTTCATTTTCGGTAGGGTCTCCATCATCGACGTGGCAACTCGACATGCTGGACCCATGGGGCTTTCTAGCTATTTTTCAGGGACTCGGCGATCGCCGTTGTCCCCAGCTTACTTGCTTGGCTGCCTGCAGAAAAAGTGCACGGCGCCACCTTCCACTAACCGTTAGCGCCGTTTGCGCCGCGCTGAAACGCCGGATTGAAACGTCAGAGGTGTGGGCCAACTGCGGCGACTGCCGGGCGGGTTCCTGGTGCTTCTGTGTGAGGTTCATTCGTCTCGAACCCCAGAGCCCGAGGCCCATGTCCATGGTGGGGTTGAAGTCGAGGGAAACTTTTTCTGCCTACAAGTACATGAATTTCACAGATCCTCTTATTTCGCTCTCACACACGAATATATCCTCTATCTCTCCATTTTTCTAGTGAGTTGAATCGCTTTGCACGGCCATCCAGCCCCCCAGAAAAAAAACAAAAACAAAAAAAACGGTTCGCTGACCATTCAACCTCCGTGCCATTCTGCAGCCGGGCTTTGCATCCCGACCCCGCCATCCAAGCAGCCACATCCCGCTCTTGTGCAACAAGTCACCCCGCCAACCGCCAATATGGTCGAGAAACTCTATGTCACGTACAACGATGTAAGGCGTTCCGCAGCTGCTTATGCGTATTCGCATGGAGGAGGCGGCAAAAAGACACGGAAGCTAACTTTGCATCCGTAATACACCAGGTGCACAAGCTGTGCCAGGAGGCGGCGCCCCGCATCCTAGCCGAATTCAAGCCGCAGCTGTTGGTCGCGATCGGTGGCGGCGGCTACGTGCCCGCCCGAATCCTGCGCTCGTTCCTTAAGCAGCCGGGCAGCCCCAATATCCCGATCCAAGCCATCGGCCTCTCGCTGTACGAGCAGCTGACCGGCTCGGCCGACCAGGCCGTCGAGGCGCCCGGGACCAAGGTGACGCGCACACAGTGGCTGGACATGTCGGCCCTGGGTGAGATGGCGGACCTGGTCGGCAAGCGCGTGCTGATTGTCGACGAGGTGGACGACACGCGCACCACGCTCGAATATGCCGTCAAGGAGTTGCAGAAGGATATTGAGGAGGCGCGGGCCAAGATGGGCAGCGACCTCAAGACCGAGTTCGCGATCTTTGTCTTGCATGTGCGTCTGGTGTTTTTTCTCCCGTTTCCATTCCATATGTTTTGGTCCCTCCTCTGGACATGTGCTGACCTGTGCCTCGGGGCAACAGAACAAGGACAAGCAAAAGAAGGGCACCCTGCCCGAGGACATTATGGACGGCCGGTACCTGGCCGCCCGGACGGTTGGCGACGAGTGGATTTGCTACCCCTGGGAGGCAATGGACATCGACGAGCACGACAGTAATGCCGCCGCTGCCAAGACCAAGAAGGAGCTGTAAAGGCAACCCTGAAGTACGAATAGGCAAGAAAAAAGCCGCACAGCCATAGCGACCCAAAGCACATGATGTGTATAGTGCCATAGTGCACATGGGAAGAGATAAGCAGAAGATGTTTGGCGGCCCTCGCATCCAGAATCTTGGAGCGCAAGACGGCAGATACGGGCCGGTTTACGCCGTTTCGGAAGCCGTAAGTCGGGGCACGCGCAGAGATGTGTTGCGTCAACAGTGGGCATTTTGGGTTGGAGTTAATTGGGCGGAAGCATGTGGAGGAACTGCAGTTGCAGTCGTCAAGCGGAATTGGGTTTCGGGATAGATAGAGGTCTCATCGGTTAATAGCATCTTCACCATCTGCTACTTGATTTGAGTGACGAAGGTATTATTATATACTCCCCGCCTCCAAGTTTGTCAACCCCGGAAGCCGGAATTCATTATATGCCAGCGGCATCTACCCGCCCACGGTTCCCTCCCGCAGGTGCTTCTCTTTTAGCCTCTTCTCCTGCTTCATGAACTCTCTAATCCCTACCGGCACGTTTTTGTACAGTTCTTCGTCCCAAAAGTCTTTTACAATCCTCCCACCCCCGTCTTTATTCGCAGCAGCCGTAGCCGTGGCCGCATCAGAAGGAGCCGTCTCCCAGTTCCCGACCGAGCCGCCGCCATCGTCATCCATACTCGCAGCCGCCCTGTCCGCCACCTCGTCATGCACGCCCAGCTCGATCCCCCTGCCGCGCTCCACCCCATCCATACTGTCCTCAGTCACGCCGACCTGCTCGCCGGTTTCCATCGCCTGCAGCCGCCGGTCGGCCTCGGCGCTCTTGGCCGCCCAGTCCTCCACCTCGTCGCGGTACCGGTCCCAGACGCAGTTAACGCAGCCGCTCATGCAGCAGTTGTCGGGCTCCTCGGGCTTGGGCGGCACCAGCACGCCCGCAACGAGGCGGCTCTCGGTGCGCAGGCGCGCGAGCCGCTCGGCGCGCTCGGCGGGGCCGACTAGGCGGGACCCGAAGACGACGCGGGCGCGGGCCTGTACGTCGTTAGACGGCGGTTCTTCTTGTTCTTCCTCCACCTTTGGGCTTGCTTCTGGTGGTGGTGACTGTGGGAGCAGGGCGGGACCGGGGGCAGAGGGGGCAGAAGTGGAAGAAGTGGAGGAGGAGAAGGAGGAGTGGGAGGAGGAGGGAACCGACTTGGCCTTGGAGCTCGGGGTCGCGTCCTTGCTGGCCGCGGGTTGCCTCGGTTTGCGGGGGCGCCGCGCAGCCTTCTTGTCTTCTTGTGCCAGCTCAGATGTCTTCTCCTCGGCAGCGGGCGCAGCCGACTTTTCCTCCGGGGCAGCTTTAGAGGCCTGTTGCTCGGGCGTTGGCTCAGGTGTCTCCACAGGCGGTTCCTGGGATGTCACGGGTGGCACCTCGGGCTTCTCCTTCGGGAGCGGCTTGGGAGTGCGGAGGATGGCCTCGTAGAAGGCACCAATTGGGTGCGCTTGCTCCTTGGACGGCTCAATGGGTGATGGCGGGGAGTCGTCCTTGATGGGCGGCGTGGCGAAGGTGCGCCGTGGTTGTTGACCACTAAAAGCGCGGTAAACGGCGCGCGACGACCGGGCGCTGAGGAACGTTCTCCGCATATTTGCTCGTGTGTGGGGAGATATTATTCGGGTTTGTAGTAGCTGTGGTTGGCAGCCAGGAACGACGCGCTATTGCAGAATCATGAGGTGTGGGACAAGCTTTGCCTGAGGAAAAGGTTCGGCTGCAATCGGACGAGACGATTTTTCGGATCAGGCAAGGTACGGAAGACGATAGTGGCCATTGACACGTTTCCCACTGTTCCCACTTTTACAACAAGTACTACCTATATATACACCACAAATTCCCAGTTTTACCCCCTTTACACTTTCCCATCACACACTTTAACATATTATTATACTATTTAACCACTAGCCAGTAGCTCCCAGGGGGGCTAGCAAGCTAGGAGGCCTAGTAAAGGCTCGATTAAATTAATAGAGACTCTTATAACCCAACCAAACTACCCATCAACATAAGCGGTGGCTGGAAGTTATACGAGCTCCTGGGTGTGTATGTGTGTGTGTTAGGAGAGGAAATCTGTCTTTCATAGATAGATGTGGCTGCTGTGGGCGTCCGTCCGAGTGCACAGACCCTTGGTTCACCCACGTCCACTCATCGTGGCAGGAAATCCAATTGCCCAACCACCATGAGCATAAACTTCGCTAGTCAGCGCGAGAGTGCAAGCCCTTTGCTTATCTCTGGTTTCCCTCACGTCGAGAGGCTGCCTTTTAACTTTTGGTTACCGAAACCACAAGGTCCATCAGCCCATGGACAATTTCCCGCCAACGGCTGAACAAACTGAAGACGCCCTGAAGGCCTTCATCGGCTCCATCGACCCAAATGATGTCTGCAAGTTAGCTTCCTAGCACAATTCGTCCAAGGCCTGCCGGATGTTTCGAGATCCTGCGAATGGGAGCTATAACGTTTGTTACTTCGTCGAGTTTGAGGACGGTACCAAGTGGGTTGTGAGGGTTCCATTGGAGCCTTGCATCTCCAATGTCTGGGACAAAGTCCAGAGCGAAGTTGCTACGGTCCGGTGAGTCGGTTTGGATACAACCTTGCCCTCCGGCCGGCTCTAACCAAGCAGTAGCTACCGCCAAACCAAGACAACGATACTAGTACCCTATATCCACGCCTTCGGCCGCGGTAGGGCCGTCGACTTGAAGAACCCAACGGGACATGCTTACATTATCTAGAGCTATATCCCCGGCCAGTCGCTAGATCTCTTTGCTTTTAGGTGGATGGATATGACACAAAAGGAATACTTCTACTCACAACTTGTCGACATCTTTGCTTAATTACGCCAGCAAGAATTCCCTTATGCAGGCTCCTTGATGCCAGACCCAGATGGCGGGACGATTCCTCTTGTCGGTCCGTTCCTCTCAATACAACTGAACGAGCTGCAACTACAAAGCCGCGAATTATCCATCCCGCCGGCCAGGTTCGCTTCCGCCACCGACTTTGCCTTCCATCAATACCACCTCCTAGATGAGACTTATAAGCTCCCCACCTACAAGCTCTCTCGCAAGGACGCAGAGCTCGAGATATTTGGGCTGGAGGACCTGAAGACGAGACTGTCTGGCTATATCGACGATTGTCTCCCCTTCGTGCTAACCCATACCGATCTTCGTCCGTCCAATATCATAGTTGATGAGAACCTGCGGATTCAAGGCATAATCGATTGGGAATGGGCAAGTACGGTGCCTCGGCAGTTCTTTCTGCCGCCTACGTGGCTTGCAGCACTTCCTCCAGACAGGGTATCAGGAGTGGAATACCGGATCGAGTACCGCTGGTTTCGTGACGCCCTTCAAGCGGGTACATCTGAGCCTTGCCGTCAGCTTGCTTCTGAATGGGACCGGAAGCTCCCGACGCGGATCGACTTGTCTATAGCCGTCACGCTCAGACATCATAGTTGTTTTGTCAACATATATTATCGGGGCATCTTTCCCAAGTTTTACACAGGCTCCCGGGAGGACGAAGTCAACAAGTTCTTCGAGCGCGATGGCAAGGACGGGCAATTCTCCCTTAGCGTTCAAGAACGCTTGAGAGACTCGGAACGGTACACTCATTATTTGGTGAAGAACGGGCTTGCTCCGAGCTGGCAATATAGAGAAAGGCCCAGGAAGCTGCTTATTTCCGATCCAAGACACACTATTGCCCTTTTAGGCGCTGCTTGTCCTCTTGGAGCTGCTCAAGACTTCCGTCTTCGAGGGTTGTCATAGTGATGAGGAATGGTTCAGTCTATATATCGTTAGAGCTGAGAACCGTGTTGAGTATATCAAATCGTACCTCGCGAAAGGTACGAAGTGTAGCGGAGGTTTTCACGAAAATGCGGTGCAGGTAGCAGTTGCAGAGTCGCTGCCATAGCATGCAGCAATGCCTAACGACAAGGCGGTATAGTATCTTTTGCACACGCACCCCTTCGAAGTGATATTTCCAGGTGCACCAGTAGTAGAGGTCGCCTCCGTAGTCCTTAACGAAGCAAGGATAGCGTTCCTGCCAGTGAAGCCTATATATTAGCTCCAAGTCTATAAGGATGCCCTTGCCGTTAGGAGCGGGGACGTGAGTGACATATTTCTCGGCCTACACCAGATCGTAGGGGGCTCCCTCCGGAACCCCTAAGGACGATGGGGAGAACTACCAGCAACGTCGAGGGCGTTCCACAGTCACATCGTAATCGCTGCGTCGCGTCTTATACCATCTCGGTCGACACATACACAACGGTAACAGTGATATGTAAGGCGGGGCGAAGGAACGACGAATCTTCCGTGGCCGAGAGCGCGTAGACGACCTGAGGCCGTGTGCGAGGGAATGTATATGCACTCCACCAGCTTGTTTTTACGGCTTCTGGGGCGCTCGTGCCGAGGAGCACGCCTCCGCCTGGACGAGAACGCCGAGGCCGAGGTGATCGGTCTCGCCGTCCCTGAGCAAAGATGGCGGCGGATGGCAAGCACAGCCCTCCGGGTAGCCCCGCGATATGCGTGGCAGGCCGGCTCCGCTGGGTGTTCCGCAGCGGGTAACACGACATCTCGAGAGACAGCATCAGATGAGGTGGTGGTCTTGGTCGGGGAGGGTGCTGTTAAGGTAGGAAATGTGCGAATCCCTGGCTCGCCCTTTGGGCCGGGGGCATCAAGCAAGCCAGCATTACCAACTCATTTCAATCAACGGCGCGTGTGGGCTTGGGGGGGGATGGAAATGAACCGAGTGGGGCACCAGGCGGTGGGCCTGGGTTTGGGTCTCCCCCTTACCTCGTAGGCAAGCCGCTGACTTTAGGCTCCTGATCGTCTCCCAATGGCCGCCAAAAGTCCGTTGCGCAACACTCAAGTCTGCCGAACCGAGGCGCCAACAGACACGTCGTCGCTCAAGGACGGACCTACCAAGACTTTCTCCCTCGGTCAACCTGACATGGCCGAGGCACACCGTTCCGTCCCAGAGATGGTATCATACTGGGCCGCGCCTTCGTATTCAGGTTTTTGTCGTCGGGAAGGACAACGCCGAGAAACAGATCCACACTCCGTACCCCATTCATATAGATTGCTCTTCTCGTCCACAAATCTAGCCCGTGTGTTCAATAGGTAAACGTCTGGGTTGTCGGCTAACCAATGGATAACAGTTGCGGGCATCACGGTGGGTGTGCCGGCCCTGGCTCCGGCTTCGAGAAGCATAACATTATCTACATTGTGGTCAGACGTTGAAGATTCCGAGAAAGGGGGTTTTCACCTTTCCACAGCTTATGCCTGGAGTCCCAAAGTTTTCATTGCTAGCTTAGTTTCCTTTTTTTTGTTTTAGTATGACTGGCCGGCATTGCCCGAAGCAGGCATCAGCGCTCCTGCTAGATTGGCGCTCAGGCATTCGATCCACTACATAGATCTGGGCGGTAGTTCGCCTGACCTGTCCCTCGAAAGCGAGCGCCATGGAATTGAGGTTCTTGCTGCTCACTAAGACGCCAGCTTTCTACCCTTATAAAGGTCCGCGGATCTCAAACTCAGTCAGGTATACGTCCCGGCGTAGCGGATCGAAGAGAGTTACAGATTAATTCAAAAGACTTGCAAGTTGATCCGCCCCTTAAATACCAGCAACGAGCATAGCAAGTACTACATTCTCTTATATTATATATCTAAACTTATATACAATATTTTTACTATTAGTTAGAATATACAAAGCTAGAGCTAGAGAAAACGAAAGAAGGGAGGAGGAAAGGTAGGATCGTGGGGAGGGACTGAGGGCATGAAAGTATTTATCGTCAAGACTCAAGATTCGAGAATTGATCTCGCGATCCAGCAGCTGGTATGCATGCGGGCTGGCGGGGCACCAGGAACGACGGACAAAATCTGGGCCCGTGCGCTAAACTATGATTGGCTGATTGGTTGATTCCGCGGCCAGGCGAAGCGCGGCCGACCACTCAGATAACGGAAGCCTCGACGGCAACACATAGATTATGTACATACCTAGGTACATTACCACATTACCACATTACGTGATTACCTAGTGAGATGGAGATGCGGCTTGCAAACAAAACATTGGATCCCCGCCATACGCCAAACGACACGGCCGAACGAGACAAAACGTCCATCCCGACGCGCCGTTGACGGATATTACGCGCCGAAATTGTCTACAACCATGACCGTATAACGGGCAACCCAATTGCGCCGCGATGGAGACTTCGGCGCCCAAGAGACGCAGGACATCGCCGCGGACGGCGGTGCCTGTGCAGCCCGAACCCCAGTCGACGACACCCCCAGACGCCCTGCCACGCGCTGGTTCGTCCCCCAGTCGGCCGTCCTTTGCATCTCCGACAAGGGCAAGCCTCGAGCGTTTCAATCCCGAGGTCCTACGGCGACGGGAAACCCAGTCTAGGCGCCTGCGATCCTCTCCCGATGCGCCGCCCTCCGCTTCGCGTGCAGCCACCCCCGATAGTACGGGGAGCTTGACGCGGGCAATGCGGACCCAGCTGGAACTGCGTTCTGGAGCTCGCGATGGTGGCGCACGGGCGGGGTCCGAGGTCGACAGTATCTTGCGATCACCCGCGAGACGGCTGGGCCCCAGCAGGACCCCGACAAGACCGACCCCGAGACCACTTCCGCGGCCCGCTCCGGAGGAGGACGACGAATTATTGAAGGCTATATCGGGCCGTGTGCTACCGGGCGCGTCTCTTGGGGTGTTGCCCGAAGTGGCTGTGCCCGAGCCCGAACTTCCACCAACTCCTGAGCACCCTGATCCTGTCGTCAGCACCCCGCCGTCCGGGATACATAACACGCCGTCGCGGCGCCCTAAGCGAAGCAAAGCATTGGCAGAGAGACTTCAGACATCCTCGCCACTTAAACAGCCGCCTTTGAGACCTCCCGACCTACCTAGAAAGGCAGGCCTAGAATTCGAAGTACCGGGGAAGAATACCCAGACCCAGGCGAGCGCTTCCCAACCCCATGAAGCAACCACAGCCGAGCTACGCGGCCTAAAACCGGCCGATCCGAATGCGGAAAGAAAGAAGCTCCGCGAATCTTTAGTCGCCGAGATCACCCAACTCGAGCGAGACCTCGACATTGCAAGCCAGGAGAACGAGCGTATCCGCCAGTCGCGCCTTTCCAGACGCGACCCTTCTCCTCCCACCAACCGTGATGAGATCCTCAGTCTCCTTAGCCGCCATGTCCTCCCGCCCGGCGACAAATCCACCAATCCAGACCCGATAGAAGACTGGCTGGCCTCGGCCCTCAACCCGATCGCTTTCCTCCCCTTCAGCAAGCCCACCCCATCCGGTCCACCGATCCTCCCACCGCCGACCCAACACAAACAACCCGAAGAAGACCTCCCCCCTCCCGTCTCACACCACCCGCTTCCAATGACAGCCGACGAAGCCCTCCCGTACCTACAAGTCTTCACCCCGCTAACCTTTACCTCGCACGTCTCTCCGCTTCCGCGCGCCGCCCAAGACGGGGGAGGAGGAGAAGGAGAAGGAGAAGGAGAAGGACGAGGAAGAGGAAGAAAAACAGCCGCCCCGCTCCTCCAACAACACACCATCACCGCCTCGTCCACCCTACCGCGCGGGCTCTTCGCGGCGCGCATCGAGATGACAGTCAACACCAAGACAATGGCCATCGCCGAGCTCGCCGTGCCCCGGCTCGACCCGGCCGCCGAGTCGGAGCTGAAGCCGTTTATCGAGCGGATTGTGGCCAACAAGGCGGCCAACGAGCCGATCCCCAGCAGCGGGCTGCACAACAATGTCGGCGTGTTGGCTTGGGCCATGGGCGAGTGGCTGCGCGTCGCGGTGCAGCGGGCCAAGGTGTGGATCGTGTTGGAGCGCGAGGTCGGGGCCGGGAAGGACGCGCTCGGGGAGATGGTGGCGCGGCAGAGGGCGAGGAAGAAGAGCCGGCGGAGGAGGAAGAGGAAGAGGCGGTGGGTTGAAAGGGAGGAGGAGGTGGTGGTGGAGGACGAGGAAGGGGATGGGGATGGGGATGGGGATAGCGATGAGGAAGAGGGGGGGAGGTACGAGACGGCGGATCTATTGCCCTTTCTGGGGCGGACGCGCATGGACCTGGAGATTCCGGTGCTGGATGGGGGCCAGGGGGAGGTATCGATGCTGAGGGTACAGTGGCGGGTCACCTTTGACTGGACGGGCGAGGCGAGGAGCGAGATTGGCGTGTTGGTTGGCGTGCCGGGGAAGTGTGAGTATCATCCATCCGTAAGCTTCTCGTCTGGTCTTCTGGTGCTGACATATCTCTCTCTGGTAGGGCATAAACATGATGAGAGGGGTCGACTGTCTGGTCTCCCCAAGTTGTTTGATGAGCTCATACATGGCGGCGAAGACCCGCTTACTGCTGTCAGGACGGTGGTATGTTTGCTGGCCGGGGAAGAGAGGTCGTGAGCGGCATTTGAAATGTCATAGTCGGCATACGACCTGAAATATCATTGATGCCATATTGAGATAACCAGCCATCCAATATGTCCCAAGATCCAGCCGTGGTAGGACCGTCTGGAGGACGAGCCTTGACATTTTCTTCGGTGAAGAGCCCAGGCCTGGCGGGCAGCGATGCGCTTTTTGTTGCTGTATGTGTAGGCCGCAATCAATCCTCTCTCAACATTTCTTTCTGCCACCACCACCAACACGGCAAATACCCATCCCTCATCAAGTGCTTCCGGCTAAGCGTGCGCGCGCCGTCATTGCCTGTCACCATGCCCTTCAGCAGACAGCTACACTCAGGTCAACCCAACCAGCCACAACCGCATGCGGATTTCTTTTTTTTTTTTTTTTTTGGGAAGTATCTGTTATACAACCGAATATCGTAGCCGCACCCTTCCGCCTAGTTATCCCATCCCATCCCATCTCATCTTGTCCTCTGCCTCCTGATCCCGCACCCCGTAGTTCCTTCCACCGAGCCCTTTAGTCAACATCAACGCCCTTGGTCCTCAGATCTGCCTTGGCCAACTTGATCTCGTCCATCAGCTCGGCGTACGCATCGGGTGTGTCGCGGAAGGTGACCATGCCCCATCCGAGGCGGAAGAGCAGCCAGGCGCCGAATGAGACGAGGAGCCAGAAGGGAAGCTGTTTCCGTCATGGCTGACGTTAGTCGCTCTGCTAGATGTCGGTGCAAAGGGTTGTATAGGGGGGAGGGGGGAGGGGGGAGGGGGGGGGACATACCACGGGGACAATGTCTTGTTGGATGGCGGCCGGGAGGGGAATCAGCTCCAGGTAGAGGGAGAGGTAGAGCTGCGGGGGTGTGGTTCTCGATTAGCATTTTTCTATTGCTATAATTTCCTCGGTTGAGGGGGGAAGCGGCGTACCGAGCTCACGAGGAGCGCAAGGGAGATGGTTTGCTGTGCGCGGGTCATGGTGTTGGGTTCGACGCCGTGGGGATGTGCGACGGGACGGGACCGTGTCTGCTTTGGAGTCAGTCAATTGGGCAGTCGGCGATTCCGATATAGTTTGAGAATGCGATCAAGATGCAAAACTGTAAAAAGGCAAGACGTACGTACGGGATATAGGGCGCTGCTTGACGGCGGGATGTGCTGGTGTGGCGCTGCTGTGAGCTTTCGAGGACACTTCGCTTTTTAGCATGTCGCTAATATGACCAGCTCGCAAGGGTGCACGCAGCAGCAGCGCGGCGCGTTTCTGGTCGCAGTGGATTCAGGGGGGTTTCCAAATATACAGGGTTAGGGTTACTGTGTCTTGGAGAAAATTCGAGGCCTGGAACCTTCAACTATCCGCCTGCTCAAGACAGACAGACTTACAAAGACTACCATTCGAATCTCTTGTCTTATCTTTTCTGGGGGGGTTTATTGCAATTGATGTACATTTAACTAGTAACGCGACGGTGGAAGTACACTTGGCCAAGGCCATCGCTGAACTCAGGGGTACCAATCAAAACAATGAGAAAGACACTCAGGGGGGCGTCCAAGAAACAAGTCAGATCAGAAGAAAGTACAGTAGTTAACTTGCCAAATTCTGGGGGGGCCAACGCTAACTATTCAAAATGCTCATCAACGGGCAAACCACGCGCTATTTATACCCAAGGCGCCCCACAACAGCCAGCAGCAGCTTGACCTCCCCTTCCCTCACCAACCCCCTCAATCCCGCGCAACCGCCCGCGCAACCCTCATGGCCCACGGCGAAAGCCGCCCCCCCAATAGCCACAACCCACAACCAGCACAGCAACAACACAATAAAAAGCAAGCCCGGACCCAACCAGCCAGCAGACACACGCCGCCAATACCCCCCCCAATAGATACGGCCGTGGAAACGGCATTGAACTCCTCGCGGAGGAATCCCGACGACCAGGGTAAGTCGTTGCGGGCGTCGTGTGGGTACTCGTCCGCCCCGCGGCCGCGGGCTAGGGCGACGGTGCTGGGTTGTGGGAGGTTATTGCGATGGCTGGGCTCTGAAGCGGGATGGCGTTCGGTTGTTGTTGTTGTTGTTGTTGTTGTCGTCATGGGGAGGTGCGGTGATTTCCGGGCCCGTGTCTGTGGAGGAGGCGGCCACGGTGATGCTGGCGGATTGGGATTGGTCCGAGGCGGGTAGGAGGGCTTCTGGGGCTAGGACGTAGGCGATGATGGTAAGGTAGAGCTTGGTGACGGCGGTGATGTGCGAGGTAGAGACGGAGGGCGTGTCGACCGAGGCTGTGAGGCCAGGGCAGTCGACTACGCCGGCTGGAGAGACATCGCGCAGTGAGAGTTGGGTGGAAGGCATGCCCGACACGCAGCAGGCGAGTGTGAGTATTCGTACAAGTGTCATTGTGGCCATCTCGTGCTGCTGTTTAGTTTTACTTGAGCCACTCTATTGTCGAGAGATTAGAGGATGTTTAGGGCGAGTGGGGGGGCAGACAGGTGACACACACGACGCGAAAATATGCGTGAGGGTGTCTAGGGAAGCTTGAGGAATAGCCAAGAGAGAAAGATAGGGGCCTACCATCGGCCAGATGCGTTGGGGAAACATCGGGAGAGTTAACCAGAACACTACAGTTAGCCGTCGGTTCGAGTAGGGATGGCTGACAAGAGTAGGTAGATAGAGACTCGGTTGCCGTCCGAGACAGGTGCAAGCTGACATCTCACGGGAACCAAGCAAGAGAGACAGGAAGCTACCATAAAAGCCCTAGGCAGTTCTTGCGGTTTATACAATGTATCAGAGCCATCTCGGCCATTCTTGCCCAACCCGCCCGGCCGTTAATCTCGATTCGTAGCACTGACAACCACGTCTCAACCGCTTCCCTACGATGAGCTAGCGCAGTTGCTGGCACCCCGAGTCAAGAAACCATGCCCGGCGAAGAAACCATTACAAAAACACTTTTGGTATCAAGAAATATTACAGACAGCAAAACGCTGGAAGAGCCAAAAAAAAAAAAAGCCAGGAGGTCGGCTCCATCCTCAGCCCCAAAAGACAACCAGACTGAGCGTCAGAACGACAGTCAAAAGAAGAAAAACAAAACATGTGCCAAAACTTCAAAAAAAAGTAGTAGTAATACACACCCACGCACGCTCAATCCAAATCATCCTCACACCCCTCCCCATCATCTCCCTTCCAAGCGCCCATCTCAGCAACCGGCACCCGGCCCCTCAACCACCTCAACGTCGCCTCTGTCCCCCTCTCCAACACGTTCCACCTCGGCACTCGGAACCGGTTCCCGCTCACCTCCAACCGCTCCAACCCACCTGCGCTGCCGCCCAACAACCCGATCCGCGGATTCAGATGCGCAATGTCATTATTCCCCGCGTCCACCACCTTCAACCCTTTAATCGACTCCGGGTCGAGGTCCGCCAGGTGGTTATTCGACGCCAGCAGCACCGTCAGGTTGGGGAAGGCATCGCGCAGCTGGGTGCCCTGCGGAAGGGCCGCGATCCGATTGAAACTGATGTCCAGCTTCTGGAGCTGTGGGGCGCGGAGGTGGGCGATGAGCGGCCCGAGGGCGGTGATGTGGTTGTGGGCGAGGTTGAGTTCCTTCAGTGCGGGAAGGTCGAGGGACTCGTTGCCGCTGGCGCCGCCGAGGTAGGTTTCGCCGACGAGTTGGTTGTAGGCGAGAGAGAGGGCGGAGAGTGTCTCGGCGAAGAAGGTGAGGGATTCGGGGAGGACGGTGAAGAGGTTGTGGTGCAGCTGGATCTCGTGGATTTTGTGGCTCGTAGCCAGCTTGGAGCAGATGACCGGGTGGAGAGAAGAGGATTCCGTGCTCGATCGGTCAAGAACGCCGCCGGACTTGACGGGCCATGTGACGGTTTGGGAACGGGACCGGGCTGGTGAGGCGGGGGCGGATGTTGGGGGAGTGGCAAAGTGGTCCAGGTCGGAGCGGCTGTCATCGTCATCGTGGTCGTGGCTCGCAGGAACGCTATCCTGGGCCGCCGAAGCATCAGTGCCGGCGCCATACGAGTCCCGCGTGTCGGTTGCCGCCTGAGTAGTTTGCTCCTCGGCCTCTTCCGCGGCCGCCTCCAGCCGCTGAGCGAGAATGGATTTCATCTCCTCGGTGCTGATGGAACTGAACTTCTTCTCACGCAGCGGGTTGCCGCTCAGCCGAAGGTTGGTCAGGTTTTCCATCCGTCCAATCTCGGCGGGGACCACCCGGATGTCGTTGCTGGAGAAGTCGACGGACCTCAGCTGCTCTAGTTTTGTAAAGCCCTCGGGGATAGCATTGATGTTGTTTTCATCGGCCACAATGGTACGGAGACTGGTCAGGCCACCAATATCCGGCAACGCCTGCAGCCGGTTCACGGAGAGGCAGAGTTGGTGCAAGGCGGGCAACGCAACGGTCTTGTCAGAAGAGCAGATGTGAGCCAGCTGGTTGCATGAGACGTCGAGTGTCTGGAGCGTCGGCAGAGCATCGACGGTGTCTTGAATTAGTGTGCCATGAAGTTGATTCTTGCGCGCAACTAGCTCCGTCAACGGCAAACCAGCAAGAATGTCAAAGGGCAACTCCTCAAAACTATTTTCGCTAATGTTCAGGATCCGAAGGCGGGAGAGGTTGCTAAAGTCGGCTGGTAACGATGAGAGGTTGTTGGCATGGAGGTCCAAAATCTCAAGGTTCTCCAACTTGGAAAAGCATGGGTCAAGCGGCCCATACAGGAGGTTGCCTCCGAGCTTCAGGTCCTTGAGGGAGGTGACTTGGCATATCACCTCGAGACAGCTGTTTGACAACCGATTCAAGGACTACTGGATGTCAACGGCGAAATATTTCGGGAGAACGCTAAAGGGATACGTACCAGATTGAGAGACGTAAGCAAGGATAGGCGCCTCAGGCCCATGGGCAGAGTGACCAGAATGTTTCCATGAAGGTCAAGCGTCTCCAAGCCGGCAAAGATGTTGCCCTGACTATCCTCGTCCTCGGCAAGCTCCTGAGCATCAACGTCGGGGAAGAGTGAGTCGCTAATCATCTCCAGTTCGTTGTCGGCGGCAACGAAGCGTGTAAGATCAACACTCTCAGCCCAAGCACTGCCTGACTGGCCGATGGATTCGAGGTTGTACATGTTGAGGACCTCTGTTGGGATCTCTCTGAGGCCCATCGCTGCGATGTTGAGTCGGCCGCTTGTCCTTGCCGTCTCAAGCCGGTTGTTCAACACCTTAGCCTGCGACTTATCGTCACGGTGCTGGTTGAAGGGGTCGTTTGACAGACCAAAATCAAAACTGCTATCTGTGGGTATCAGGGCGGCATCTTCGGAGACGGCCATGTTGGACGAAGAGGCCGGTTGCGCCGCGGCTCGTTTGGCTGCCTTCGCCTTGGCGATTTGCTCCCGCAGAGCGGATGAGGATTTCTTGTAGGCCTGGCCGGCTTCGGCCGAATCCGCAGTGATTCCTGTGCTCCCGGAAGCAACTGATGAGCCAGATGGGTTGGTTCCTTCGCATGACGCCGCAGATGACCCGCCCGATACCAAGGATGCCTTTCTATGTGCCTCTGCAGCACTCGGCTTCACTTGTGCCGGCGTAGATGGCTTCTTGAACAGACTGTTCATCGATGGCCGTTTGGTCGGCGGTCGTGGCGCCAGAGTCCGCGAGGTAGACTTAGGCATTGCAGTTTCAGGGGCGCGCTTTCCAGGGCTAGGAGTCCTCGATCGGGAGACAGAAATGGTGCTTGGCGGCGGTATCCCGTACATGGATGCTCGAGCCGGCCTTGCTGGTGTGGTCTTCGTCGACGGCGCCTGGAATGACTGAATGCTCTTCCTATTGCGCAGGGGAGGAGTGCCCTCAATGGTAGAGAGCTGGTTGGTATGGGTAGCAATCTGAGAGCGGAAACTGGAAACAGACTCCTCCAAGCCAGAACTGGAGCCTGGTCTACTACCAGTCCTTGAACGCCCACTTGACCCGTCTGACTGATGGCTAGATCCTGGCCGAGACGCGCGACTCCCGGGCCGGGACGGTGGTTTCCTTGCTGCATCGGCCGGCTCAAAGAATGACGCGGCTCCTCTCCCCTTGATCGATGGCGAAGATGGCAAACGGGACAACGTCTCCATGGTCCTTTCAGCGAGCGACGGCCGTAGCTTTGAGGGCGACGTCGGAACGGAATCCTCGACGGGGTCATTGCTATCCATCCCCCAAGAGTCGTCCAACCCAGTCTCGGGCATGGCTGCGGCAGATATCCATTGTTGCGAAGACTGGCGCCGAAGCGAACCCGTGGTCGCCGAGCTCGACCGAGTGCCCGGGCCCGCTGGCTGACTTCCTCTTGCCAGTCTCGTGGGCTGAGCAGCAGCGTTCGGTCCCGGCCTTGCCGTCCCCGTGTTGCCCGCTGGAACGCGGCTCAGAGATGCCCTGTTTTGTGGTGACGATACCGCACGGAACGGGGCAGAAGTCGGCTGAGGACGATGTGTCGGGGCTGCACTTGCGGCCAGTTGGTCGCGCGAAGGGGCTGTCCGTAGCTTCGGGTTGCGCAGGGTTCCTATTCCCGTTCCTGTTCCTGTTGCTGTAGAAGCGCCGGATGAGAGGGCGTCTCGGGACGGAGAGCTTCGGAGCGAGTTCGTTCGAGGGACCGGCAATTTGGACGCCTGCACGGGAATCTTGGACGGCCGAGGGATGCCGCTCGGCTTGTTCTGGCGCGTGTCGTCCATCTTTGAGGGCTGCAGCTCTGTCCTCGTTCCAAGCTCGCAGGACGGGAGTGCACTCGCGCAAGCTAACCAAGACGTTGTTTGTATGAATGTACTGTACCTGGGCCGTCAAGGTGCACGCGAACAAGACAAAGCAATTCCGGCACCAATGGCCGCCGGCCAAAACAGTGAGTTCGAGGGGTTTCGCAGAGCGATCGTGGCAGAGGACAAAAGTCGTCAACACGGGTCTTCTGCGCCCAAATGCATAGAAACTGCAAGCCGCAAACCGCAAGCCGCAAGCTCCTTGGAATCTGCGGAAGCTTGGGGCAAATTGCGGATCGGCAGGTGCTTGGCATGGAATCCACGGAGCTCAGCTGTGATTAGCGCATTCCTGGGGGCTTCCATTGCGGCTTCGGTTGCTGGGCTCGCCGCTCGCCTGCCAGGGCTGCAGCTGCAACCTGCAGGTGAGCTGCACCTCATTTCTGCAACGCTGCTGTCCCATCTTTCATCGTCGTGTCGCAATTCAGTCGCATCAATTAGAACAGAGACTCGAAAGGCCTTAGGCCCCCATCTCAGCTTTTTCTCGAGCAGTGTATGAACGCGACAATCACCAATGCGTTTGTTCAATTATGCCTCCTCGATGAAATATGAAAAAGCAAAATCCCGGGTGGGGCGTCGACCAACCGCTATTCCAGCTTGGGCCAGCAATTTATCGTTTGGCAATAATTTCCCGGTTCCACGAAGAATCCAGAACCCAGCAGATAAGAGGATACCGGTAACTTATTATCTTACACAGTTCATCGCTCTATCCTTTGACGAGCAATGAAAAATGACATAAACTGATAACTATCTACCCGACTCACTCCTTCAAAGACCCGCCAGAAACGACAACTACTGTACATACATACATGATACCGACACCGATCCGCCGTCCCTGGCGGCGCTACTGCCCCGTGAAACCCGGCGTCCGGCGCCCCACCAGACGGGCCGCACCCGACCCGCAAAGCGGCCCTACTATGTAAACCCTGCCGAATCCGCTCCCCCCTTGTCCGCTCAGGCGTGGCCCGGCCGTCGTCGGACGCTGACCTCAGACCACAACTTGATACGTAGACCAAGGCCGGGCCGGGAGAGTGCGTTTCAAGACGTGCAGCGCGCAAAACATTCCCATCACATCCAGCATGTTGAAAGGGGAGGAGAGATGTAGAATAACCGTGCACTGAGACGCTCGGCTAACGCAGACCTTGAAAACTGTACCGAGTAACAAATATCCCGGCCGGCCCTCGCCGAGCAGCGCGCAACGATAAAAAAAACGCTCTGATTTATTAAGGCGGCCGGTAGTGAGTGATACACAGAAGGATCACGGGGGCCGGCCATCCTCCGCAGCCCCAAGCCGCATGAACAGCACAAGTCCCGCCACAGCCACTGTTATAAGCCATGTGTACCACAATCGTCCCACTTCTATTTGTCCCCCTTCTCGATTTTGTCCCATTGACTGGATGGACATGCGCAAGTATCCCTAATCTCGCTCTCTCTAACTTTCGCTGGCTACAGAGAAATGTCACGGCGGAACGAGACGTGGCTGTCGTGAGAGTTGAAGCAGAGCCCAAGCTTGACGCAAGGGGCGAACTGTCTCAAGAAAATAAATGAAGCCGGCAAGGACTTTATTCTCGTTGCTGACTGTGGCCACTGCGAGCGTCGGCGTGACATCAGCGCAGTTCGTCACTTCGACGACAACGACAACAAGAACGACAGTTTGTAGCCCCCTTTCCCTTCATCCCGCCACACCAGAAGCTCCGCTAACATCCCATCCTAGCCAGGCCTCGCACCGCGCAGCAACGATATCGCAACGTTGGACGCCCGCGAAGATCGGGAAACAGTCCGGGTAACGCGAACTATAGTCCAGAACGGCCGCACGAGCAGTACCCGACCTCGACCGTCATCCACCAAGAAGAAAAACGATGACGACGATGATGACGGCGAGACGACCACGCGGCGTACCAGCCAAAGCCGTAGTCAAATATCAACCGCCACCCACACCACAGATGACTCAACCAGCAGCATAACCGCCACTACCGGGATAACCGACTCCCCAACCACCCCACCCGACAACAACGATACCGAAGGAGAAAAACAAGACAGCAGCGGCAGCGGCCTCTCAGCGGGCGCCGCAGCCGGAATTGCGGCAGCCACAGTCGCCGTCGTAGCCATAATAGCCGCCATCGGCTTCCTTCTCTGGCGGCGACGCCAAGGCGGGATCCGTGGCGCTGTCGTCACGGGCGACTACCCGCAGGGCATGTCCGACATAGACAACGGGGATCCCAAAATGCCGCCAGACGGCGATCCAGATGGAAACGGCCAGCAGCAGCACCACTACCCCGTCGGGATAGAAGAGGGCCACGACTTCCAAAGCGGTGTGACGAGGAGAAGTGACAGCGACGGGTCGGGTGAGACGCTGTATAAAATCCCGCCTGCGGGCACGATGCCCGGGGAGCCGGGTTTTGAGTACCCCGGTGATTACCCACAACAACAACAGCAACAACAACATCAATGGCCTGGGGGTGACCTGGGCGAAACACGTCCCGTGAGCGCGTTCACTGCGTACCCATCGCCGGGGCTGCCAATCCTGCCCGTGTCTCCGATGACGCCCTACCGTCCCGACAGTAGTATCCTAATGGCCGGACAGCACCAGTCACAGTTGCGAATCTCGTCGTATTACCCCGAACCGGGCAGCCCTGGGCCTCCGGCGTATCTGATACCCGGCGGCAACCGGTCGCGGGCTCTGAGCTTTTCGAGCGTGGCCCACGTCGGGGGAGGGCCACACGTGGCTGAGCTTGTTGGGTCGCCGCCGCCGCCGTCGGCGCCGTCGGTTGCGGTTGTCGTCGAGGAGGAACTTTGGCCTACACGACGGAGCCATGCTGAATTGCCGTGAGAGCCATCCACGTATGTAGTAATTATTTGTATTGAACGGGCGGTGGCCGTGTCCGCAGCAGCAGCGGATCAAAAAGCGCTGAGATAACTCTGGGCAGGATAACAAACCAAGTTTGTGCTCTTCCCAATCGTGACTAACCCGTTTCGCGGCTGACCATGTGCTAAAAACACATGAATCAGACCTCCCAATTCATGTCAAACAAGCCGGCAATCCATGCGTCCGAGTCGTCTGGCTGAAAGAACGGTACGTTCAGCCCCTGCGCGCTACTATCGATGAAAGCATCTGCCACAGTGGCGGCACTCGGCCTGGGCTGCGCCTCCGTTGCGACCAGCTCAGGAACCCAGTTATTCTTCATCGACAGCACCAGCTTGACAAACTTCAAGAAGGAATCCTCTTCGATCGTTGGACCCGTGCCCAGCCGTCGCTGTGCCGCTACCTCTTCGAACCCCGTCTTCAGTCGGTCTAGGATGGCAAGCAGGTCGATCCGGTTTCTAACAGCGCGGCGGTCCCAGGCCGGCTCGTCGAGAATCGAAAGCCGGTAAAGGGTCAGGAGACAGTGGGCCATGTTCCACCAGTAACTGAACGTCATGCCCACGTAGACGTAGCTAGGAATCGAAAAGTGCCTGTCAAACCAGTCCCTGACGGCGCTAAGGCAGGCTTCCATGGCCTCGTAACGCTGCATGTCGGACATGACCCCGTTGAGCGCGGCCTTTGGCTTGGTCATGGCGACTTCGTGGATGGCGAGTTCGGTGTAGGAGATGTGGCTAAGGATGGTGTCTTGGAGGCTCGTTAAAAACAAGGATAGGCAAGATATGTTTTTGATGGCGACATACCGTTGTGCTGCAAGTGAGCTGGAAGTTGGGTCTTGGTGTTTTGTAGCTGTGCCCGAAGTGCAGACAGGACGTAGCCGGGGGGTATGCCATCCGGTGACTGGGATGTGGCACGGGTCAGTTGCTCAACGATGAGCTGGACCTTGACTTGAGCCACCAGCAAATCGTCACCTTCCCATTCCCGCTGCTGAGAGAGCGTTTGGAGGCATTCGTCCATATGCGATGTCCAGGCCAGCGCATCCAGCCGCTTGATCGAGTAGGAGATTCTGCGTGGCAAGTCAGCCGGCCAGCTCATCGTGATCGGCAGAAACTCCGACTCACTGTGAGGTGAGAAGAAAGCACGCAAGTACCGCTCGCCGCTCTTCCAGTGTCTTTTCCTTTGCCGGCGGGTGAAATGGCGTCTTCAAACAGGCTGAAATGTAAGGTTCACTAGGGAGCTTGTTGAGCCCTAAATCAAAGACCAGTGACTTGGCAAGAGAAGCGAGGAGTGAGAGAACAGGCTTGTCTCTCTTGAGGTGATAGTGTGTCCTAAGCAATTCCAGACGCGTTAACCATGTTGGGACACGATTCCGGGAAAGGTGGCTACTTACCAGCCCATAACTACAATCAGGCCAAGAAGCAGGTCTAGGCTCTTCTCATGGTCAATGATCATCTTTTGGGCCAGGAATTTCTTGATGGATTCGCTCATGACGAGACGTCGATCTACATTCTTGCAGGTGACAGTCATGATGCTGAACCACAGGAACGGGTGTGCTTCCCTGAGCCTCTCAGACGTCATGGTGGCGGGCAAGTGCACAAATGGCAGAAAGATGAGCATGTACTTGCGGAAGGTGATGAGGTCCTCGGCAGCTTCGAGTGGGGTTGGCTGGTAGATGGACGAGGGCATGGATGGCGGCTCTATCGGTAGCGCCGGCGGAATGGGAGTGGTAGCTGGCGGGTTGAAGACATTCCCAAGGAGAGAACCGCGGGCGACTGGTGCCGGGCGGCTTCGGCCAGGAACGCAGTCTGGCTGTAGAGGGGGCAGGCTGGCGGCGGCGGCGGCGGTCGTGGCGGCCGACCGGGGAGAACTGCTTTCAGACTGACTGGTGGTTGAGTGAGAACTCAGTGCCGGGGTGCTGGTGGCGGCATTGGCTGCCGTATCACTAGGAGACAACGCTTTGTCGGCCGGGGTGGCCTGATGCCGTAGGAGCGTGACGAGGTCCTCTAGCTTCGCCTCGAGCTGGGCCGCGCGGGACACATGAGCCCTCTTGCCATTGCGCTTCCGGACAGAGACTGAAGGCACACATTCTTTTCTCAGCCGATGGCATCTGTCACACACCGTTGTCAGTCTCGGCCACCGTTCAGACGGAGGCTACGTGAATGCCAAAGCATGCATCGGCCGAGCGGACCCCCCTGCCTGTTGACGGCCAAGAGCGGAGTTCGAAACCTGCCCGATCCGGTAGACGAGGACTCGGCACACGGGGCCTCCAGTCTCGGACGGGATAGGCGCCATGGAGCCCATGTCCTGAGAGCAGCCCCCGTAGCAGTAGACCATGCTAGATCTGTGATTGGCAAGAAACTCTCCCCGGTAATGCTGTGTTGAATGGAGTAATGCCGTCGTTGATAACTTGATATGGCATGTGGCTGCCAAGAGGAAGTAAGGTCAGTGTTATCGTACCTTTCACAATCGCTTCCCCCAGGCTGGTAGATGCACCTGCACTTGGCACGGGCGCAATTCGTGCACGCTCTCCCGTAAGGAGCTGGCGTGCCATTCGGTCCACTGGTGTCGGACTCCATCGTGATCCGAAGGACAGATCCAAGTAGAATCAGTCAATATTGAGGGTTAGGGTTGAAAAGAGACTCAGCAGGGCGTCGAGGGTGAACGTGACAAGTGCAGAGATGCAGATAGCGAAGGCGCTAGCATGTCGGATATTGCGTGCCGGTAAAATGGAGGCGCCCCAACTGGTTCCAGCTTGAGCTTGGCCTGCCAAAAAAATGAGCGGTAGGGAAAGGTGGCCGGTATGTTTCAATTCCTCCGGTTAGGAAGGTGTGTTGCAGCTCGAAGAATCTTGCATTGGTCGTCAACGGCAAAGAGTCAGGTACCCGGCGGGAATCGGACAAACGTGCACCCTCCGAAGTCCGCGAAGATCCCGCAGCACGGTCCCTGCTGGCCCGGGCCTCGGCACCTCGGGCCTGTGATAGATAAGGGTTAGGTTCAAGCTAGGTATGCCAAGAACTCAACAGCTCCGAAGACCAATGTTCAACACCTTTATTACAGCTTCAAGCATTCTGAACCGGCAACCGCTGAATGTTATTGCATTCATGTTTTGTTGCCCCAAAATAACACTTCCCGCAGCCCAGACTCACACACACCCCTCACCATTGTTCACGAATCACGGAGGGCGTACAGGACAGCGGGGGCTTGTCGGCATCCTGCCATTCTGTTTGCCTTGTCGGGTTCTTTCTGCTTCAATGGAGCGGCCGGGGATTGTCGAGTGTGGTTATCCAACGCTTGGTGTGAAATGTAAAACCTAACCTGAAAGTCATGTGGGCTCAGGCAGCTAGGCCTCCTAAATGCAAAACCGGCAGTGCCCGGCAGGAACGAAGCGCCTGGTTTCGTGGCCCCGGAAATGATGAAGTGAACTGGCACCAGATACCTTTATCGACAACCCGACTTTGTCAATGACGTGCAAACTTCTCCCACTTTCCAAATAGGTGCTTTATTCAGCAGCTTCAAAAAAATCGTCACATTCGTATAGCAAACCCCCGGCTGCAGCAAAGGGCCCCCCATCAAGATCGACGTCGGCGGCAATGGACTCGCCGAAGCAGCCAGTCTTGCCCAGGTCCATCAATACAAATATCCCCTCCATTCCAAACGATCAAAGGCAGTCGTCGCCAAGACCTGCTGTGGCCGAGACGTCTGAGGTGACACAGCGTTGCCTTTTCGATACGTCAGAAGATGGAGCTACCGCCGCAATGACCGAGGCACAGTGGATGACTGGCATCAAGCTCACAGCTCTTTCGTCCTTGCTCGCAGCTGGCATGTTCTTGATGATGCTCGATACCTCAATCATCGCGACTGCGGTGGGTTTCGTTGTTACCGCTATTTGTCGTGTTTTGGAACGGAGACTAACTCTCTGCAACACTAGATTCCGCGTATTACAGACGAATTTCACTCCCTTGGAGATGTCGGCTGGTACGCCAGCATCTACCAACTAGCTAGTGCTTCTCTTCAGCTACTTTCGGGCAGGATTTACCAGAAGTTCAGCAACAAGTTTTCATATCTTGCCTTCCTCGCCATCTTTGAGGTTGGATCGGCCATTTGCGGAGCCGCAACATCATCCGGCATGCTCATAATTGGTCGTGCTATTGCTGGCATTAGAAGCGCTGGTATTATCAGCGGCGGATTGACTATCACGGCTTCCGCGGTGCCCTTGAAGAAGCGTGCCTCGCTGATGGGGGCCATCATGGGCGTCTCGCAACTCGGTGTTGCCCTGGGCCCGCTGTTGGGCGGAGCGTTCACGTCGTACACCACGTGGCGCTGGTGCTTTTACATCAACCTACCTATCGGCGGTCTCCTCGCTATTGGGCTGTATTTTGCCCAAGTCCCCGATCAGTTCAAGAAGCCTAGCCCATGGTCCGTGCTACGCAAACTCCATCTCGAGTTAGATTTTCTGGGTTCTGCTCTGATCGCGTCGGCTGCGGTTCAGCTCTTGCTCGCTCTGTCATGGGGTGGTAGCAAGTACGCATGGGGCTCGGCGACCATAATCGGGCTCTTCTGCGGCGCTGGCTTCACCGCCGTGCTCTGGTTGGCGTGGGATTGGTTCCGAGGAGATGAGGCCCTGATTCCCTTCTCCATGATGAAGGTGAATGCGGTATGGGCTGGCGCACTCACGCACTGCTTTTTCATGACTAACGTCTTTTGCGCCTCATTCTTTTTGCCGATCTATTTCCAGGCCGTTCACGGTGCGAGCCCCATGATGAGCGGCGTCTTTGTTTTGGCGAGCGTTCTCAGCCAGCTCGTTGTGCTCCCGGTGACGGGGAGGCTCGGTGAGTAACATGGAGGTTGCGTCAGTTACGGATATGTGTTCCTAACAGAGCGTGTCAGTGGAGCTGACGGGTTATGTCATTCCATATGCCCTGTTCGCTGCCGTCCTCGGTTCCATCTCGAATGGCCTCTACTCGACGCTCTCCCCAACCACGCCCGCGGCCAAATGGGTTGGATATCAGATTCTCAACGGTTTTGGCCGCGGTGTGGGTATGCCGATGGTAAAGAGACCCCCCCTATACTACAACCCCTTACATCATCTGTACTAACTCGGAGGACAGGCACTCGTCGCAATCCAAGCGGCCCTCAGCCCTGCTGATCTGGCCATGGGGAACTCAACCGTCATATTCATACAAACTCTCGGTACCGCCATCATGCTCGCGATATCCGATGCCATCTTCGAAGCAGGCCTGGAATCTGAGCTCCCCAAGCAAGCCCCTCTCGCTGATGCAGCTGCCATCATCGCAGCGGGGGCAACTCATTTCCGGAGCATCACTAGCGGAAGTGATCTCCCTGGCGTGCTGGCGGCGTATTCCCTCGCGGTCAACCGCGTTTTCTACTTGGCTGCCGGCATCAGTGTCCTGGGCGTATTTACATCGCTGTGTTTGGGATGCGTGGACGTGCGCAAGAAGGAAAGACCCGGCGGCAACGGCAACAGCGACATACGGCTGCTCGATCTCAGTGGGTGAGATGCCACAGATACTGATGCTGCAGCAGATTTGTAAAACAGAGAATGGTGGAGTTAGCGAAATGGGTATGGGCGTATGTATGTAGGAGTAATGTTTGAACACCGCAGGGCGATGGGGCAGATGTTGGATGGTCAGATCATCCGAGGTCCGTAGATTGGAGCGCACATCTCCTGTTGGAGATTTAATAAAGTAATCGGCATTATCATTTGCCTCTGAGAACCGATAGTGAATAACGTTGACGCATATCGCCTCAGTGACGCGGTGACTTGAGCTATGGAATCAGTCTCAAAAGGCAACCGCTGAGGATCTGACACGACTCATTGGGTTCTTCATCGTTTCTCTCAAAATCCAGCGTCAGGAGAGGACGGAGCTGATATCATAACGTGAAGGGAAAGATGGTCTCGAGTTTCTCTAACTTGGTTTGACTCGGCGTTGATGATCCGGTATCGACGGACAGAGGTGATGTTGCTCTGACCGATTTAAGCGACGTCGACCAATGCACCGGCCCGGCGAGATAGCCCAGCATGATTCCATGGAAAATTGGGAAAGATACCTAGTAGATGCAAACACAGAGGCGGCGGGGTCTGCCGATTATTTCAAGATGGCTATCCTTCATGGCAGAGTAGAGAAAGAACGATCATAAAAGCCTAGATTTCCTTCTCCATGTCGCGACTGCAGCCACGATCATAGCGAAAAAAATTGGTAGCGTCTCTTTGAGTAGCGTGTCATCCTTAGTGCAGGGGCCATGCTAATCTTCTCTGTATCGTTTCAAATTGACCAAATGCCCCGAAGGGCGAGGAAAGAAAGAAGAGAAGAGGTGGAAGATGATGGGTGAGTGGTCAACATTATATAGGCGAAGGGATGTGGTATGTGCACGCCTGCAATTTGTCGTCGCTCGCAGCCACAGCAAAATGGGTGGCGAAGTGTGGCTGTGAAATGAGTCAGCAAGGCGCTGTGGCGCTACACCCTTGTGAGCCAATCAGTGTCATCACCAATTGGCCAGCCTTACTAGCTTGTTACAGCTTCAACACAACCAAGCTCGGCTGTGGTGGTGTTCAAGCCCGCGCCGAGTCAGCGCCGACTGCTTCCTCGCACACCACACCACAATGGCGCGACTACACTTGGCTGTCGTCGTCCTCGCCGTCCTGATAGCCTTAGCCAGTGCATGTGAGTTCCGTCCCATGTCCCATGTCCCAGCATCCAACCTGCAGATCCCCAACACCCCGCCCCATCTGTAAAGACAAGACAAGCCAAAAAAACAAGAAACTAACACACCTCCGCTCCGCCCCAGCGGTCCCCTCCTTCTGCAAATGCACCTGCGGCCAAAACAGCACCATCATCGCTCTCGGCCCGCAGCACGACACCCAACCACCACCGCCGCCGCCGCCTCCTCAATCATCCAGCACCACCGCCCCATCATCATCATCATCATCACCAACAACCACCACCCCCGACGGTGACAGTGACGGCAACGGCAACAAAAGCCCGGAACCGACCTCCCAGCCCCGCGACAACCCGCTCCTGCGCCCGCGCGAAGCCTCCAACTCGTGCAAGCAATGCAACCGCGCCTTCTGCCTCAAGTACAACCTGCCGATCTGCAAGGACACGGACGAGAAGGACATCAAGACGAGCTGTTTCCAGCGGGACAGCTACAAGGACCAAGTCATCGTATGGGGCTTCATCCTGGGCACGGCGGGACTGCTCGGGTGGGCGGCGGTGAGGCGGATTGTTAGTTCTGCGAAGGAGAGGAGGAGGAGGAGGCGGCAGCAGGGGTCTGTTGCGGGAGGGGGCAGTGGGTTTGGTGGGCTGGGGGGGTTGATGGGTGGGAGGAGTGGTGACGGGGGTGGCGGCAGGGGCTCAGGGTTGTTGGGACGGACCAGGTCTGGGGCCGGGGCGGGGAGGGAGGTATATGATCCTTTGGAGGATGGGCATGACGGAGGCGTTGCACAAGGGACTGGGTAGGAGCTGTTGATAGGTGTCTCGTTGTTTGGTGATTGAATGATAATTGTAAAAGGAATCAACTGTTGTTCAAAATGAGTTGCCTATTAATAAAGGCCATGGGAGTTCTTATTTGCGTCCATTCGGTGTCACTAAATAACAATGGGACGTACGTCGAATAAGGGTGCTTTATTACTGCCTCTATAGAGGTTGCAGTCCCAGTTACGGCATGGCTAAATTTGCTGAAAACCATACCGAAGAACCATGTTTTCGTTCAGCCCACCCACTTTCTCTATTCCCATTCTAGCCGTAGAACGCACTGCATTCCAAGAACATGCCAACGGACTTTTGAGAACTGTCACCGGTAGACCGACGACAGCCAGCCAAATTACCCGGCTGTGCAACCCCGAATCGCAAATTTTGATCACCACGCCCCCTGTAATCGTCAGACCCCCAAGTATTTTACTCCTCCTCTAGCAATGTCGTCTTCGGTTCGCCATTCGCCGCCCCCGCATTCAGCTTCCTGCGGTCTCGGACAGCGGCCGCAAGGTCTTCGAGAACCTCAACGGTTGATTCCCAGTTGATGCAGGCGTCTGTGATGCTCACGCCCTTCTTCAGCGCTGAGGGGCCCTCGGCTGGCACCTTCTGATTGCCCTCGTTGATATTTGACTCGATCATGACACCGATGATGGCTCTCTCGCCTTCCCGGAGCTGGTCTGCGACCACCTTGGCCACCTTGGGCTGGTTCCGGTGGTCCTTGTTCGAGTTGCCTGGTGTCACGTTAGCCATGCTCATGTATCCTTCAGATGGGCAAAAATCTGACCGTGAGAGCAGTCAACCATGATCGCCATCTTCTGACCCTTCTTGATCAAGGTGTCTTTGGCCGCCTGGATGTTGGCCTTGTCGTAGTTGGTGCCTTTGGAGCCGCCTCTCAGGATAACGAAGCCGTGCTCGTTGCCCTTGGTCCGCGTAATGGCTGCCAGGCCCTGCTTTGTAACGCCCATGAAGTGGTGCTTGGCAGCCGCGGCGCCAATAGCGTCGATGGCAACGCCGAGGCTGCCATCGGTACCGTTCTTGAAGCCAACAGGGAAGGACAGGCCGGAAGCCAGCTCACGGTGCAATTGGCTCTCTGTGGTGCGTGCGCCGATGGCGCCGACCGAAATGAAATCGGCCAGGAACTGAGGCGAGATGGTATCGAGCATTTCGGTGGCGATGGGCATGCCGGTCGACGTGAGGTCTCGGAAGAGTTGTCTCGAGACACGAAGGCCCTTATTGATCTGGAAGGTCTCGTCGATATCCGGGTCGTTGATGAGTCCCTTCCAGCCCACTGTCGTCCGCGGCTTCTCCAAGTAGGCGCGCATGACGATCACAAGGTCTTCGGAGAGCTTCTCGGAAAGAGCCTTCAACCGGTGTGCATACTCAATCGCGGTGGCGGGATCGTGGATGGAGCAAGGCCCAACAATGACCAGCAGGCGGTCGTTTCGACCCATGATGACGCCGACAGCATCTCGTCTCCCCTTGACAACCGTTTGGAGCGCCTCGCTGGGCATGGGAACCTCGGAAATGAGCAGGGCAGGCGGAATGAGGGGGTCCTGACCCAGCACTTTTAGGTCGAGAACATTAGCGACCAGCATGGTGGAAGGAAGGTATGGGAGCGGCACGGGTAAGGCAGTGGAAGGCAACGAGCCGTCAGGAAAACCAAGTCCAACTCGGCACGGCAGCGAAGGGATGGAGGAGCAAGTCGCTTTTAAAGTCTAACTTAGACTGTTGCGGCGAAGAGGTGTTGGGCCGTTGAAGGAACGAACGTGTTACGTGGCACAGAGTACTTTACCTCTCATGTCATCGGCCTGAAGGGCGGCCATTTCGACTCCTGGCATTCTGAAGGAATTCCTTGGGGGTATCGGATGAAATGGGGATTTGAAGGAAACAAAAACGCGCGCGGTAGGTCGCGTTCGAAGGACCCTAGGTGAAGTCTGCTGGAGGATATGGGATGTCGTCGGGAGAGCTTGACGGAGGGTGGTACGGGCAGCCGGAGAGTCGATTGTAGGTGTAGTAAAATTAGGGAATCTTTGTAGTTTAGAACAACAGAAATAGGTCGTTAGGTCGGAGAGTAGATCGAGGATATCCGCAGAGGTAGGGTTTGGTTGGGAAGAAGCGGTATCGAGGGTGAAATGTGTTTAAGTGACTCAGAATGCCCCAGTAGTTCACGGGGGAGGTCGGTCCGGCGCGGAGGCAGGTACTAAGGTAGGTAGTACCCCAAAGCGAAACAAGGACAGCAAGGGCGGTAGACAAAGCAGCAGGCGCGCTCTTAGATAAACTAAAGTGCCAGGTAAAAATAAAGAGCAGGAAGCAGCGCGGAAGGAAGATGCCTGATGGCGAATGTCAGGTTGATCAACCACTTGGGCGCCCTTTTTACGTTTCATTTCTGCATGTGGCCGAGTCCGGAGCGAACTTTGACATGTGTATTTCGGCCCAAATCCCTACCGCACCATCCATGCAGGTGAACTTGACGCCGTTGCTGCTAAGAAAATGCTGCATTGGAAAAGGTGGGGGAGGGGTCAATTTTCTCGGTGCTACTGCCCGCCTTTACCGCCTTCCTTCAATCTGTCCCAATTCCATGCGTATTGATTGGCATCCCGACTGAATGAGCGCCCGGCCCCAGACTCCTATCCGAACATCCAGCTTCCAGAAGATACCTACCCTACGTAGGGACATTTGGCTCAACCGTCAAACTGGTCAACGGCGGACCTCAGGGCGCTTCGGAGCTTCAGTATTGCACTCCGTGCCACAGTGTGGTAGGCACGTCGGGGTTGGCCGCTTCATCGCAATGCATGGCCTAGCCTAAACAGTCAGCACGGTCGCATTAGGTGGCCGCCTACGCTTGATGGGGCGGCAGCGACCTGCTATTGCGATTTGATCAAAACGGCGACTGCGTTGCCCTTACACCGAGATGGGTGAGCCTCCCTTTTAGTCAGCGGAAGCTTCGACAGGGGCCGGTGTCTCTTGGTTCTCATCAAATGTGGTCACCGTGTCTGCACGGCCATGGCCCAGTCCATGCCACAGCACCGGGCTGCTCGAGTCCCAAGGCCTTGCAATAACCACCTAATTGATCAACATGACATTCTCGAAGCTGTGTTCAAACACTGATTGTTGCGCCGGAATGCTGGTTCAGTCTGATTAGAGAACGGCCAAGTTCACCGGCGGACAAACGCCACCAGGATGCAAGTCGGCTGGTGCGGCGACGCGGTCGCCCGGTCGCCCGGTCAGCCATGTCCCGGCCAAAAATACCAAGTTTAGCGAGACGCATGATTGGATCCCTCCACGATGCGCGAGTCAGTTCATGAGTTGCCCGGGGTCTTCCACCCATCCGCTCGGCTCTGTCTTTCAGCCGTAAACATCGGGGATTTCGGTGGAAGGCCGGAGTGTCTGTCTGAACCTCTCGAGCAGCTCCGGTCGTTCTCAGCAACTGCACGCAGTATTGCACCTGCCTCCCAAGCTACATCCATTACTGAGATTGGACTGCTGGCGGCATTAGGAATTGGGGGTGTGGCTCTGTCTATGGGTGCCTACGCAGATAATAGACACTGAATCGCCAGCAGTTTGCAGTAGGGGTAGCCTGCGGTCTCGTCTCTCTGACACTGATGGACGTCGGTTGAGCCATTGGGTTGGACAAAGAGCGGAACAAACCCCCCCCCCAAAAAACAGGAACTTTTTACCTCGACATTAGCGGTATACGCAGTAGGTTTCCTGAACCAATGGCCCAAGAGGGCCTTGACCACCATGGCGCACGGTCTTGAAGCAATTGTGAAACTGACCTCCACTGGCCGCTCTGGTGGCGACTCCAGCCAGCCGGACACTTTGGCCCAGCCGCAGCCCTGGGAGGGGACAAATCCCCACTCTATTCTTTCTCTGCCGGAGAACGCCTTGCGCATCTTTCAGGTTAGAGAATCTAACAGTAGGGGCCAGCAAACATCACCATAACTTAAGGCCCGGCCAGGGGGCAAATTCGTTCGATCACGCATCGCTCTCCGTTGTTTGCTTCATTCTACGGTCTAAAACTGCTAATTGCTGAAACCTCTGGTAACAATTCGCCTTCCAACAAGCTCCAGGTTATCAGTCAGCCCTCCAGTGATCCCCCGCAGTTACAGCAGCATCCTGACCCTTGCTGCGTCTGACGTCGACAGGTGTCTGCCAATCGTTGATCGTCCTGTCTTCCAGGCTCAGACAAAAACTCGGCTGACATGCAAACCCTTCGTCCCAAGACCGCTCGCGCTCCAACAAAGGCAGTGGAATTGTGTGATGCGGAATCACTCCCAATGTTAATGTTAAATTGACTGGCTTCACAAGGCACGTTTTATTTTTATTTTTATTCGATCTTTTCTACTTACACAGCATACTGTTCCATCTGGTTTTGTTCCGACCGAGTACTCCGTAGACATCAGGGTAGCACGGACCAGCTGCACCGACCTTTGGGACGAACCCCGGCAAGGCGGCTTCGGCAGACGGGCCAGTCCCAGACATACCAGCCTTCCTGTGTGCCCCACTCCGCTGCTGCCTTCCATCTATCCCAGCACCCCTCGATCTGGATGCGCTTTGGACAAGACCTCTGAACAAGACCAGTGCAGGTCTGCGAACAACAATTCAACTCAATTGTCATTATATTACACGTTCATTTATCGCTTTATTTGTTTTGCACCCACGTTTGTTGGCTCTGACAACGACAACACCAACGCTTCTGCACCATCCTCCGTCACCCTGCAACATCCGAGCCCACTGATCGCTCCGATTCCGCTGCTCATGGTTAGCATCCAGGCCTAGCACCCATCGCTCGGTGACGGATTGCGAGGACGCCCACTCCGCGGCCAGAAGCTGGGAGCCTTGAGGAACCACGGCATTGCCCATCATGATCGTTATCGACACAAAAACCCCCGATTTCCATCGCAAGAGGTTTAGGGAGGAGGAGGAGCAGGAGGAGGCACCCCCGGGTGGGCCGGTAGGGTTCACCGAACATAGAAGCGTAAGTGAATCCTCTATCCCGGACGGCTACCACCGCCGTGGATTACCATATCTGGGCTTCTTGGGCCTCAACTCAGTGATCGCCTATTTCTTCGGGCTTCAGCCTTGCACAAGCAACAACATCAGTGGTCTGACGTGTGCTCTAGAAACGCCTTCAATCGCTCCCATTTAGGACATCTCCAAACTCGAGACGATGGAACGAGCAACTGAACTTCCCTTTACTGAACCCGGGTTTTGCCATGACCAGTCAGGCCCAGGTCGCTACGCAGCAGGAGCCGATCCAGGAGCACATGTGGGCAGACGAGCCTGAATTAGGTCCCGCAAACCCGTCTTCTGGCATGGCCGTAGAGGGGGTGGATAGCGATATGGACATGATGGACACGACAGAGCCAGTTTCGCAATCGGGTTTTCATGATCAGCCCAATGCCGAGCAGGGTTCATTTCCTGTGGACCATAGCGTACCAAGCGTCACGGGCCGCATCCCGACGCCGATCCACTGCAGCTTCGCCGCGCAAGTCCGAGGCAATAGTTGGAGCGGCAGAAGCACAATGCACGGCGATGTGCTTGCGACCACACCAGAGGAGCCAAACGCAGCAGCTTTCAGCAGTAATGGACTCGTGGACTTGTGTTCACAGCAGTTCATCGCAGCGACAGCTGTGCCGGCCATTGCGGATTGGAGCATGGTCCAGAACCGGCGACTTCCGTCGCCCATCAGCGAGTGCGGTGGGGAGGACAGTCAGGGAAGCGCAAGAATGGCGCTCGACTCATCGTCTCCTCACGGTGGCCACTTGCCCTACGTCACGCACGAACATCCCTTGATTGCCGAGCTGCCGCCACGCGCCAGCTCAGCAATGGAAGGGCGGACGGCGCGAGAAGGCACTCCGGCCCTGGAGAGCCACGGCATGGACGTCGAGTGCTCGGCTACAGGGTCGCCGAAGAAAGGACACACGCGGTCCAAACACACGTTGAACTCATGGACAGCACTTCAACCCGGCATGACACGGTCGTTCAGCATAGGGTACCGAGCAGACTGCGAAAAATGCCGCAACAAGCAGCCAGGTCATTTCAACCACATCATCATTTCCTAGGAGAGCTGGGATGGCCAGCATATGAGCATCATCGAGCCGGCGCAGTGGAGAAAAATCCAACGCCAGCCGGTTCTGTACAAGCCGTCGCTTTGGCGGCTTGCTAATCTGGGGGTTGCGATGACTTGAGAGTTTTGGATGAAGCAGGGACGACGGTTAGGCACTGAGAGCTTTTTATCGCTCCTGGGGAATCGGGTTTCCCCCCGAAGCCATTCGTTTTCAGCGTGAGTTTTATGACGATAGCGCGCAAATATTTCCTACCTGGGATCCATTTAACTACCGGCGTTTGGGAGCCACGGGCAGGTATTTTCTTATCATGGCCATGGAGCATTGCGGCTGATCTGGTAATGAGAGTCACTGGGAGGAAGCGAATAGGGATACTTTGTCATAGCCGAATGCAACAATGCTGCTTTTTGCTGCTATTAAACCTTCATTGTCGTCTGACTGGTAAATATGCGCTTTTTTATACAAAAACACTTCCCTGAGGTTGAGCCCGGCGGACACCAATGCATGCTGAAGAGCTTCCGAGTCTAGCTACCTATGTACAGTACATGCACAGATTCCACGCCGAGTAATGCACAACCCAAGTCGCCCTACACTATGATACAAGTCGCCTTCTCAGTTCTTGTTGTGTATGAGGCACCACTTCGCGTAACAAACGGATACGTGATGCGGTGCCCGTTCACTTACTAGGCCATTACCGAAAGGAGGCGCCCTTCACCTACCTACCACTGCTCCATCCAACTCACCTCGCAGGAACGCTGCCGGCTGAGCGGACAGACGATTTCTCTCGCCTGGGAATCCTTCTTCGCTCACCACAACCACCCCTTCTTTTTCTTCCCTGCCTCCGCACTTCCCTCCGTCCCAGCAGCAGCAGGAGGAGTAGCATCATCATCCTCAGCGGTAACAGTCTTGACCCCCTTATCCTGCTTCTCAATGCCGACCCGGTCCAGCGGCCCGCCGTGGCGCTGGTTTTCCTTCTCCTTGTCGAGCGCCGCGTGGGCCTTGGCCCGCACGTAGGCCTGCTTCTCCTCGACGGCGCGCACAATGTCGCTGTCGCGCACCCCGGCGCCGTCGTCCTCCTCGCTGAGCGACTCCCAGCCGAGACGTCTCTGGGAGGACATGGGAGACCCGTCGCCTCCTCCCTCTTCTTCACGCTTGAGGTTGGATGTGAGCCAGGCCCAGACCCCGGTTTTGGCGGCGGGTTGCTGCTCGGGTTGTGTGGAAGTGGTGGGTTCCTTTGCGGGCCAGGAGACGGTTTCGGTTATGTTTTGCGAGGGCGGTTGTTGTGGTGCGGGTGAGGAAGAGGAGGAGGACGACGACGATGATGATGATGATGATGGCTTGGATGGTTCTGGCGCGCCTAGCACGCTCGGCATGTCGGAAAAGAAGGACGTCTTGCGGCCCGACTCGCGCTCCCGCACGAGCTGCTCCTCAACCAGCGCCGTCTGCTCCTCGTTCGCCTTGCCTAGCATGTAGGCGATGCGCGCCGCCTCCAGACCGTCGGCCTCGAGTTTCTTTTGCGCTTCGACCCACTCGGCGCTCCGCTTCTTGTTGTACATGATCATGTCGACGGCTGTGTAGGCCGTTACAAGTCCCGCGACGACTGGCAAGGGGGGGCTTCGTGTGAGCAGGCTTGGATGGATTGAGTTATGTCAGGGGGAGGGGAGAAGGCAGCTCAGCTTACCTGTAAAGCCGAACAGCGTGGCGACGGTTATCTTGTGCGCCGAGTCAAAAAACTTCCTGCTCTTGTCCACCACTTTGTCGAACTTCGACACCTCCGCCTCCTTAGCCTTCCGATGCGCTGCTCGTAACCGGGCTACCCTTTGCTCCGGGGTCTCGGCTGTGAGGAGAGGAGACGACCCAGCATTGTCGCCGCCGCGGAAGCCCCCGGAACCGCCGGTTGGCGCGGGAGATGCGGCATTGGACCTTGGGGGAGTGAAGCGTGGTGGTGGTGTAGCGGTTTTAGAACTTGCATGCAGCGTCGTCGCTGTGAACCGCGTTGCATCCGAGACGCTGCGCGGGGCAGCGGATAACCGCAGCGTGGGCCTCATCTTTTCAGTCTTGTCCGTGTATCTCGTCGGGGGCCGGCAGGGCGGTTACCCTGGCGTATCCGGAGGTGTTGAGACGAGTCGGTTGTGGGTGGTAGGCGTTGGGTGTGGATTGCAGCTCCCGAGCTTTTTCCCCCCTCAAAAGAGTCGGATGGAGCTCGGTCGTTCAACCTCAGATGATCCAATGCCAAATGCCAAGCCAAAGTTTTTGACGAGAGCTTGTCCACGGCGGGCAGAGCGGCACTAGCCACATGGCGCCCGTGCCAAAATGTGGCTTGGTGTCAATGCCGGCGCGACCCGACCCCTGGCAGGACCCGCTTATTATTCCTCTGTGCAGCAAACCCGTCTCCGATGGAAATTTTGGCTGGAGCTCAGTTGCTCCGCGGTCGCGGCATGAAAGTTCGACAATTTCGACAACCTCGACGGGCCGTCAATTGATTTGTCTACCACACACTCTACCATGCGTCGTTTACCGAGGTTACGGGCTCCCGCCTCTTCGGGCTTTGTCCCGTCGCAAATACCGTCTGGTCCTCTCCGTGCTCCTGCCGCAGCCGCCATCGTCGCGACATCGACTCCAAGGTTGCACAACGCCAGACAATGCCGGCGCTACCTCTCTACCACCCCAATCCGCCCTGCCCAGCCCCCACCCCAGACCGAGATTGCCGCCGAAGAATTCGAAGATCTGTCCGAAGAGTACTACCCTCCCGACGCGTCCGAAATCGTCACGCAGCTCGTCTACCCGCACACCATCGTCACAGCTCCTGCGCCCTCGGACGTCTCTGACCCGGCCTATAAGCCTGCCGACGTCGGCGATGGCCTCGAAGAAGTAGGCGGCATTGCCGACTGGTGGGAGGAGCCAGCCCACTGGGGCAGCGAAGGCGGCGCGGCGCACTACGTGCGAGGCGTGGTCAGCCCGTTCGGGCCCGCCGACAAGATCACTGACCCTGCGATACTGGAAGTGCTGGCCAAGCGGGCGATTGTGGAGGCGCTTGTTGTGGCGCGATTTGCCGGTTCTGAGAAGAGGAAAGCCGTGGACCGGCTGTTTGAGCATGCCGGCGGGCTGGATAGGCTGGGCAAGATTGTGAAGGCCGAGGTGGTTGCTGGGGAGAATGGAACGGCGACGTTGAAGGAAGCCGGAGATTGGAAGAGGGTGTGGGATGTGCTCAAGTCGGCGGTCAAAATGGCCAGACCGCAGCGGCAAGCGGACAAGGCAGGGGAGGAGGAGTCGGCGACGGTGGAGGCAGAGGCCAGCGCACCAGAAGCTGAGATGGTGGAGGCTGCGAACGGCGCCGCGCCCGCTCCGCAACTCACTCCCCAGGTCGCCAAGAGCCTGATGGGGTCTTGGAACAAGGGCTGGAAGAAGGCTGAGCTGAGGGATCCGGTGGTCAAGTTCTTTGTGAGTTTCCTTCCTGGCTGAGGCCATTTTGTGTTTTGTGTTGTTCAGAGTGCTGATGACCAAATTCACAGGCCGCCAAGCGGATCCAGCAGCTGACGGGACACCGCATTCCTGACGGCAAACTATTTGCCACGGTCACCATCGACAGTTTCCTGAAGCAACTCATCGAGCCACCCAAAGCGCAGAAGCTCGCCCAACTGATCGAGACGAAGGCCGTGTTTAAGGACCTGCCCAATGTGCGCGTCTTCCCCAGGAGAGTTACGCCGATCGACAAGGAGCAGATGGTTGGTCGCTGGAAGATCATTGTCAAGGAGCTTGAGAAGCGCGAGCTACCCGTCACTGGCACGGGCGGCTATGGCCCACCAATCGAGAAGAAGTGGATCGAAGGGAGGGCGTAATGGATGGGCTGCTAAGGGGAATGTATATGCTACGCCTTGGGCTGTGTTCATCCTGTGTACATGTATAATTGTAGACGATAAACTGTGTTTGTGTTATCATCTTGCATGCCGGAGTTATTCCTGTTGGCTCCATGTCATGGATTCTTTCTTTGAGAGCTCTTGGGGGGTTTGACAGGGTCAAGCTGTGCATACGCCGCTGCATGACTGGAGGCTCAACTTCCTCCCGAACAAAACGCAGGCATACTCTGTAAATAAGGCCGCCTTGCATCAGCCAGGGTTAGCTGTGGGGAGATGGAAGCTTGGCTGAGGGTTGAGTGGGAGAGGGTGGTCAGGGTGGGGTGCCCAAAGCAATGCGCATTCAAGGACTTGACCGATTTCCAAACATGAATCAACTTGAAGAGAAACGGTGACCACTGACGAGTACGGCCATTGAAAAAAATTCTAAATTTAAAACAAAACAAAATGCCCTGCACACCAGACGAGATTGCGGCGCTTTTAAGCCTCCGGGACGACAGTGCAAGTGAGCGTATCACCCGGCTGCAAGATGTTCTCGCGGGGGTCCGAACAGAGGGCCATGACAGCTTATTAGCTGCCATCGTCGAGAAGCTTGCCGACGGGGCAAGAGATGGTGCGTTTGGGCTTGGCGCCCTCATGGCATCAGTCCAGGAAGCCAAGGTTGACAGCTTGATATCCAGCATCCTGGAGGCAGCCCCTGGGAGAGTCCGGACTCCTAGAATATGTCTTGTCTACTGTGCCGGTCAGGGAACCCCAACACCCCATGAACAAGCAGGCTCTCCGTCTGGTTGGCAACGCTTGTGCAGACTGCAGTAAGGAGCGTGCTAAGAATCCTGGCGGATACGGTTAACAGAGCCATAGATGAGAACCGGGCGCGCGTGGTTGCATCTGGCGCATTACGCACTTTCGTGATGAACATCATGAGGGACACGGCCCATGATGCTCTTCTCCCATTCGCCATTGCCGCAGCACTCAATGTGTGTGTTGATTACAGTATGTTGCCACGGCCCTTGTGAAATGCAGGCCGGTTTGCTGACAAAAAAAACGCCAGCACCCGCCCAGGAACAGGCGTCCGAGGCTGGACTGAGCAAGGTACTTGTTGACATTATCTCGGGGACTCGGCTATCGTCGTGCCAGTCATCCCTCGGCCACATCATGACCATCCTGGAGTTACTCTGCAACCAAGGTAGGTCTACTCAGTCAAGGAATTCCTCGGTTGTATGGCTAACGAGGCGCTAGATGCTGAGCCCAAGGCAGCCAACCCAAATACACCTGCTCTCCTTCTCGGTCTCGCAACCAGCGAGAGATACGACGCCGACTTGGACACATTTATGGAAATCTGCACACCGGCACTTGCGTACCTCACCTTTCAAGACCTACAGTCATTGCTCGTGGAGAACAACGGCGTTGAACTGCTGCAGCAAGCTTTCCACCAGTTGTACACTCGGTTCGACGTTGCAGACCTCGATTCTGACACGGCCAGCCAGCTGAAGCAGGTCGGAGATGCCTTTCTCACCGTCTTCGCCGACATATCCTCTCTTTCAGACTTCCCAACTGCCTATCCTCTTGACAGCCGAGCTGTCCAGACTCTGGTCGACTGGCTGGGATTACCGCCAACCTTCTCCCATCTCCAGACAGCAGCATGCCTGTGTCTAGGAAACCTCAGCCGCTCCGACGAGTCAAGCACCGCTCTTCTGGATCGCGTTCAGAAACCCCTAGCTCACATCCTTACACGCGCGATTCCCCCCGTTCCCTCTCAACCTTCACCCGCCAGGTCCTCTGCACCTCCTCTGCAGCTCACTCACGCAGCCCTCAGCTTCCTCAAGAATCTCGCCATCCCCCAAGCCAACAAACCCGTCCTGGGCGCAACCCTGCTCGACCCAACGCAGGGCCTCCTCCCCCGCCTCTGGACCACAACCCGCACACAGCCCCAACTCCAATTTACGGCCGTCTCTCTGACCCGCCTCCTCCTCGCCAACTGCCCTGCTAACATCCGCCACCTATGTACACCCCTCTCAAGTAACAACGCCGACCACCATCCCCAATACCAAAGCAACCTCGCCCTCCTCACCTCGACCGCCGCCTCGGCCGAAGAAGAACCCATCAAGATGGAAGCCGCCCGCGCCGTCAGCCTAGTGTGCCGGGCACTCCATTCCTCCCCAGCGACCGAGACGTTAGACGCGTCCTGGACATGGCCCCGTTCCCCAACCCAACCACCGCCATCACCGGTCCCCAGTCAAGACGCAGGAACAAGGCAAGAAACAGCCCTCGTCAACTTCTACGCCGCCCACAACCCCACCATAACCCGCGCCCTCACCCACCTCCTCGCACAACCTCGTTTCCCCACCGTTCGCGCCGAAGCAATCTTTGCCCTGGCGCTCATGAGCCGCTCGTCGCCCGCCGGCGCACACATGGCGCTGCAGGTCCTGCAACCCACACCTCAAAACAACAACGGGGCTGCGTGGCAAGCTCTCGCACAAGTCATCACAGGCGAATCCGAGTCGCGCGAGCTGGCCCAAGCGTTCGCATCGGCAGCTTCGTCGTCGTCGTCGTCGTCGTCTTCGCGAGTCAAGGAGGTGAGGGATGAAGCTGATGATGAGGATGACAAGGAGGATGAGGATGAGAATGACGAGGAGGCGGGGCTGAAGAAACAGGAAGAGCAAAAGACAGAGGACGGGGGGGTAACGGTGGAAAAGCTGTCGCTGGAGCCGCAGCAGCTTGATCTGCAGGAGCAGAAACAACAACCTGCCAGGGCGGCCAAGATGGATCGTGAAAATGCGATGGTGCTGGTTGCGGAGCTGCTTAGGAGATTCCCTGACGAGTTGTCGCGCCTGAGAAGGCCGCTGGAGGCGGTGTTGAGCAAGGGCGGCGAATTGGTGGTACAGGACCGAGAAGAGCAGAATTGATCAGAAGAAGCGTTTCCCTATGTATGTAGTAGACATGCCCAGTTGAGCGAGCTCTTCATCAAGCGTCGCCGGAAGAGAGAGCATGAAACCGTCAATTAGTCCCCCAACACCAAACTCGGCTTGGCCATCATCAGTCATGCTTTTTCCTGTCCATTCATTTGCGATGCTCTAGCAATCCCTATGATGCGTGTAAACTTTCTGAACCCTGTCCTGAAGCCAGTCCCCGAAACTACACGGCCATAGGAGAGGGAAACCATGTTCCTCGCCCGGGTTATCAGGAAAAGCAGAAAGCGAGACCAGACCAGACCAGCCAAACAAACACCGGGAAACGTCCTATCCGTCGCCACCAACCCGCCCAGAAATCCTCTATTTCTTGGCCTTCTCCTCGTCGGCCTTGTCCCGCGCACGCTTTTCCCGGACACCCACCAAGCGGGCGTCCGACCTCGCCTTCCGGAGCTGCTTGTAGGCACCACCCTCGACGTTCTTGGGCATGTCGCCCTTGGAGATCTCGCTGAAGCCAGAGGCAATGGGCTGCCCGAGGCCGAAAGCGGCGTGGATAAGCTGTGTCGTCTCGGCGGTCTGCTGGTCCTTGGGGGTATCGGCCTTCTTGGGCTTGTTGGATTTGCGGGGGAAAACGATGAGGCGGGCCTGGTAGTCCTTCAGGCGCTGAACGTTGACGGCAAGCGCCTCCTCGGAGAGGTTCTGGCGGCGAGCATCGACCGAGATGCCGATGGTGCGGGCATAGTGCTTGGGAAGACCGGCAGCCTATTTTCGCGTGTCAGAATTCCACTGCTCTCTTCATTTCTCATCCCGGGCTAGGCCGGATCAACTGTTCGTACCTTCAGCTCAGCGAGCGTGAAGCCGCGGCCGAGACGTGTCCGGCGGTTGTACTTGATGGTGCTGCACATCGTGATTAGAGTCGACGTGCTCCAGGACTAGATACTCGGGGCAAAACTAACGGGCATCGGACAACCGGGCGAAGCTTGTCGACCGGGCGGGGAGCGACAGCAACGGCCTTAGCACGGCGCGCCAAACGGCGGGTGGCCTTCTTGCCGGGCTATTTTCCATCACACGTCAGAATAGGGTCCCGTCTCAGTTGTCGTGCGTCTTCGTGATATTACGAACCTGGTCGAAATGGCACCGCACACGCCGCTGCCACTGCTTGCGGAAGTCTGAAAGTTTCGCGTCAGCGCCTTCATCCTCCTCGCAAAATTCTCTTCGTTATCGTCGGGGGCGGGCTCACGGTTGTTGGGAATCGTCTGGTTGTGCTTGATCGCCTGTACGTGGAAGATGCATCAGTAAAAACGTCACAGCAATCAATCAAGAGCGCAATCGCATCCGCAATCGTTTGAGCAGTATGTCACTCACCATTTTGCCGGTTGTGGATCAAGCCCTCAGTCCCTCTGGTTGTCGAAGAAATCACCGGTCGTGAAGCAGATTCAATTTGGAGATCGACTCGCTTGGAGGAGCTGCCAATTTTTTGGCAGGGCTTGGAAACCCTATGAAGGCGGTGTGCGGGTCTGATTCGCCAAAACCGGTTATAGTGGGGCAGCCACAGATGGGGTCGTGCTGGGTGGGGCAGCAGTTGGGTTCAGCTGGCAACAGCTTTCAATTGTGGCAGAAATGCTCGCTCCTGCGACAGAGTTGAGCCATAGGGATCACGTTGAGCGTAATGCGTACGCACTTTAGGTTCTAGGGCCTTGCGGGGTGTTTGCAGTCTTCAAATACATTTTGTGATTCCCTTCGAGCCTCGAGGGGTCTTTTCGTGTGTGGGATCAAGATCCGTCCACCAGTGCGCTACGGTCGAAGAGGGCTTGGTTTATAACGGTGCAACTGCCATCCGCTTTATTAAGGCCCAGACTTGGTGTTGAAGCATCCATGATTCCTGAGGTCGCACGATGGTCAACGAGCCCCTTCATCACATGAAGAAAATTTTCGCCAAATCGAGTCCTCGTTCAGTTACTACCTTCAGTCATAATAATAGCAACCCCGAGCTGGCATATACTGGTATATCTGAGTGCTTCACCAAGTATCAGATGGACCCAAAGAGCTTTGCAGCAGTCTAGTCTTTGCAGCTTAACAAGTTTGTGTTTCTCAAAGTTGACCAAGAGTCAAATTTGGTAGGAAAATACCACAACCTGATTTCTTTAGAATCGAAGAATGGTAACCCAGGTTGAAGAGGAAGCATTCATTAAATCAGCTCACACTTACAGCTGACATGTCACTCGGGAGCTTTGCCATCGCCTTCGTCACAATAGTATTGCGTTAGCTATCTAGAGATTTTGAAACTGAAAAATCTGACCAAGGGGTTCTCTTGGTACAGTTTTGCGGTTCTCCTACTACACTAACCCTAGGTTTATCGCCAGCAGGACTTTTCACGGGGCCAGTTCTCATCTTGACTTACACAGAGGCAACACCCTTTCGCTGAACAGTTGACAAACCCTTCACCTGCCGCTCATCGACTCTGCTGAACCCATTGACCATGCCGGTCTCGAGATCCCTCGTCAAGCCTCCTCCAAGCGCCACTCCACCGGCCTTCCTGGGCAGCCTCGCCAACGCTCTGCTAACCTTGCCATAATCCCCGTAGAACCGGTGCGCCCTCACATCACGCCGCCCATCAACCGCAGTAAGTAGCCCATGACCCATCGTCACACCCCACATACTGCCAACCATAATGGCATGCGCGTCAACATCCTCATCACGCTCCAACAAAACCGAGTACACGGCCCCCGTATACCGAACCGGCCGCAGGGGCAAATCCTTCGGGAACTCCCACTCCCCCCCAGAAGGCGACAAAACAGGATGCCACGGCGTAACCAACAACGCGGCCTTCCCACCCCGGGGCCCGACAAGACACATCTCGGCCCGCCTGACCGGCATCCTCAAAACCGCCACGACCCTCCTACTCCCACGCGGCGTCACAACTTCCATCCCGGCCCTCAACCTCCCCACCCTCACCGACCGCGGCTCCAGACCCCCAGATTGCCCAGCCAATAAAACCCGCATGCACCCCGCAAAACACCCACTCGCCACGTTATTATACGACCTCATCGACACAGGCGGCTTGACCGTCCTCGCCGCACCCCCACCACCCCCGTGGGCCCCATTGCCAGCCTTATAACCACCCCCGCCGGTAGGGTTATGATCCCCGCCGTGCAACGCCCGACTGGGCGCCGGCGCGGGGAGCGTGTCGAACGCGGCGTCCAGCCGGTCCCGGCACGCCACGAACAGGGGACTGTCCTTGCCGTACTCGAGCGGGCCCGCGTCCTTGAACGAGTTGCACACCTGCCGCGCGTGGGCGCCCGCCAGCGACGGGAGATAGTGCATGCCCCAGCGGCGGTAATAGCTCGGGTGGAAGAGGGCGAGGGCAATCTGGCCGGTCCAGTCCGCTGGGGCGGTGGTGGTCAGGGTAGTGGGCGTGCTGGTGCCGGCCAGGTCCATCAGGAGGGAGCGGCAGCCCGGGTGGGTGGTGGCAAATTCCGGGTTGGTAAAGGCTGGGAGGGTGGCGGCGAGGTTGCGGATGAGGTCGGGGAGGTCGTCGGGGAGGTGCTTGAGGGGTTTGTGTTCGTGCACGCTGTTTAGGGGGAAGAGGGTGGAGAGGAAGGCGATGAGGGAGGAACGGGAGATGTGGTAGGCTATTTCTGCTGGGTCCAGACAAGGGGCGGAGGGGGAGGGAAAGGGGAGAGTGTTGCACTGGGCGACGGCCTGGTGGGTGATATCAGTGAAGTGCTGATATTCGAGAACAGCGGTGAGCACGGGGGGTGGGTTGGTTTTAGCCGCGGCTTGGATGGTTTCCCCTGTGTTGCCGTACGCGAGGTAGATGTCGCGGGATTGGCCGTACTGAAGATTGCCCAGCGGGATGGTGAGGGACGTCAGAGGTTCGGGGATGTCGCCTTCCAGTTCGACAGGCTGTTGGCTCTCGACGGCTTCGCCTGTCGTCTCATGGAGTTTCAGGTAGCTCGGGAAAGTAAGGCGCAACTTGGCGTTGTTGGCAAAGGTCGACTGGAGATTGGCCACGGCATGAACGAAAACAGTGCCCTGATCCGTGTCAATAAGAAAGCAACAAACGGAACTGGATGGGGAGATGGAAGAGGCTCACAATCATGCCGGCATCAGGGATGAACGAATAGTTGCCCCCACCAACCTCGGCAATCGACTTTAGCAAACCCGATCTCAGACTGTAGCCGAAGCCAAACGTGTGAATGGTGGCAGGCAGAGGCTCCATGGTCCGTAGCTTTGGAATGTATCCTTGGCTAGGACACATATGATTTGGCATGCCGTCGGTCAGGACGAGCAAGGCGGGTACTCTACCACTTGAGCTTGGTTGACCGTCCTCGCCCTCTTTGAACAGTTTGAGACCGTCGAGGATGCCGTGCCATAGATTGGTCACGTCGGTCGGCCGCATGTCCTCGATTTTCTTGACCGTCTTGGCCTTGTTCTGAGCGGTCATGGGCGTGAGGGGTTGCAGTACCTATGCCTGTCAGACTGGGGATTCCGTTCCGAGTATGGTGAAGAAAGGGGGATGCCCACCTCGGCACGGGCGGAAAAAGTGACAATGCCCAAGCGATCCTTTGAATCCATTGTTTCCAAAATCGTCCGGGCCGCGTGCTTCACAAGATCCAGCACCGACAAGCCGGTATCCTCCTGACTGTCTTGCTCCCCGTCCGGACTGGCCGGCAGGGGAGCAGATGAGTGCATACTCCCTGAGACGTCAATGCACAGGACCAGGTCGCAAGGGACATGGTGGAGGTTCTTGTTTGCGGGTTGCTTGGGCGGCTGGACCTTGACAACCACTCCATCGGGCTTGTCTTCTGACGAAATGGGATATAGCTGAACGAGAGACGTCGAGCTATGGTTGTGGTTCCCGATGGTCAGTTTCAGCATCTTTTCTGTCAAGCCACCATCGCCCTCATTGCCGTTAGAATCGCGAAAGATTCGAGTGCGAACCATATTTGCAAATTTGTCCGGTACGGTACAATCGTGCTCAGATTTAGTCAGGTTGCACGGAACCAGGACAGTAGCCACGTTGTTGACTCAAGAGCGTGTTGTGCAACTGGAAGTCATCAGGACGGTGAGAAGTGGTTTCTACTTTATTACTTTCTCGATTACATGCGGTTGCCAATCACAGGCCTCGGTTGCCGGATTAGAGTCATTACCTTAGTTACTGTGCCTAGACAGGAAGGGCTGGCTATTCCGAAGCGCACCAAGCCCCCGGGGCGGTCTGATAGGCATTCTTTGCGAGGCGGCCCCGCACTAGTTCACCGTGGCCAGCACAACACTTCCACTAATCCGTATGTACTACACAACACACTCCACTATGAGGCTGACAGCGGCTGACCACAATGCGCCGCTAGCATCTCCGCCGCCGTGATCTAGCGACAGCCAAAACGGGGATGCCGGAGTCAAATTTCTCCGCCGTCTGACACTGACGGGTTGTTGATGCCTCCTGACACTTGGCTGCGATTTATAGGCTTCAGCAACGAGCGCCTCATCCACGCCACTGCTGAGGACGCCCGGAATGACTCCTCAACGAGTAGTGAAGCGGTCGGCAGACACTGGGTGTCATTAGCATCCGTCGCACATATTCTGTTGTCCGAGTAATTGGTTTTTCCATTTTCGGCTCTCTGGGCGTCCTCGTTTCAGATTTCCAGTTGCCTGTACAATTTCGGAGCGGAAAATATTTCAACCGGAAATGCACGGGCGACCAGCTTGAACGAAAGCTCGAGGGCAGGTGCTGCAACCTCTCTGGGTTGGGGGGATGCTTCAATTTAATTACACCAAAAGGTGTCCGAGTTTTTTTTGTTTACTTCAATGTTTTCCAGTCACGTCACTCTGGGGAACAAACACTCTGGGGAACACGTGAGCAACTGCAGCAGTGAGGCGCACGAAGCATCGTGGGACATGTAAGACAAATGAAACCCTTGTTCGTCATAAGTGAGGTCATCAATGGCAACAATTTACAGTCCAATACAAAGAAGCTAGCCCAAGGCAGCAACAATCAAGTTCAATATTGTCCTGTCGTCAACGATGTAATAATTCAAGCTCTCATCTAAAAACACCGGCCAGTCCGAAAGAAAGGGCATTATATCAGCGTCGTCGATGTGAGCATGGTTGAGGTCAAACCAATACAGTTGGCCAATGCCCATTTGGACCCTTGGGTCAGGGGTAGCTGCACCCCCCCACTCCATGCCCCAGGCCAGTGCAACTGATGTCATGCACGCTGGAGGCGGAGATTACCGCTAGATCCCCCACGGAATAAAAGTTAGCAAATGCTCAAACCTCATGGGATTCTCCTATTGGAAACTGCAACTCCATGGTAGCCAATCCGGGGTGCACGATAGGCCGCGGGGAAAAACTGGCGATCATGCCGGAGCTAATGCACGCAGGAGTGCTGCACCGAACCACTTTTGAACATTCTGCTGCCGCTAGTCTTCCCATTCTTAAACACATCCCGCGGCACCGACTCGTGGTTTGCCTGTCGGTGCGTGACAGGCGCAACCGGTGAATGCGGTGTGCCTGCGAATGGTTCCGATTTTTGCCGTAAGTTGGGGAACCAGGCCGTCATCGAGCCCTCTTATTCGTCACATCTCAGACAAAGGAGGCTCCCGGGTCCTGCCCCAAAATCCCAGCACACGGGCGCGTATATGCTCAGAGTTTGCCACACAGCTCCGACGCGGCCAGGCTGCAACTACAAAGATATATAGCATCTATCGTAGGCCCTCCCACACCATCTTCCGCCCTCTTCCACACTTCACTCCGCGGGATTCGTCAACTTTGTTCTCAACCCTCAACCAAACAAGCAAATACACCCTCCCACCCAACAAACACCACATCATTCATTCCCCTTGACGATAATCCCACCATCACAACCACAAACCACACCATCATACATTCCACAATGTCGGCCTACCAGCCTCGTTGCTGCCAGTGCGGAGCCATGCTCGTCATCAGCACATCCTGCACCCATTGCCAGCACAGCCAATGCACCGAGTGCATCTAAATCCGACGCGTGGCAGCGGGCATCATTTGTCCCGGTCATTTTCTTTTTTGGGACGAGCGACACCACCGACAGCAATTTGCCAGGACTGCCAATCGTTCGAGGAACGTTGCCCCATGCCGAACCGGGCAGCCAATCCATCCACCCCGAGACAAGCAACAAGCTAGCTGCGGCATCATCACGAGGGTGGTTGTTTTTTTGGAGCCATTGAGGTCTCTTTTCGTCGACAGAAGCGGAACCCGGCACATGATGTCCCCGGTTTTTTCCAGCATCCTGATCTAGCAACGGTTTCCCTTCATAAGGGGGGTTCTCCTTGAGTCTTGCGTTTGGAGTTTGGGATGGCGCCATTACCTTAAGATTGGGCGGGTAGTTTCGTTTGGGCAGGCTGATACCCCGAGGGCCGAGACGGACGAGTCGAATTGATATATAAGGATCACGAGGATACTCTTACATAAGTTAATTCGATGGTCTACTTCATGAATTTTGTTCGCGTTCCGTTGTTTTCGCTGGACTGTACTGTGACCATGCTCTTCTGCCTGTGGATGCGGCGCGCTCGCATTTCTACTCTCGAGTCCTAAACCATCTTCTTTTTCTGGTCTCCTCGGTCCATGATGCGATTTTGTAGTCAGCTTCGAGCTTTTGGATGAGCCCGTGCCCCCGATGAATCAAACCAACATCCAAAAGAATGGAAGCCACAACCGACATAGACGGGCATATAGATTAGGGAAGGCAACGAGGAATTCGAAGGTTTGGAAAGTCAAACCGTAAAGGGGTCGAAATTTCAAATGGTCAAGAGAGAGACTGGATTTGAAGCGAGTTGAAGCGAAGAGAAGTGAGGCAGTAAAAACCATACACAAGAAACGTTCGAGGCCGGGAATATTGTTGGACAACTCCTATAAGAACTTCGATTTGATATATGTACTTTATATTTTGATAATCGCGACATTATCCGTGATGACAAGTCTTTTGGATCAATAAACCACATCCTCTACCCCATACTAAAGTGACACATTCTTCTATGTAGATCGTACATACCAGTCGGAGGTCAATTTGATGCCGTGGGTGTTTTGTATGCCGCAAGTTATAGGAGCACTTCCAAGCCCTTTGCGGTTCCCTCTGATCCACGATGATTGGCAAACATTCGAACTGTCTATCGCGAGCGCTCTAAGCAATAAAAGCTATATACAAAGATATCACCGTCTACAACCCTCCCCGCCTCGCGCCCACTCGCCACCCCTAGGTTTACTCCCGCACAAACACCCCCGCCATCCCCATGCCCGTCCCAATGCACATGCTCACCACACCCACCTCCCCACCAGTCCTCCCCAGCCCATGCATGAGCGTGCTGACCATGCGCGCGCCCGTCGCACCGAGCGGATGCCCCAGCGCGATCGCACCACCATCCGGGTTGACCTTGCCCTCGGCCCACTCCTTCTCCAACCCCAGCTCCCGCACACAGTAGATAGCCTGGCTCGCAAACGCCTCGTTGATCTCCCACCGGTGCACATCCGCATTCGCCAGCCCCAGCTGCTTGAGCACCTTGGGGATCGCCAGCGCGGGGCCGATGCCCATCTCGTCCGGCGCACAACCCGCCACCGACGCGGCGACGAACTTGCCCATGATGCGGTCCGTCAGGCCGAGCTGGGTGGCCGTGCTCCGGCGCATGAGCAGCGTCGCCGCGGCGCCGTCGCTGACCTGGCTGGAGTTGCCGGCCGTGCTGGCGCCGTCGGCTTTGAAGGCGGGTTTGAGCTTGGCGAGGGACTCGACGGTGGCGTTGGCGCGGATGCCGTCGTCCTTGGTGACGGTGATGGTCTGCTCGTCGCCGATTTTGGCGCCTTGCTTGTCGACTTCTTGGAAGCGGGTGGTTACGGGGACGATCTCGGCGTCAAAGGCGCCCGACTCGCGGGCCCGCGCGGCGCGGAGGTGCGACTCGACGGCGAAGGCGTCCTGGTCGGCGCGGCTGACGCCGTAGCGGCTGGCGACGTTCTCGCTGGTCAGGCCCATGGGCATGATGCAGTCGAGGGCGTCCTGGACGGGGGACTCGCGCAGGGCGGGCCAGAGGTCGACGGGGATGGCCTTGCTGCCGTAGTTGCGCGTCATGCTCTCCATCCCGGCGCCGATGCCGACGTCTATCGTCTCGGAGCGGATCTGCGAGGCGACGAGCGCGATGCTCTGTAGAGAGGAGGAGCATGCGCGGTTGGTGGTGTAGAGCGAGGTTGTGGACGGGAAGCCGACGTGGTTCATGGCCATGCGAGCTGCTTTGGACCCGCCTAGCTCGCTGAGCACGACGCCGACGGCGACATCGTCGATGGCGGCTGGGTCAAGCTGCGGGTTCTTGTCGAGCGTGGCGCGGAGAACCACTGACAAGAGTTCCTCGGGGTAGGCGTCCTTGAGCTGGCCGCGGTACGACCGGCAAACCGGGGTGCGGAGGGACGAGAGGATGACAATGTCAGTCGGCGTCTTCGCCAGGACAGCCTTTATGCCTTTCGGGAGGACGGCCATGGCGGCGTCTTTCGGTGAGAAATTGGCTTTGTTACCGAGCAAAAAACACTTGGAAAGAGAAGCGAAGAGAGGCTCCGGTATAGGCGAACTGCTGCTTCACTGATAAGTTCGGCAAATGAGTGTTGACAGCACCAAGACACAAAAAACGCTAGTCAAGGCGTTAATCACAGAACAAATGCTAGGGGTATCGTCAATGGGAATAAAACACGGAAGCAAAGACAGGAGAAATCTAGAGAGGAGCAGAAAACTCTTGAGAAGTCCTCCCGACGACACTTCCAGTCGGGATTACTCGCGGGCGCGATGCCGGTGGAGCATGGGAGCGACTTCCGGCAGTGGGGAGGGGGAAAACACACACCCGGGAGACGAATGGCGGCAATACATTTCGGCACCGCGGGGGTCCCCACTGGGGTACCGAGCCCGGGAGTTTAGTGGTCCTTGGCAGCGATGAGGCCTGGGGTTGATACATATAGGACCAATTTAAACTGTCATGAACAAAACCTCAACTTTGTATGGCAACACCCCCCCATTCCTGCTTGAGTCCAAGATCGATTAATTCGGCCGTTATCTGTCTAGCTTACAAAAAACCAGAGCTTCGGACATAGCGTGGGAGCATACCATGAACCAATCTTCCCAAACCGAGGGGACCTCCCAGCCGCACCATCACCAACCTGAACCCATCACACATAACGTCAAAGCCATCACCGTCCGACCACACCATGTTGCTTTAGACTACCTGCAAACCACCTGCGTGCTTCAGCCAAAGCCAGAACATACCTGTTCTTAGAGGTATCATTGGAAAAGAGAAAGTTAAAATGTAACGCTGCAAGCATAAAAATGATACCGCATAAGTATAAAGCCGAAAAAAGGAAATAAATCACCCCAATCTTGTCATCACCTGGTTTTCCCCCCAGCCCACAAGCAACCTATGCTTCCCTGCTATACTGTATCCCCAGCCCGATGCGACCGGGATCCCTGAGCCCACCAACCTCCCGCAGCTTTTTTGTCGGGCTCGTGACACGGTCGTGTATGGAATACCCGTCCGCAGTTTCGCCATGCTGGCCACTGTATTTGCGCTTCCCCTGCGACGAAAGGCCGCTTTTATTCAGTCCGCCAAACAGTTTCGCCTGCAGCTTCGCGCTCCTGTCCGCTGCTGCAGGTGTGCCGTCTCTCGAGTTTCCAGCCGAGGCAGCGACTTCAAAGCTCTCGCGAGGATTTCGGCGGAGCATTTCTGAAGCGGCCTGGCTGGCTTGGCTCTCAAACACTTCCTCTTCCTCCCCCTCCTCGCCGGCCGGCCGCTGCCGTGAGCTGCGGGAATGCTGGGAGCCGCGAGAGGCAAAGGACTGCAACGCTTGCCGCGCGAGCTCCTGGTTATCGTCGGCAGAAATCGTGCTCTCCCTGCTCTTGCGCCGCTCCCGAGTCCGAGGCGTGGTTGGCGGCTCGGGAATGAAACGTGTGTGGCGCTGTGGCGGCTCAGTTTGGGGCACGAGATCAATTGATGGGAGAAGACCTCTATCGTATCCGCTGGTACGGGCTAGCGGGGTCGACGGTAGGGAAGACATGGACTGAACGTTGCGTGTGTGTTTCAGGGGAACACGAGCTGCTGGACGCTGGCCGATGAGCGGGGTCGACGGGGCGCTGTTGTTGTCTTGGCTGAGCGCCTGAAGCAAAACAGCAAACCCTTCTTGGCGGTGGTCCCGGTGGCTCTCTCGTTGCGCGGACCTAGGAGTCTGCCGCGGGGTGGCTCGGTGCTGCTGAGGGCTTGTAGCGTGGGCCTTGGGCGTCACGGCCCCGTGAAACATACCTCCTGGGCTGCAGAGGAGGTGGAAATGCTCGCGGTTCTCTCTGATGCGATTCAGCAGCATCTCCCGCTCGTCTGTCAAACCGGCAATCTCGTCCTCCTTCTGCTGTATGATCTTCCTCGCCGCCTTGACCTTCTTGTGTAGCACATCGTTTTCTTCGAGTGCCTGTTCATGCAAGACCTTAAGTTGCAAGTACTTGGCGTAGGTCGATTCCGAGGCTGTGGTGATGTCGCGGCGAGCTTGCCGTGCGCACTCGGCTTGCTGGAGCGCTTGCACTTCCTTCTTGGCCATCTCGTGCTCCACTGCGGCCCGCTTTGTGTCCTCTTCGGCCCGTATACTGAGCATGTTATACTGCAGTTTGTGGTGCGCAGCCTCCATCTTCAGCCTCGCCTGCTCGGCCATGCAACCCTGGAGCATGGTGCGCAGTTCATCGACGGAGGCGTCGGCAACCTGGGAAGGCGTTGGGGTAGCAAAGTCGGCAGCAACGCCTTCCCGCTTGACACCGTTGACTCCGGTCGCCGGCGGTGAAAAGATGCCAGAGCGCTGTGAATTGAGGTAGCCCAGCGGGTTGGCAGCACCCGCCCCAGCAGCGTTGGGTACCTGCGATGATGGAGGCGGGGTGAGGGAGGACGGAATGACGGATGGCGCCGCGGGTTCTATTGGGGAGTCTGGAGCCTCGGTCGGCGGGATACTCTGCTGCGACGAGGCGATAACGGATTCATCGTCCAGCGGCGTGGTTGGTTCGTGCATTAGGTTGGCCCGCTCTTCGTCGGCGAGGCCATTGACCACCTGGGTGGAAGGCAGCGAGTCCAAGGCCATCTTGGAAATGATATGAGCACTGCAACGTTGGTTGTTTCGGTTGAGTTTTCACAGAAGGGAAAGGCCTAGAGATATTTGTCGAGCGCAGGTTGTGGACAGTGCCGGCGCTGTGTGCGATTCGCCGAGCGCTGCTACCAGGGAGGTAGGTGCTGTGCAATCCCACTGAAACACGTCACTCCGACTTTATGTCGGTCGGAGAAGACGGAAGGGAATGAGGGTCTGGACAGGGGAGAGCGGAGGGATTCGAATGGCGAAGACGCATGGAGCTCCTGGGACACAAACTGTCGACGCGCTGGAGGTGACGGAAGCGATGTGGTGGGATGTCGGCGGGAATTGGCAGTGTTGAGGTGGAGAATGGAGATTGCCCAGCCTGCTGAAGCGCCTGGCCGTTGCCCCGTGAATGAAGGAAGGCTGAGGTGGGCAAAATTAGACGGGGGTTGGCCTGCCTCCGCTAACCAAAAGAGTCACTGGCCTAGAAATACCGCCGGCTTTCACCGCCTTAGCTCCAGCTTGGAAGCGGGACCTACCCCAACAAACAATCCTTTCCACCAAGAGCTGCAATTTCGCAATTTGGAGATGGCGTCATGCAGCAAAAGAAAACACCAACGATGCCATCTTGCTTCTACATCTCACGAGTAGAACACGCACATGAATATCTTTCGCTAACCTACAAGGTTTTGTATAAAAATATATAAAAAATCTAAGCAAGCACCAACCTAGAAGCAGCGACACCCGCCACAGCCCTAGCATCCTCTTCCCGATCGTCGTGGGGACTGCAGCCCCGGTCGATACCGTGCCCGAAGCAGCCTCGCTGAACTCAGATCGCGACGACCACGATTGCGACGACGACATCGAAGACATCGACTCGGTCTTCCCCGACCTCAGCCTCTGACGACGCCACAACCGTTACAAGCGTCGTAACCGCCGGCCCCTCCGTCGCCGAAGCACTTTGCGCCGCCATCGTCTCTCCGCCCGCCCCGGCGGATGTCGCAGCCGCAGCAGTTGAAGTCACACTCGCAGTCGACAGGCTCGCAGATCTCGCCCGTGCCCTCGACGTATCAGAGCGGGTAGTGGTAACCTCGCTCGTAAAAGATGTTGGTGGAGACGCGAGCCCCCGCGGTCGCTGCGGGCGGAGGTCGGGCCGGTGAGGAGGACGACTGCCGCTGCGGCTACCGTGAGGAGGGTGGTGGTGGTCAGGGTCATTGTAGCAGGCTAGTAGTGAGTGGTGCTGGCTCTATTGGAAACTGGTAGGTGAGACGTTGCCGGTTTGTGCAGCAACGACAGTAGTAAGAGTTGTTGGTAAACGAGTGACTGGTGCCGTAAAACGAGCGTCTCAGTTGGACTGGCAGACAAATACAAATGACTGTAAAAAAAAAGGGGAGGGACAGGAGAGAAAGAACGGTCGAAAGACATCAAGTCTATTGTTCACGGCTGCCCTTCGCAAAGCGGGTCGCCTTTTCAGGGGCTAAAACTAACATGGGCATGTTCATTGCCTCTAAGATCTAAGATTGCTAACAACACACCAATAACACCAACGAAGTGGAATTATTGGTCTTGACGACGCTGGACCACCACTTGCAAAACGGAACGAGCGAACAGCGCACAGAGAGCCACGGTCTCCCATCTCGCCGCCTGCTTATCGCATCCAAGTCTCGTCGTCATCATGGTCTCCATCCGCCCCAGCAGCATCGCATTTGCCTGTCCCATCGAAATACGGATATACAACTGGATCGTGCGTGGTATTCCCATACACATCACCACCGTAGGTGAAGTAGCCCTGGCTCACAGGCAGCGGGATCGTGGTAATATCTTCGGCGTTGCCAACCACCCAGACGGTTTCCATGCCTGTAGAATAATCACCCCGTCAGCACACCTCAGCCATACACGGCGGCTCGCAACGCCGTGTACATAGACTAGACTCACCCATAATCATGTGCGCCAGAATATGGCAATGCACCATCCACACACCAGGGTCGGCAGCCCGCATCCGCCACGCCCTCCAACCCGCCGGCTCGCCCGGCTCCACCTTCCCGGATCCGTACTTGAACAACATGGTCGTGTCCCGCCTGACAGGCCTGTACCCGGTGCTCGCAAGTTTGGCGTTGTTCGCCTCGGCATCAAACTTGCCCGGCCCGCTGCCAACATCGTAGTAGTGCTGGCCGTGCGCGTGGAAAGGGTGCGTCTCGACGGAGCTGCTGGACCCCGCGACCTGCGAGCCCCTGTTCTGTATCACAATCTCGAGCACCTCGTTGGTCTTGACGGGGAAGAGTTTCGTGGCCGGGTCCCAGCCGTAGTTAGTGAGCGCTGCGTCGTAGTTGGGTATGGCAGCTTCGCCGCGTTGGTAGATATCGATGAGGACCGGCTTCTCACGGGAGGCGTCTGTCCAGGACATGTGGGCCAGTTCCCATACCAGGCGGCCGGATTGGGGGTCGGTCTTTTGCTCGGCGTCGATGATTATGCGGCGAGTGACTTCTTCCGTGGTGGGGGCGAGGTTGTCGTCGGGGTAGAGCGGCTGAAGCGTGTATTCGAGCCAGTCGGTTGCGTTGGTGGGGAGGGTGAGGACTGGGCTGGACGGCGCGGGGGGCACCGCGGCGTCGAGGCTGTACCGGAGCACGCCGAAGCCGCGGTAGGGGTCGGGACGATCGCGGGTCTCGAACTGGATGTAGTAAGTGGTTTTGTTCCCGTCCCGTGCGAGCTCTTCTGCGGTCTTTGTTTGGAGGACGACGTCGAACCGTTGACCTCCGCCAAACTGAAGATGGTCGACAGTCACGGGAGCGTTGTACTCGTTGCCGTCGACTTGCGCAATGGTCAGGTTGCTGTGACCCTCAAAACCCATTGTCAGGAAAGAGAGGCCGGTGGAGCCGATAAGGCGGAGACGATATGTCTTGCCTGGCTCAACATCAATGACCGGTAGTGTGCAGTCACTTGTGTGTTTGATCTGGCCATCCCCCCCTTTGCCCTTCCAAGGCCCCAAGACGCCATTGATCGTGCCGAAGGGCGAGAAGCGGCGGCTTCCAAAGAATCCGTCCGCTTCGCCCGAGGATCCCCAAATGGATGTCTGGCCTAATGCAACGCCTCTGCCATTCAACATGACGGCGCGTGTCTCTCCAATCCAGGAGAACGGTACGGACATCAGGCCTTGAACCAACTCATGATCTGTCTGTTGGAAGTAGTCTTGGAAAAGTAAGATGCGCTCGTCATCATAGTAGTAGGGTGATGGTCCACAATCATTCACAATCAACGGGCCGGCACAACTGAGGGCCTGCATGTCGACGTGGGAATGGTAGTAGTAGGAGCCGGCATCGTCAGGCTCGGTTGCAATCTCGTAGTCGAAGAAGTGCCCGGGGGGGATGGGCCATTGTGACACTCCGGGGGTCCCGTCTGCAAAAGGCGCCATTCGTTGAGAAAGGCCATGCCAATGCTGCAAATTCGTGTCACTTCCCCTAAACTCGGGTGCAGGGCTTGCTTTTGCTTACCATGCTGAGGTTACGATCTGTCATATCATTGTAGACCCTGATCCAGGTTCTGGCGCCGGGAAGTAGGTGTATTGCTGGTCCTGGGGACGTCCCATTGACAACCACGTCTTCCCTACTCTCGCACGCCGATGGGATATGGGCAACTGTCACCCTGAGCACATGATCCGGCCAGAAGCTGCCATCATGGACGGCGCCGTTGGCATAGGCCGAAGCATGTAGCCACCCCACGAATAAGAGAAGAGGTGGTGTCGAAGGCCGCATCGTTATATCTTTCTTGATGGTGCGGTTAGGGGGTTGAACACGGCGATGGAAGGATCGCCTTTCATGGCGCGGTTTCATGGCGGAAGCTCATGCGGACTTTCGTCCCTGGCCGTGATTACGAGTCCATGACGAGGACCGCAGCCAGACGCTGGCGTGCGTGCAAATCCTAAGGCTCGCTTAGGGCTGCTGCTGTAAGGCAGTGCCACCAGGGGGCCAGAGCTTCTCGTCTTAGGAAGTTTCGTTGTCCCCGACGGACAATTGCCAAATCCCGTAAGCGGGGAAGACGGAGTTCTGCTGCTAGGCTAACTTGGCGCCTCCTCTAACCATCGGGGACGGACCAACACATGTGCTGGGGCTTCTAGAGAAGAGCGGCCCGATAGGAGGTTGAAGGCGCATAAGGCGGCTGTTCAGGGTCCGGTCCAAGACTCCGCCTTTCCAGAGCACAACAGTAGGAATTATTGGTCAGAGCCGGGCGTCCAGAAAGCCGGAGTCTGGAAGCGTCAGGAGTCATGTCGAGTAGAAGTACCTCATGTGCCCATGGTCCGTACTCCGTCGCCAACAGGGCGGTTTGGGGTCTTTAAGCACTGTGGGCCTTTTGCCCTGCGTGCCAGTTTGCCAGTTTGGGACGCGACACTTTTCAAGAACATGACGCCCTAACACAGGTTGAAAATGGTGGAGTGTTGAGTGTTGGGGGAGGGCGGTTTGCGCTATGGTGTTAGTGGTGGGCCACTAGTGGTGTGTTGATGCAATAATAAGAAATGACGAAGTGGCGGTGGGGTCGACGGACCATATCAGGACAGGAAACAAATAGTTAAGCCCAGGGTTGGGGTTTGCCCCTCCCCTGGCTGTCGAAGCCGCTGGCAACGTCACAGCTTGGACCAAGCCACAATCAATGACACGCTTACAGGTTTACAAACATCCAGCAATGTCCCTCCAATCTAAGAACCTAATAAATGCATTTTCCGCACTAGATCCTGTATCTCCAGAAATGGCCTGATATAACCCTCTCTGCTATCTTTCCCACCCTACCCCCGCCTCCCCTACTTCTCAGCGGTGTCGGAGCTAGGCTTTCTCCGTCTCAGCCTCAGCCTCAATTTCAATTTCTAGTCTTAGCTTTCGTCTCGTCAGCTGCCGGTGAAACTTGAGCCTCTGCAAATAACGTCATTATGGAGGGCCACACGGCTTCCACTGCCGCACCTCCCACTGCTCCCCAGGCCTTGACCTCATCCCAACTCCATGCTCTCTTCGACATTCTCACCCACCACGAGACCTACAAGGAGGTAGAGAGCTTCAAGGACCCGGGTACCATCTCCGAATATGGGCATCCATTTGCCCGCCATGCCCCGACACCCAACGCGTCGCCGTCGTATGCTCCCGATTCATCGGCGCCGTTGCTGGCCGGCGTGCTGCGAGGCATTGTGCTGCCATTCCCGGGCTTCCGGGACCTGCCTGCCGAGTTTTGGATGACAAGATTCCAGGGCATTTTGGAAAAACTTGCCGACGCAGGTCTTTCCGAATCCTATGACAAGAGTGCTCTGGGGACCAGGAAGACTCTGGCCACTGCTGCGTCCGTGATCCACGAGTCGGTATCAAGAGGCATTCTCGGCGGCGTTGAGGATGGCAAGACCGGGAATCTTCACGGGGAGTATGATAGATCCAATGCCCAGGACCTAATCCAAGCATGGGAAGATGGCGTGCAGGCGCTGGTGTATAGAAACCTGGTTGAGGAACTCTTCACCTGCGCGGCAGAGAAACAGAGCCTTGAGGAGCACTCTCCCGGAGTCCAGGCTGCCGCGGACTACATCATCATTCAGTGAGTACACGATCGAGACATCAACTTTCAAAATATTGACCTGATTCCAGTCTGGCAACCTTGCTGCACCACGTGATTGTCCTATCACCCGAGGGACCCTATTTGTTGAAATTGCTGGAGAATGTGCACAGACTGCTGCCGTACTCCATGATCAAACAAACGCTCCGTATCGGAAATGCGGCGACCATGCTCAACGGCATGATGCGACTGCTCCTGGCAAAGATGGGCGTTGGTGCCATCTCAAACTGGGTTGGCCTGACACAAAACGCTGACGACGGCATGAACCTGCTTCAAAGGTACGAGCGTTCTTTTTTTGGTTGTCCAAGCATCGGCCTAACTCTCAAGAGAATCATATGGATGGTGTTGTCGTGGGACGCCCTCGAATTTCGCAAGTCGGCAGATGCAATCGAAAAAGCAAAGGGAGGTCCTGGACCTTCGAAAGAGCAGCTTGCTGCAATCAGAAAGTACGTGAATAAGCCAAGGTCGGAACATGATAATGCTCGCAAAGACAGTGCCCAAAGCACCAAGTCCATCATTGTCGCGATACTTGAGCGCTCAAACCCGGGCCTGTTGGCGTCCCTCACGGAGACACAGCATAAACAGTGTTTGGAGTATCTCTCCGCGTTACTTGCGGCGCGAGACCGCGACGAGATTGCCAATTCACTCTGTCGCCAAAATCCTGATCTTTTTACCCAAGCCATCAAGGACGCTGTAGCCAGCTTTGAGCCGATGATCCGGACAATCCATCAACGAGTCGATCTCCGAGAGCACGTCTCGGCGGCCGAAGGCTTCATTGCTGAGTTTATCAATGTCAGCAAGGCCAAAGAGAGCACATCTGGACTCTTGAGTTCTCGGATAACGAGCACTTCCAAGAAGGACGCATCTGATATCCGTGCGCCGTCGGTTGAGGACTACGTCCTTCTCCTCAGGAACAATCGCCAGCTTCTTTACAACTGGCTCCATCAGGTAGCCAGCCAATGCCCCGAAATCAAAGACGACTTCTCCGCCTGGGCCAAGGAGACAATCAAGGTGTTCCGACAGCCCACCCAGCCACCAGCACCCAAGCCCGAAGTCTACAAGCCCACCGAGCCCCAACATCGCCCCGGAGCAGCCGGCGCCCTAAGCGCCAGCCTACAAACCCTCATTGCGTCCCTACCTCCAACGACCCAATCCCGCATTATCCCGGCCATTGACGCCCACGCGGCTTACCTCTCCCGTCTCGAAGACCTCTCCCTCCACCGCATGCAACGCATCCTCGACAACATGCCCGCCACGACCGCCACGGCCGCCACCCCCGCAGCCGCGCCGCCCACACCGACTTCCTCCTCCTACTTCTCCCCCTCCTACTGGTCAGGTCGCTCCACCCCGCGCTCGCCCACCCCCAACCCTCCTCCTCCTCCTCCTTTTTCAAACGGGCCAGAAGATAAAGAAACAGAAAAAGACGGAAGGTCGTTCTCTGGGCCGGGGATGTACCTCTCCCGTTGGCAGCAGCTCTTGGATGACACGGTTATTGGTCCCGCCGTGCCAGGCGGGCCGCTGAGGAGAGGGAGAGATGTGAAGGGGTTGGTGGCAAGGGGGAAGACCGGAGTCGTGGCGAAGGGAGGATCTTGGGACTCGGGGATGCTAGTGCACTTGGGGTTAGAGGAGGAACGGGAGAAGGGGGCTGAGGTGGTGGATGTGAGGGTTGTGGTTGAGGCATTGGGGGAAGGGTTTAGGAATTTGGTTGGCAAGTTTGTGAAGCAGTGAGGGTGGGTGGTGGATGTGTGTTGAGTAGACACAGCGACGGGTATGGCCTTGTGGCGAATAGACTTGGAGTTTTATGATTCCTTTGATATTTGAATTTCGCATAGGTTATCCAATACTTTGCGTACTACTCGACATGATTGTCTCGAAATAGAGCGCGCCCGCAAGCACCACAATGTGAGAACTACACGCGGTATAGGACACGGCAGTTCTATACGTGGCCTTTCGAAGTATGTACCTAAGTACCTTTGAAACGCGTAATCAAGTTGTGAACTGGGTCAGGTGACAAGGGGCGCTGAGATTTGCTTGAGGCAGGTGGAGGGAGACTGGAACATCACTGGGGAGAGAAAGACGATTGCAGCCGCAGAAGTTATCTGCCAAGTATCATTGTAAAGCGAGTGCCAGAACTCGAAATGTGATATCATCCGTGCCATTTCATCGCCAGGTGTAACTCATAAAATCCGTAAATCCCTTCCAGTCTTCATCCACCTCGGGCAAGTAGCCCTCATTCTCTTCATCAGGCCAAACTCAAGACATTCTTCCCGTTGTTGCAAGCCCAAGACATTGGATGTCAGAGGTCGGCAAAGAGGAATTTAGCTGCAGCCGGAGCAAGTGCCTTTTGTCCACTGTCAGTACTCAGTCTTGCATCGAAAGTGGGTAGGGTGTAACGAACAGCCAGAGCCGCAGTTGCAGGCGGAGGCAGAGCCGTTGCAGCCACAGCCAGACATTTTGTCAATGGTTGTATTGAGTGTGGGAGTGTGGTGAGGTGTTGGTCTCGAAGACGCGAGCTTGTAGAATTTTTACTTGATGTGGACGTTGAAGTGGGTTGTGGATGGAGAATTGGGCAGTGGGAAGCGAGGAAGAGGGCGGCTACTTATAGACACTGGGCGAGCGATGGCTGCCTGTAAGTGTCTTGCGTGTTTTGTGCGGAGTTGGCCCTTTGTGCCTTCTTCAGTCGGCTGGATCGACCTGGTCACGCCTACTCGGGACCCATACCCATTGTTCAGACCGGAAGGCGCTGTCACACGGAACCACCGAACATTGGGACGATGCCTGCAGCACCGCACAATTCACGCAGTTGCGCTGTTGGGCCTGGTCAATCATTGGCCGGGTGTCCCACAATTATGATTATAAAAGGCGTCAATTGGCTAGAAGAGCTAAGTCGCCCCCACCCCGCCTGCGAGATTTGTGCGTGAATCCTATCCAGTCATCCCGGACACCTGCTAAACTCCCCACGGCGACCAGCGTACGGCTGTGTCATCGATGACGGGTTTAGTGCGGCCTGTGTAGACCAACGCCACCCTTCAGAAGGAATCCGTGGGAACCAGCAATCTTGGGGTTGCTCAACATGAACCGGATGTCGTTTCTTGCAGCCCCGAGGTCCCCGAACCGAGAAACCTAACGTGGCACGCCGGAGTTCGGAATGTCCTCGTGGCGGTGACCCGTCAGTGGCTTTCACTGCCCCTGCCTACCTTCTACATACATTTGTTGAGAAAAGTCGAGAAAAGTGCTGGTTGGTTTATCAGGTCCAGCGTTACCATTCTCATTACGTGAACGCCTTCAATTGGCAAGTTGATCTAAGCCGTTTCCTATCTCCGAGCGAAGCCAAAGCACCCTTGAAACGCTCGATTCCATGCAAGCTCCTCCGTTGAGCAACAGAAGCATCACCTTCGCTTTGTCAGTGCGTGCCTTGGTATCTTACGATGACTACCACACGGCTCATCAAATATCGGCAGTGAAAAATGTTCGGGACGAAGTTTACTGCCTAGGGCGGGTGAGCCGTGACATCAAGTCGTACGTTTCAGGGCGCTGCCAGGGGTGTTGAAACCAACCTGAATCTATCCTGTCTCGACTCCTGTTCACCGAATGCTGCATCTCGTGAGTGCGCCACATGAGTAATGTTATAAAAATCTTGCCGTCATAACAAATGGCAACAGGCCCGGTCATGGCCATTGCCCCTGGTGACCTAAGGCCACTTGGACAGTCACACAATTCTCTGCAGGCAGCGAATATTCACCATGTCGTCTTTCCCACAAAGATCAAACACCTTTCCGCAACGGACAAACTCGACCAATCCTCGCCCAGGGAGCTCGGCGTTTCCACGAGTCCCTAAAGGCGCTGATCCACCACCGCTAAGGATTCCGCCGCGGAGGGCCACGACCACTGCCGGCCAGGCGCCAACGACAAACTCGAGCCCTCGCACACGGCCATCGCCAAAGTCACCTCCGACCAACGACAGTGCCACCAAGACCCAAGTCAACCAGACTTTTGCTATCAACATGATGGTCAGCCCAATCAACCCTCTGCCCTTCCCTCTCCCGATACCCCTTGGCCTGGCCATGCTCCTGGGACCATCAGGACAGGGGAGCGGCTTGCCGCCGAGACGGTGACGGGGTTATTCAGATGCGGAAAGCAGACCACGGTATCAAACTACTCCATATTGCAGTCAAGGGTGGAATCTTGGTATCGCGACCGGAATTGGGGTTCTTGGAGGCCGGGAGCTATGCAACGCGGCATCATCCGTGTTTTGTCTCGGGGGTCGGGAGAGCGATTAGCTCATCGATGCTTTCGCGGGACGCCAACGTCATATTTGAAGTTAACTTCAAATTCCTATTTCATATCTATGGAATGTCCGGTCTCATCCCAACCTTTACTTCTCTCCTGGCCTTTGTCCTTCATGTCCATATCATAGGTAGTCACCGGAGTGTCTCCGAGCATTCCAGCACCAACCTCGGTATCTAAATCAACCGAACCCCTAAAGCTCCGATTATCAACTACTTGCATTCTTACCACTTCGGTTAGCGAGACTGAAACATACCGGACTGGTCCTTACTCCAATGGAACCGGGGGACCACGGACCGAGGTGCATTTCGGCATCTTGGGTGCATTCCCAGACGCCATTATGCTCTTAAGAACGCGGCCATATAAGCTCCCTTCTGCACCGGGTTATGTGCTGGAAGAGGCTGGAGACACTTCTGTGTGTTCTCATGACAATCATTCTGGCTACTGCCTAGTAGATCTACTAAAACACCAAGCCATTGCCCTGCTCGAGATCATTAGTCAACATGCGCTTCTCCATTCTCGCAACTCTCGCCACTCTCGGCTCCGTGGCCGTTGCCCAGATGAAGGCGACGGTTGTGGTCCAAAATATCAATGTCCTCACCGTCAAATCCAAAAGCCTCATCGCGCCGGCCCAGCAGCTCAGCATTTCAAACGCTCCCCAGCTCATCCTTGGCCTGGGGCCATGGCCAGTTCGTTTTCTTTACTTGGTCTTCTTGGCTCCCTCCCATTTTTGGCCGACCAACTGACGTTGGAACGAACGCAACAGAAAGTTGTCCTCGGCCTCAGCGACATTGTCACCACCGCCACGGCCGACATCGCTAACATGTCGAGTGGATCGAAGACCACCTTCGTTGGTGCCGACGCGACAGCCATTGCCGACGCGTTCCGCGAGTTTGTTAACGTGCATCAGCAGCTGCTGAGTATTTTGATTGGCAAGGGCGGCTTCGTTACCCAGATCCCGTTTGTTGGACCTCCCGTGGCGGCGGTTTTGCGGTCTATCGAGTCGGTTGTTGACGTGAGTCACACTTGTTTCTTGATTTGTGAACCATGTGATATTGGTTTAGGCTTTGTAAAAGCGTGCAACTGATCCATACTGTGTATAGACACTCGCCTTTGGTATCATCGACACGGTTGAGGCCAGCGTTTCTACTACTATGAAGGCTGACTACGCGGGCTTGGAGGCCAAAATTGAAACCGCTATCAAGACGTACTCGTGACGGGCGGGCGGTTTCAAGCCACTTGCGGTGCGCTATAAAAGCTCTCTACGGAAGCTCCGGAGTACCAGGTACCTGGACATGGCTCTGAATTTTCGGCCACTACGACATGACATCTAGGAGGGAGGATTGGTACCTTGGACAAGCCTCGAATTTCAGGACTTTGGCATTTCATCATGCCACTTCAAAAAGACCTACCCCATAATAGAGAGAATCCCTAAAATGCTTTGATCAAGACGAGTTTGCATTGTCGTGATCCGCCACGAATCCATTGTCAGCCCCAGCCGCCATCGAAAACGTGCGAGCGCGTGGTATTCTCAATAAATCAGCGAGCTATTCCAATATACCTAACAAGCGAATACCTAGATAGGAAGCATGGCTAACGACCGTCGCTTGGAGGTCAGATATTGCGATCTCCGCCTCACAGCATCAAAAACCTTACCCCGTCCTCCGCCCCCAACGCCTTTGTTGCAAACGTAGCAGCACACAGATCCACGGCGAACTTTAGCCCAGACACCTCGACCACATTGGCCCCCAAATCCTCCACCGGTAGTCCCATTTCTAATTCTGTTTTGCCCAGACTGTGCCTACGCCACCGCCCTAACGTAGGACTTATCTCCATCTCCGCCTCGGGCGCTTGCCCGGTACCGGTTCTTCTGTTCATCTCCTCGCGCCGACCGACTTCGTCCGCGGCCCAGCTGCATGATATAGTTGTGGCTTCCTGCATGCGCGTTGTGTCTTGAGCGCTGGCTGCTTGGGGCCCAATAGGAGGGCGCCAGTCCTCTCCCGGGGCAAGTGCCGCGGCGGGTTGGAAAGGGGCCGCTCTTTGGTCACGGCGTCCTAGGGCGCAGCGGAGATCGTTAGGGTGGCTTTGGGCATGGAGAGGATCTTGTGTTTTGGCTGGTGCATGCTTCTCCCTTTTTTGCTCCCCGGATATGTCATCTTCTTCTTCTTCATCATCATCAGTATTTACGACGGGCTCACCGGGCCGGTTCTCAGCCGAATCTTCGCGTGGCTGCTGTTCGTCATTGTCCCGAGCGAGAATCTGTTGGATCTTTTTGCCGACAGCGCTCTCCAGCCGCATGCCAAAGTAGGCAACATCTAGACCCTGCAGCCGCACGTAGGACCAGGGCCCGGGGTGATGCTCGCCCTTGTTGCTGTTGAGGAGCTGGCCCCAGTCGTATGCGGCTAGGGTATAGTCGCCTTTTGTTTCAGTCTCGGCCTTTGGGCCGGGATCCATGGATTGTGGGCCTTGTGTCTGCATAGGGAAGGGTGGAAGCGCCTGCAAAAGGGCCGGTGCCGCCATCCTGCGGCGTGGGGGCCGTTTGCTAGTGGTCGGGGTGAGAACGGCGGCTTTCCGCTTTGCGGCGCGGGAAGGCTGGATGCGAGTTGGGATTTTGGCGGGGGTTGCTGCATCTTTTCTTTGAGTTGTGGGTGTCTGGGATGTCGTGTTGGTTTCGAGTGTTTCGTTGTTGGGTTCGACCGTATGTTCTGTTGGATGAGTTGTTGTTGTTTGTGACTTTTCCTAAGGCAAATGGATAGCTGATTAGAAGTGCTCAATTTAGACTTGAACCATTACTGGAATGCCCCCTTACCCTTGCTACCTTCTCTAGATGGAGCAACCGGTCGACCTCGGCCTTGTACCAGGCCCTCGCCCTTTTGTAGAACTCGTTCCGTTCGTAGATCTCTCCTCTCCTCAGGGCACCGAGGTCGTGCTTCAGTGCGTCCTCGGTGAAATAGTACTTTCCTATTGGCTTGACGGCATGCTCGCCGCCCTCTGAGTTGATACAGAGGCCGTGGTTCCCTTGTTTACAAGGCGGCAGAAGGCTGCAGGAGGCCTGCCGCGTCCCGGTGCCGACTTTGAAGTTCATTCCAGCGGTGTCTAGGAGTACTGTCATGGAGAAGACTGCCTTCAGGTTTCAGGCACCAGGCACACAACAGGCGTGGGATTTCTTGAGCAACATAGATAATTATGCTCCGCCCGCCCCGAAAGAGTCGAAAATAGTTCCATTGCAGCCACGCCTTTGTTGTTGGCATTTCATTGAGGGGGCTCATTGCTCGTGAGTAGGAGCCGCAACAAATCTTTCTTTGTCTTTTTCATCACTTTGAGGCTTTTTGGTAAGGTAATTACGCCGTAATTAGGTAGTAAGTTCCGGCCGCCGCCCAGTCATCTTTCACAACGGCAGCGAATGCAAGAATCTTTGACAACTGTTAGGAACGTTACAGATTGATGGAAAACAGCCCATGATGGTTGCTCCCTCCTAAGATGCAAAATCGTAGCAATCGTGACCGGCGAATTCCCGAGATACGTTTGGATTGGGAATATCTGCCGAGGGCCAAGCCCTGGCCCCTTTTTAGTGTTTTCTTCGGCCAACTTCGTGTGTCTTTCACATTGTGTTGCAAAGAACAAGCAGGTTGGATGCACAGCAACTGGATTGAGCGAGGAGCAGGCACGGGGCTTGCGCCAAAATTGTCGAATCAGCCAACAGCGCGGCGCCAGAGCGGTTGGGCGATCGAAATTGGCCCGATAGGCTGCTGGCCTGCTGCATCCCAAGCGGCGGATAATTCTTCCAGTGCTCGCCAAACCAATATCAGTCAGTCGATGGGCCGCCAACACGCAGCAAAGACTACTTTACGGAATACTCCGTGCCAGAGACGACACGGAGAACACGCAGTCAACACTGCAGTCGGAGGCGCACCAACACGGCTGAGGCCAACCGAATGGCGCGACGGGTTACAGCTCCAACGTATGTCACGGTAGCTTGCGCACTGTGGCCGCTACACCACACCCCTGACTACCAAGAACCAGGTAAATGATTTTAAAGGCCAAACTCGGACTGGGCTTTGATCGGTTGTCGGCAGCGTTCGGTTGCATCCATGGGTAGTCGAGTGCAGAACGCTAAAAATTACTGTATCGGCATTTTGCTAGAGGCCATTCGCGCAACATTATGCTTTGGAGGTGTGAAACCGGAGTCGGATAGCGCCTGATCGCTATGATAATATGGCATAATGACAACAGGCTACAGGCTACAGGTTACAGGCTACAGGCTACAGGCTGCGCGTCGCGTTCCGTGAGATGCCATTGGGCTGGGGCGTGTGACACCGGCGGATGGACAGGATTGGACTGTGGTAAAGCAGCGCCCTGGGAGCGTTGCTGCAATAGCTCCATTGGCGATGAGGTGGCGATGCAGGTTGCCCACACACCTCAGACTACCGGTGCAGGCTCCAACGTGATTGATTGGGTCTGGCTGGCTCGTTCAGTATGATGTGGCTTCATTTGAACTTATGATTCATCACAGCAGATTGCAAGAGTGGATATGCATGGCAACCGTGACTCGCTCGCCTTTGAATCCCGGCTGCCACTATGATGGGCTTAGAACTCTGCTGCGGTAATTGTAGCCTGGACTGGACTGGCCCTACACTCGGCGATACGATCATCAGCTTGCTGCCTAGCAGAGTCGACGAGGAATGTATGAAATGAGTAAGCCGCGACGGGGTGGTTAGATACCGCGACAGGGATGAAACATTGATGACGATTCCGAGAGGGGCCCTGATTACGATCTACCGCGTGTTGTTTCGGAAGACATGGCGGGTGCACACCGCTGTGTTGGTGCTCAGTAAGTGCTGGCATTTCTGGCCTGCGCTACGCCACTCGATCTGGCCGACCGACGCACTAATTACGAAAGAGAGCCAAAATGCAGCCAATGTAAATACCAAGCGCCATGGAAGCTGAGAAACTAGGATCTGGACCGTGGCATGATGGTGGGTGGGCCTGAGCGCTTTTTGGAGATCCATGATGAAGAATTTCATACCCGAACAGCCGACCTTAGCATGTCGATTGGGAATGAGGGGGGAATGCAGCCAGACAGCTCTTATCTAGGTAGCTGGTATTACACCGTAAGTTCCGACTAGCAGCGGGCCCAAGAGCTGAAGGATTTGTGATTATCCGAGGGAAGAGCGACACACTAAGGCCGAAATGGTGGATTCCTGCAAAAGTCTCGGCAGCCATGGATCGGATTTTGACCAGTCCAAAGTGCCCTCGTGTTCCGTGGGAGCCAAACGAATCGGACGTGGAAATATCCATCACAAGCTGGCGGGGTTTGAAGTCCTAAGACTCCCAAGAATCAGAATGTAAACAAAGCTTATCATCGAGTGTTCTGGAAAATCGACCGAGCCCAGCGTCCAGCTTGAACCCGCGCAAGAATTGTACCGATTTGCGTTGCTCAACTTCCGGAATAAAGGGTGCAATGGAACCTGAATGACGGGACCATTGTATGATTTCTCGTCAGGTGGCTCGGCGGCGAATCCCACCTTGCCCCCGGTTACACCAATGTTAGGGTGGCCCAGACTTGCCCGACCCGAGCGGCCTCTTTGCTAACACGACCTTAGTGCCAATCTTATACCGCTGCCATAATCCCTGTCAGACGTGTCATTTTCCGGCGCCCAGCCCCATTGTTTTCTCGCTAGTTTGCGCCAACACTTTCAGAATCGAGTCTAGCCGCGCCGTGCCTCGGGGTTCGACGTGCCCCCAGTACAGTGTGCGCTCTACAACACCCGTAACAAGGACACTACCGCTCGCTGACTACATTGGATTGCCGTCCACTTCCTAGCGGCCCAGGGTGATACGGGGTGAGGAGGGAACCTGGAACTAACTCGCATTCCAAGCCCCTTACTGGCGTGATTACCCCGAAAAATTCTAATAATAAGCAAATGTAATTATTTCGATCACCCAACCCGAACTTTCTTCCATGTTCCACCTACCCTCCCCCCCCTACACCACTATCAATCATCCTTCTATGCCACTGCCTTCCTTCGACTGTATAGGCGCGGTCGGACTGCATCCCCGTTTGACAACGTGGACGTGTAAACATCTACTCCTCTGCGCCTGCAACTGCAACCAAGGTAAGTTGATATCGTACTGTCGATTCTCCCTTGCCGATTGCCCAGTCGCCTAGCGCGCTTTCCTGTAATCGTTGCCACGCGAGTTGCCGGCGACGCTGCAGACAAAAACGGCCAATTTCATTTCCGCTCCGCGCGTCGCGCAGGTTACAATTTTCTCGCTCTAATATGAAGAAACTCGGTAATAAACGGGCAGTTCGTTTCTTCGGAACACATTTGTCCTTTGGTTTTCTTCACTTCGCTATTACCCACATACCTCTACTACTACTTAGCTTGTGGCAATCCTCAAGTGCGCTTCGCCTGAAACAAGTGCAGTAATTAGGCGTGAGGTTTTTGCCCCGTTCCGTCCTTTCCCATCCTGACTTTTCTCCTTCTCCCTTTTTCAAAAACCACCGCCGACAGACACCCTGTGGCGGCCCAGTAGCGGAGTGGCAAGGGACGACAACGCCGCAGCCAGACATTCGGGCTGTATGTACCTCTCCGGGCCTGACAAGACACCTACCTACCTTACCTATTTCTGGCTCCCATCTGGTTGGTGGACGCTTGGCTGGTTCAAGTGCGGCTAGGCGCAGTCACCCCGGCTTCCTACACCATCCTGTCATAAGACCCCCATTTTATCTTTGTCGCTCATTTTATCCTCTTTTCCTCATTACTAGCCTCCACTTTCTAACACCCGCCAGGGCCTTCTCCAAGCCCGTCAGGCTGAGTACAAACCATTCGCGGTGTCTGGGCTGGTGCTCGGTGCGTGACTCGGAGTCTTTCAGACGCGGGCAATCGGCGCGATTGCCGTGTTTACCCTATTGAGGCCGACGCATGGGCAGTGCATGGTGACATCGGACTACCCCAAAATAATGGCGTCGCACGGCCTGCTGCTCGAGACGGTGCGGGCCGAGGCCAACCACGCCGCGGTGAAAGACAGAATCGACGAGCTGGCTCGTCACTATGCCGCGCAAGAGCGGCAGGCGATTGCAGACCTGGACGAGAAGCTGAGAGCCATCGACGCGCAGTTCGAGAAGCAGAGAGCTGAGATAGCCGATCAACTCCAGCAGTCGCTGCGGGTGAGCATCGAGCGGGTTTTGAGTCAGAACAGGGATCACGAGATTGCAGTGCTACAGCAAGCATATCAAAGAAAGGCGGATGAACGAAAGAGGCGCTACGATGAGCAGAAGCGGATATACGACAAGGAACTTTTCACGGCTATTACAGCCCTGATGAGTGCTGGGGTAGGTCAATCACGTCACGCTTCGCCCACCATTCATCCGTACCATGCTAATGACGCACCAGTCTGCACTCGGCCCTGGCCGTCCGCCCACACTTTCATCGCAACCGTCAGATGACTCTCAAACCAGCCCAGCGGCTGCTGCCTCTGAGCTGGCCACTTCCGTTCAGACAGGTCGGTCGCCGCCTACTGCAGCCAAGATTCCATTGCAGTCTCAGCCGGTTCCATCTCCGCTATCGACACATAGTCTGATGCAAACGCCGATACGAACCTCGACAGAAATCCGAACGGAAACTGGCGGCCGGCCGATTCTACCCCGAAGCTACGCTTCGGACGATGTACAGACAAAATCGCCGCAGAATCTTGGCGTGCACAGCCACTACACGCCATCTCATCCTCGCCAGCTGCCGAGCGAAGGCGAGCACGAATCTGGACGGTTCGCGTCTCCGGCTAAGTCCCAACTGGAACAGGCCGCCAAGCCAACGCCGGTTCCGGAACGGAAGAGCCTTCCATCAGCGCCCGGAAATCGCGATGGGCGTCAAGACCAGCGCTCTCTTCCTCCAAAGCCAAGTCCTAGGCCTGATTCTGCCCACAAGCGCAAAGCAAATGGTGAGGTAAATGACTCATCTCTCGCGGCTGCTTCGAGCCGCCTCAAGCGCGCCAGGCTCGAGAAAGCAAGCAACGCCGACAACTCAGCCGCTGCCACGCCGTCACCCACAGTTTCCCAAGCGACTTCTGAGAGGATGGTTTCTTTTGAGGACGTGTACGGCGCGCCCGGAAAACCAGTTCTCCACAAACACATCATAGTTCAATATCCGCTCGGGACTGGGGATTTCTACATTCTTCGGTGTGATGAGCACGGAGTGCACTTCGGTGAACATCCGCTTAGGGGCGCGGCGAAGCATCTCGCCAGCGCACAGCATGGCTTCATGTCCAAGGCGCATGTGACCGCCATCGAGACGCTTGGACATCGAGTTGTGGGCTGCACGAAGGAGATGGCCGAGAAGAACAATCACGCTGTCTTGAAGGCTTTCAAAGACGGTTACAAGGTGTTCAACGCCAACAACCTCAGCCAGGCTAAGCGCGCCGAGTTGGGATACCCACCTTTCGATCCTCTGAACTCTCAGAAGGTTGCAATGCATCGGAAACAGACGGCGGGCGTCGCCAATCCCGTCGTCTGTAGATTCTACGTGGCGACCAATGGAGACTTGAAGTGCCCCGTCTTGATCCTCCCATGGGGCGACATGTCGCCAGCTGGCTTGTCTGGAACCCTGGCTGACACTAACATCTTTTTCCCTCCCGCCCATCCAGGCGGGGAGTCGACCGGTGTGCCTAAGTTGCCCAACTGCTATGACTACGACTTCCGGGAGTCGGATGGTCAGGTCTTCGGGATCAGGGGCTGGGAGAAGGGGTACGAGACCGGCGGCCCGTTGGAGAGGAAGCGGGAGTTCCCCGTTTTGTGCGTGGGGCACGCCGATCGGTAAGTCTGCCGAAATATGGGGCTGTGGGCGCAGCCAATGCTGACCGAAGCAGCTCGATGTGGACTGTTGGATGGGTGAAGGCGAGACATTTGTCTCCTCTCGATTTTGACGATCCGAATTCACGGGTTCTCCCTTTCTTCAAGGAAGCCCGAGAGTACTTCCTAACTCGGGTTTTGCGCCAAGGCAGTGTCCGGGAAGCCGAGGGGCCAGATGCATACGAGGAAGATGTCGAAATGAAGGAGGCTGGGACTGTGCAGTTCGAAGGTGATTCCGACGTGGATTCCGTTGGTAAAGGTGTAACGGACTCAGAGAATGGTGTGGGAAGGGCGGAGGAAGAAAGCCGACGGACTAGTGTTTCGAATCGAGACGAGTTCTCCGATGAGTCGAAGTCTCGGGAGGACACTGCCAAGTCCACGGCTGCATCCACAACAGCGGCCGCGTCGACTGCCACCAACGCCCAGTTGATCGCAGCTCAGGCGCTTAACTTACAAGCGCCGGCACGAAGCGGGTTTACAGCAATCAATTCTGCCGGCACTGCTGAGAGCAGTACGTCTCCGAGTGCCCGCGCGAGTCTCGAGCCGCCATCAAGGGCGGGTTCCGTATCGAGCACAGGAGGTGGTCACCGGCGGGTGTTCAAGATTCACGCCCGCAGCAGCACGCGTCATCCTACGAACCAGACCTCGCCTTCGATGGTGTTGCCTGAGAGGCCAGTCGACGGAGCCATGTCGCCCAATGGTGCTTCAAACCAATCCCAGAACGATACCAGGAGACCCAGCCCCGCAAGCCTGCAGAATATTTTGCAGGATTTCCCGGCAGCTGTCGGACCTCCCCGAGTCGATTCTCCATCGCCCAAGCCAGCTGGGGCTCGACGTCCTCTTCCTTCCGCGCCGATGCGGGGCAGTTCGCCTTCAAGTTCTGGATTGTTGTCGACCGTCAATACAAAAGTCACCGAGTCGCCGAGAGACAGCAGAGCTGGTTCAGCGCCAGTGCAATCCGCCCAACACAGGGATCCGGTGGCGGAAGAAATTCGGCGTTCCGGAAGCGCGTCGGTTGCCCCAGACCCGAGCCGGCATGCCACGCCCCAGCCCGCATTGGCTCCGGCACCAGCAGCGGCGCCAGCAGAAGCCGCGCAGAGGCGGGAGCAACCTCCGCCGCCGATCCAACTCCCTCCGCCACCCGCAACTCTCCCGACCATTCTACACCTCAGCAACACCCCACTCGCCACCCCGACGGCAAGCGCAGGGAACACGCGGGCCAACTCGCCGTCTCTTGCTCAACCAAAAATCGGCACGCCCACCGCCGCCAGTTTTCCCGGGCCAGAAACCCCCACCCTCACCCCAACCCTAACGCAACCAAGCGCCTTCGTCCCGACCATGGACGTGTTCGACATCGCCGGCTTCATGGAAGGCAGCACGGAGGTATTCCGGTCCGACACACCGGGCCAGCATCTCCGTCTCATCGACGACCACCAGAGCGGAGTGTTCACGACCCCCTCGGACGCGCCTGTATCGCTGAAGCTCGAGCCCAAGAAGATCAAGACGGTGGAGAGGGCGTCGGCGCCGGGCGGGCCGGCTTGTGTGGTGACCATCACCTATCGTCCCGAAGAGGGGGAAGAGGGGGAGGGACGTACGCAGACGCTAGTGCTGGAGAAGGCAAGGTCGACAGCGAGCGGTATGCTAAATGGTGTGGCGCATGCTAGGAGGCTGTGCCGCAGGCTGACGATGTGGAATGGGGATATTGTGTGTCCGAGTCCGAGTAATTCGTGAGTGTTCACCCCACCTCCTTCTCCAGTCTTCTTTGGCGAAGTTTGTTCGGGTTTTGTGAGAGGATGGGCCTGACGTGACTGGTGATGGTAGATTGGACTCGGTTCAGTGGCGGTTCAATGACAGCCCGACTTTGGCCACGCCGCCGGCTTCATCTGCGGCTGTGGCTGCGCCTTTGGCTGAGGAGGAGGAGCCGAAGTAACGGACGCCTGCCTGCCTGCCATGGGTTGTTTCTTCATTCAACACTGCGATCGGCTCTCTGGGGAGCCTTTTCGATTTATTTGGGATTCGTACATGACTTTGTAATTATGCGTTGGTTTCTCGATATCGGGGCGTTCGACTTCATCAGATGCTGATGCACAAAAACTCGGGGGGGGGGGTTTTTTTTTGTGGTTTTTTTTTTTTTTTTTTGTTTTTTTCCCCAACGGAGATGATGCGGGAGAAGGGGAGGAGACAGCTAAAGCTAATCCTAGACACGGCGCGAGGGATGGAAAGCTTGGAGCGCTTTTTGGGGGTCTTGCTTTGGTTTTGTGGTTTGATGAGGACAGGTCAGGTCGGTTACGCTTCGGATTTGGCCATCTTGAGTTTCCGGTTTGTCACATGATAATACCCTGTACGTACCCAGTCGTGTTGTGTATATTGCATACCTTAGCTTAGGCAGAGGGCTAGAGAAGAGCCAGCGCTATCGCGTTGGTTTGTGGCGTTATCCGATGGTTGTGATGTGAACCGCTAGGTGTTGAGTTCCAGAGGGCCTGTCCGATTATGGTATGTACTGTAAATGAAGCCATGCCTGCACTACCTACATAGCTTGTCCAGTACAGCGTACTAAGTAAAGGCGATCCATGCATACGGTACTGTAAAATGCCAAGTGGACGGATGCGGGGAAGCAGACAGCGTATCCCAAATTTGCATGTGATTCTCGCAGGCGTGCCGCCAACCTTGGAGGCCGGAGCAGTCGATGGCGGGGTCGGGTCAGAGCCCCCAGGCCGGATAAGGGCCCAATCCCGGCTTGGGCTCGGAACAAGCAGTGGGCGGTCCATCCAACACCACACACGTGAGGGTGAGCTTGGGATGCTTGGGTGTTGCCCTTTGATCCGGGCATTCCTCCATCTGCATCTGACTTTACTTTCTCCGGGGCGTGAGCATCTAGAAATTACATTATCAAGTGCATCGCGTGCACTAGACGGCATTTTGTTGGCTTTTCTTTTCATTTTTCTCCGTCTATTTCCGCTACGCCTATTCCAAAGCCGGCGCTTGCCTTTTGTCAGCTGCCGCACGACAACGTCCGGGCGCGCGGCCTATGACGTGGGCAGAGAGAGCGCGCGCGAGCCATCTGGGGGCACATGGGAAGCGCCGACGCCCTGTGCAGGTCGGCGAGTCAAGTTGATGGCTGCATTTGTGAGTTTGTCGTATATGTTTTGCAACCATTGCATCATTCCATCTATGTATTTTGGTCTAAGTACTTTGTCCTTCCTTTTCTGTCACTATCGGTTGCCCAAGCTGGAGAGGTCTGAAGAGGCGCCGGACTTTACCCTGGTTGGCGCTGGCGATCACCTGGCATTGATTGATCTGGAATCGGCCAACATTGGCGGCGGTCAGCATCCCAATCCCAAGACAATCATAACACACTCCACAACATCCCCAAACCATATGCACGGATGTACAGTAACGTACCGCGCTGCCAGCAAGCATGCCATGAGCGCTTCCAATTCGCAATCTGCTGACAAGTGCATCACCCAACCAACAGGAACCGTGGCTCGAGCACATGTCGACTCCTCGCTTACAGCGCGGCGACTCCCTGGATTCGTCCTCCTCCCAACATCCGTCTACCCCGTCGCGTAACGATGGCTCCTCGATCCTCTCGAGCGCCCCGCCTCCGACATATGCCTCCTTCTCCCCGGCGACACTAAGCTCGACCGCGCCGACCTCCACTTCGGCGGCCAAGAGGAGGAGCACCATCCTCGTCCACCAGAAGTCGCCGCTGCTGCTTGCCACACCCCCGCAGATAACACGCGCATTGGCATATAGTCATCCCTTTCTACTCCCGCTTAATCGACTCGTCGGGCTATTGACATGGACCACGGAAGACCCTTGGGAGAGCTTTCTGTTGCTGGCGGGGTTCTGGGCCGCGGCGCTTTACGGGGATGTTGTGGTACGTGTGGCAGGACCACTGGTTCTGGTGCTCGTTCTGATTGGGGGCATGTACGGTCGGCGCTTCAGCCCACTGAGCAGCAGCGGATGGAGCGAGCCCGGGGACGGACCGGCGCTTCCTGCCGACGCGAAGGGTGCCAAGGCCGCACGGAGGAGTAAGAACCTGTCAGTCGACGGGCTGCCGGAGAAGAACGGCAAGGCAGCGAACGGCAGCACGGGGACGGTAGGGGGGAACGGCCATACAAGAAACCAGGGGTCGATATCCGAGGCCACAAACACACGGCACCAGAAGACGCTGGATGAGATCGTCGAGACGCTGAGGGAGTTCACGGCGAGGTGCAATATACTGCTGGAACCGCTGCTTGAGTTGACCGACTTCCTCAGCACTCAGCGCACTCCAACGTCGGCGACCACTCGGCCCGCTCTCACCACTCTTTTCGTCCGCATCCTACTGTGCATTCCATTCTGGTTCCTCCTCACGCTCCCGCCCCTCCGCATCATCACCACCCGCCGCGTCATTCTCATTTTGGGTACCATACTCCTCAGTTGGCATTCCCGCGTCATACGCGTAACCCGTGTCATCCTCTGGCGGAGCGCCACTATTCGACGAATTCTCTCCCTCGTCACAGGCCTCCCCTTTGAGGGTGTTGGCAAAACCCCACCTGCCCCTTCAACCGCGGCAATCGAATCCGCAGCCAGCAGCGCCGCCTCGTCTTCAAAGACAAAGTCGCCATCCACCCCGACAAACATCAAAACACCGCGGGAGTCGGAGTTGACAAAGGCGCTTCGCCGGGCACGCGGCGGCCGTGGGACGGGCGTGCGCTTCACCTTTATCATCTACGAGAACCAGCGGCGCTGGGTCGGCATTGGGTGGACCACCAGCCTGTTTGCCTATGAGCGGCCTGCCTGGACAGACGAGCACAATAATTCCGTGCCCCCTCGCGGCGAGTTCGAGTTGCCCGAGGTCGAAGACGGGAGTAACATGCGCTGGCAGTGGGCCGAGGGGTCAAGATGGAGGGTCGACGGTGTGCCGGATGATGCCGTTGTGTCTGGCGGTGACGAAGAGAGTGAGTGGGATTATGACGGGCCCGGTGGGAGGCTGGGGTGGGTGTACTATGATAATAAGGTCTGTTCCTCCGTTCCATGTTTGTCATTCGCGAGACTGACCCCATACAGTGGCAGAACGGCCGCCGAGGGCAAGACGGCTGGGGCCGCTGGACACGACGAAGGAAATGGTACCGCGACGCCGAACTTGTTGAAGCAGACGACGTCGTCGAGCAGGGAGAACAGACCGCCGCCAACGGCACCGCAAACCGGCCCGACCAATCCACACCAACTCCAACCCCAGCGCCCGGCCCCGCTGCCCCGCGACCACCACCAGGTCTCAACCCCACCCCAGCCGTCCCCACGGTCGACTTGACCCCCAGCTCCCCAGATCTCCCCCTCTCCACATCGTCCTCCCTACACCGCTACCAACAACCTCCCGATGACTGCGGCAAAGACAAAGACAAAGACGGCAAGGACCGCGAAGAAGACCACGACTCAGCCTCGGTTCTGTCGACCTCGAGCCGGTCGGCGCACTTCACGCTGCGACGGCGGCTCACGGATTCTTCACACCGCAGCACCCGCAGCAGACGGACTAGCGTGGCAGCCAGTGTGGAAGACGACGCTGCTGTGCTGGGGCCGCAAGCGCGGATGGCGGTGCAGGAGGCCGGGGCGGAGGCCGGGAGTTGGGGAGTGGGGGATGAGGTGCGGATGGGGCTGGAGTAGATACTAGTAGTGTGTTTGGTGGGGTTGTAAGTTAGTCTGGTGTAGGAATATTGACGGATATCCGGGTATGATTGGGGGTGGTGTTTTTGGTTCTAAATGGGGCTCAAAGGTGGTGGTTTGCTTTCGGCATTACCCAAGGTTGAGGGGTCAGTGGTATTTTTGGGTTGGTGTTAAGGGTAGTAGGCTGGTTGGTAGGGCTGGTTGTGGGGTGGGAGGTTTAATAACACCTCGGAGTACATCGTCACAGTGTGATCAATGGAATGATTCTTTGTATTTGCCTGCTGCTGCTAAAGTCTACGGTGGAATGATGATCCGGCAATGGCCTACTACTTGACCCCTGATGGTTCAAAACTGGCATGAACAAGAAAATCAGGCCGGTAATGGATACCTACATTTATAGGTAGGTGTCCACCTGCTCCGTAATTACAGAGTCAACAACGTGCACTGCAGCCACCAGAGGAAGATCATCCTCCGCGGTCTCGACGAAGGGCCCCAAAAGCTTGTCCGACGCCTTTACGAAATGACCTCCGCATAGCTTGTATGGTCCGCTTCACCTTGCATACGGCCGACTTGAGGCCTGGCTTCGCGCTCTTTCCCCCCGATGCTTTGCTTCTGCCGCGATGTGTTTGATGCCTATCACGCTCATCGCCATCGCCAATGGTCGCCCTCTCGGTCTGGCCATTGACCTGTCCGTCGCCATCTCCGAGCCGCCCTCCACGTCGGCTCCCTTCCTGCCCATGCGAGTCGTCGCTCTCTTTCGTTTTGCGTCGGCGCGGACTCCTGGGGGCCCGTTCAAAAGCGAGACGGCCGTTGGGGAGGCGCGTTATGCCCTCCACGGCATAGGTGACCTTGTTTTGGCTTTCTCCGTGTCGTTTCGAGGGCTTACGGTGGGGCTTTCTATGTTTCGTGGAGGGCTTGGGAATGCTTGGGGGCTCGGGTGTGTATGAGTTCTGAGCGCTTTGGGATTGTTGGAGTGTAGACAGGGATTGAGAGAGCTCAGCGATTGTGGGTTCGCGGGTATTACGGCGGGCAGCCGCGGTGTCGTACGCACTGAGTATGCTTGGGACACCGTATGCGCGTCCGACGTCGCTGCTTGGGGCGATGCTGGGGTTGGACATGGTGCGATTTTACGATTTTGGGGGGTTTTTTTTTTTTGCTACTGTCATCAAAGTTCGTTTCTGCTGAAGGGTGTGCCACAAAATGGGATTTGCCCATTTCCTGGAATCAGTACTCTGTTGTTCTATTTGTGGTTGTGAGGATAGGTTGACGTGGTCGGGCGAAGGGCCTGCGGCAGGCTGCTATTAAAAGATGAATACGTACAATTCGGTCGTTCTGGTGTCTAAGTTCATTATGGTGACGTGGAGACACACTCACTAGGAATACCGATACCGAGGTGAGACGAGGCTGTTACGTTGGCGTCCCTTGGTGCAGAACCAACCGTCACCTGGGTTTTACATAGACGCCCGTCAAGATGGCTTCGCGGCGTTGCTAGAGACTCGGCAGCTCGAGTGAGATTTCATCTGCTGCCCCTTATTCCATCACTGCGGGCCCGGCCTTTTCAGATAGTCGTTGGCGAGACATCATGGCATCCTGTCCCTCAGTCTTCTGAGAGACTGGTTCTTGATAATTTCAATCTACCTATACATCAGCAATGTAAAATTACACTACTCGATTACCGAACGCAGTCATCACCAGGCATTTGAGTAAGTTAGTAGTTGGTATCTAGTCAAAATCATACTTGGTGGTTTCGCTCATGGTCGCTTTGTAGCGAAAGTGGGAAAAGATCTAGGTGTCGATGTCCACCACGTAATTAGCCGACTTGAACAACGGAAAGGACTCGCTCCAGTCTGCTGTACGACTGTTAACTCTGAATCAAGCTTCGGCGACGCAGCCAGGGTGCCGCAAGCATGATTTCCTGTGTTTGCACCACGCGACTACAACCCCAAGCACTTCCGCAAAGACTCCAATGCAACGGCGTCCCAGCAGTTGGCTGGCTGCGGCAGTTGGAATGCATTGTGTTGCATTCCGGCGGTTAACTAGCCCGGCATTCTAGAGCGACGCCGGCAGTGTCACGAGCACGAAGCGAACTCTTGAAGATGGGGAGATCATAGCGCAACTTGCTGTTCTAAGATGATCATCGGCATCCCAAACACTCGATCTCTTTCTCGGAAATCTTCTTAAAAAAAGAAAAGGAGGGTCTGATCGTCTAGAACATTCACGACACCTGTTCTCAAGTCTGCGCAAACCCACTCCTTTTCCACTGCTTTCTCGTCTCCATTGCATTACTACTCTCCCGTCGCATATTTCATACTGGGACTCTGGGAGTTGTCAGCAATACTAGCATCTGATATTCATATAAAGAAACACATCGATCCACCATGACGCCCTCATCGGCCCATCAGGGACGTGCCGAAGGGAATGCCCCATTTCTAAAGAATGCGAGCTCGACAATTTGAGATTCTGCCGAGTGGCCTGAGCAACGCTCTCCTCTTCCGAAAGCGAGTTCCTCAGCCGGCCAAGGGCCAACAACAACAACAATACTGCGCAAGAGCGTCGCATTCACGGTACCCAGCATTGGCGACGGAGGTTTCTCTCCTCTGGTGATGCAGGACAGCCGGCTCGCACGGTTCCATGCAGCAATATAGTTACAGCATCACACGGTTGCTATGCAGACGTTGTTTCTTGATTCCTCGCGCAGCTAACCACGGCCCACGCGATTCGTCCCAGAGACCTGGAGCGGATTATGGCTGATTTGATAAGTGATTGCTACCCGTCGATGCAGCTCCCCGCACCGTTGTCACAGCGTCAATCTGCAGACCGCCTCTGGATAAATCCGGTCCAGCCAACCAGGCAGCTACCAGGTAGTAGGGCATATCATACCGCTCATCAACCCGCCCATCGGGTACTCAAAGCCGGGGAAGGCAACGGTTCCTTTCCAAGTGATCGATCGTCTCCCCTGGCTTCCGATCCTGGCTGGCAACAGGGCAAGCCACACCTCGCGTCGTGCCTATCCTCCTCGACACAACCCGGAGTTTTGCTGCACTACGGAGTTGATGTTCGTCGCACGGCTGCTGATCATCCAGGGGTTGGATCCGCGTCTAGTAAGGATTCCCAGAGCCTCATCTAGACGTTGCTCCATACCAATCGACCCAAGGCGGAACACTTGGAGAATAACAGTGAGTCTCACACAATTCACAGCAATTACCAACTTCGACAAAGAGACAGAGGAAGGACTCTGTGGTCCTGCTTCTTCACAACCTGGATCGTGACATCATGGCGTTGCACCCGAGCATAGTGCAATTGCGCTCGCAGTGGGAGGCGGCGGTGGTTATATTTTCACACCTCCCGAAGACCTCTCCGTTCACTTAGGAGGCGGACAAAGGGGCAACCAATGAGGCGAACTTCAACCCCCCCCCTTCCCCCTTCCTCCTCTCCGTTGTCCCCTCGGACGCTCAGCCATGGAGTTTCTCAATGTAACGACATGCTAAATTCTCCGTTCACCAGTACCTCGGGGCCGGCAGGCGTCCTACTGCAATGGTACCTAACCGCGCGGCAACCGTCCTGGAGTGTCGTGAAACCTGTTTACCACGGCTTCACCTGAAGATGTAACCAATGAGTCGCGGCCAACAGGGCATCATGCTCTCGTTGAGGTCTGTTTAAGTGCTCCCCGTTATCTGCCAAGCATCACGGCTTCATCTCCGGGCGGTTTGAGATCGACATTGACTTTAACCGTTTCCTGATGGCCAGATTAAGAATGGACTAAGCTCTGTAGCACCTCTCGGTATGTGGGAGTAGTGTTGATATCGCTGCACTCCAAAACCATGCTTGCGATATGCTTGTTGACATCACCGCTGTAAAAGTGGTGTTTGGAATGCAACAAGGACCTTGCCACCAGCAAGGAAGCCGCTGAGTCCTTGAGGAAAAAATCAGGAACCAGCCCCTTAACGTGCGGCCTCACGGGCAGCAGGCCGGCGATATTGATTGTTGGATAATAAACACGCAGTCGAGGAAGCGGACAGGAAGAGAAGGCCCAAAAAGCATAAGTAGAAGCGCTCAAGACGTCCGTCAATGCCCATCTCTCTCTCTCTCTCGACAGCAGCAGCAATCGCAAGCGTTCAGCACAGCAACAGTCTCTTCTTTCATCAGCCCTCGGCAGCCAATTCTAAATCTTCTTTGATCCCCAGTATCAAACCAATCAGCCCAAAATGAAGGCCATCTTCTTTGCCCTCGTCTCCTTCGCCGTCTCGGCTCTCGCCACGCCCATCATTGCCGAGCGCCAGCTCGAGGCCCAGGCCGATGAGATTGATCAGCTTACCCAGCTGGTGATGGTGCACACCGCCAACATCAGTAAGACTCACACTCTCCCCCCAATTCCCATCACTCCCTACTTCCCTCGCGGAACCCTGATCACCTAACCACGGGCTGCAGACAAGACCAACGCCGCAGTCCAGGACAACCCGTCCGTGGACCAGCAGAACGCCGCCGCCGCCGCCATGGCCCCGGACTTTGAGGCCATCACGGCCGCCCTGACCGCGGCCTCCACCACCATCGCCAAGCGCGAGTGGGCCGCCCACGTCGCCGGCCGCACCGGCGGCGGCGCTTGCCCGCACGACTGCCTGCTTGTCAAGATCCAGCTGCTCGTCTGGGAGATTGCCTGCACGCTCAAGGTCGTCATTGTGAAGCTCGGTCTGAGTAAGTTCTACTCCCCCATCCATACATACACACACACACACACACACACACACACACGCATTGCCATCCAATGGCTTGTTCTGAGAACAGGGACGCTAATCAATAAAAAAAAACAAATGCATAGCTTGCGTCCTGGTCTACCTCAAGCCGCTGATTCTCGCTCTGATCGCCCTTATCACGTCGCTGGACAAGGTTGTGGTTGGCGTCTTGATCCTGGTCAAGAGCCTGCTGAAACTCGTGCTTGGCACCGTTGCGGCGCTGTTGCTTGAGCTCATTCTCTAAGAGGCATTGTTGATCTCTTGGGCGGGCTGAAGGTGTGTGGAGCTGATGCTGTCGCTCGATGCTGCCGCTCGATGCTGCCGGGGCCTTGATGCTTCTGTCACGCTGTGCTGGGAGGGACTTTCTCTTTCTCTGGCGTAGGAGTGGGAGGAGAAATGGAGTTGTGTTCTACTGTGTTCAGGAGAGGTTCGAGGTTGATTATTTGGGTTGGGGGGGGGGGGGGGGGAGTGTGTCAATCTCTGTCCGTCGTTTCCGTCCTGCTTTGCCGAGTAGTTGTTGAGTGCTGTCCAGGGATGTCGAATGGTCAAGGTTTATTAGGGCTAAGATAGTGCTACTTGCTTCTCTAGCCTGAATGACATCCACATTTCCAACTCGCCAAACCATGCGCTACTCCCACCGTATTATTTACGCATCAAGTATCCAAACCCATCAAGGTAGTCTTAGCGTTGATCAAAGAGTGTAATCATTTAGTTAGTTTAGGGCTCACCTAATCAAGAGCTAAACAGTTCAGGAGCTCAGCTCACGGGCCCGGTAGACTACCGGTACCAAGTGATCAGTGTCTCTCATCAGCTATCAAACCTCGAGGACCAATGTTGCCTCCCACTCAGTGAAGCATAGAATCGGCATTCAAGTTCAACCACCCAATCACATCACGGAGCCTTCGCTTCGTCAATTGGACTTTCTCGGCGGAATCAACAAGCCGTTGTTAAAGCTTCATCGGCCACATCAACAACCGCTAGTGCCGTTGATGATGGGAACACGAGCCACGAATGTGAGGCCAGGGTTTCGTTCTGTGCCACCGTCTAGCTATTAGCTAACACTCAAGCGCGCAGCATAATCCGACGTCGGTCGCACTCTTCGTGATCACGACCGTCCTGTCTGGGTTTTTCACAGCCCTGGGTTGGAACACATCGCCTCACGAAAGGGGAACGACAGCAGACGCCGACTTCTGGTTCCTGCTTCAGGGATCTCTGATGCAGGTGACAGTCTTTTGCCGGTCGTCCTTACGCTACTAGCAACTAACAACACAACGCTTCAATCGGGGCTTCGAAGTTGGGCATTCCTTGCCAGTGGGCGCATTGCTCGCATTCGTCAACCCCTTGCTCTACACCTACGTGCCAACGGAGATCAGTGCGTTGCTTCTCTCTGCGGGAGCATTTCTCAGGCGCTCATTGTTAATGCAACGATATTTCTGGTTCAGAAAGCTTCCCGGTGTTAATAAGTCAGGCAAACGGCACCCAATCCGACAGCCCAACAATCAGCCACTATGTACATCCGAGACGGGATGGCGATAACGATGTGTTGAATTGAACCCGCCGCAATGGCCGTCGCGCCACACCCAGGGCGATTTCCGGGCTTGCACAGAACTCGGCTCATATCGAGCCGCGTCGAAATCTTAGCGAGAGCACGGGAGAAGCGCTCTTTCGGCTCGAGGCTCGGCGAAACAGGCTGCATCGAGTGACGAGCCCGGAATGGGAAATGGCAGATTGTGACGGCCGAAAGACGGGCTGCATCGTTGATTTGCATCTGCAGGTCCGAAACCCGAGCCCGTTTGTGCCTCCCTTGCATGCCGGGATGGACATTCCTTTTCCTGTGTTTTGTCCCACGCCCCAATTTCTTGGCATGTCGCTCATGTTCGTGCCCCTCTTCTCATACGAAGTTGACCTCCCTCGTCCGGTTGTGCCGCCCGCTGTCGTGCTGCCTCATCCGTGCAATGGGGCGCCTCAACGAGAGACGATGTTGCATCGGTTGACTTCTCGAACGGTGGGCCTGCGCTTGTCTCCCGGCTTAGCAGCAAATTTGCGCCGGCCGGCGGCGTCCAGATCTCGAAAAGCCGATGATCCATGCCTATTTGTTCTGGTGCGGCCATGGGTGCCCGCCAGCCACCCCGCTAATTACCAAAGACTCGGAAATTGGCGAAGCGATTGCCACGAGGCGACGATGCATTGCTAGGTTCCAGCCCTGAGGTGAAGCCCTGCCATCGCATAGGTACATACCTAACGAAATCCCACCCTCGACATCTTCGGCGTCAAGGTTGGCCATGCTTGACGTTGATGGCCGGCGAGACACCGACGGCAGCCGGTAACTGCGAGGCTGAACCCCCGCTGCTGTTTTGTTTTGGCCCGGTCGGCGGTGTGCATAGTATAAGTCACGCCCTGCTGTGCTCTTTTCCTGCGCTTCCGAAACACCTGCTCAGCTGAGCTGGGGGGATGACAAAGATTAGCCCCAAAAAAGAAATAGGCTGGGCATCAAGCGATGCCATATCCAATTCCACTCGACGGTGCTCCACAGCGGCATCATTTCTCTTTTGCCGGTATTTGCTCGAGGGCAAGTCAGCAACAAAAATAAAAGACTTTTTCTTTGTTGCCCCTCTTGCGCTGTCTTGTTGTTCGTTATTCACAATAGGGCTCCTGCCGAGGGCACGTACATACAAGAGCAGAAGAGGAGGAATGAGGGGCAGTTTGGAGATCAGATGTTCCATCCGCTCCGAGTCCAAGCCCTCAAAACGGTTAAGCGCCAGGAACAGAAGCTGCGTGATTGGCCCGCGGAAGTCCCGCTGGATTGGGCCAGGGGTCGTGCATAAGGCAGGGGCAGGCGTCCCACGGAAATCTGGCTTGTGACTCCCCTCCTGAAAACAGTTCATCGGTGCTTTTTCCTGCTGCGTGCCTTTGTTGTGCCCAAGGTTGTTCTTTTTGGCTCAGACTTCAGAGGTGCAGATCAATTCTCCCCTCAGGCCTTTCTGGATCCCCTACACCGGCCAGTGGATCAATAGGAGCTGGGAGCTGGCGCTGTTGTTGGTGAGTGGACGGTTCGCCACAAAGCGCGCTTCAAGGGCCCAATGGGAGCCCAGTCTGCAACCCAATCAATCCCCCTTTTCACAAGAACACCTGACAAGTCGTTGCGGCTCAACGTAGGGCTTCGTATACAAGCAACTAGCGCCATGATCGCCGAGTGCAGCGGTCTGTTGCCAGCCATTAGAAATCGTGTTGTTCGCGATTGCGAATGCCATTCGTTTTGCTCGGCGCATCCGCATCGCGCTCTGGCTTACAGCAAAGAGCTATCAATGGGAAATACGACGATGTAAAACTTTGCTGGCTCTTTGCGGCCTCGGAGGTTCCGCGTGACCACTTGGGCAATTCGCCTCCGACCAGATTCCCGTTCGGGCAAACGCCAAACAAACGAAAGGGAGAACAATGGGCAAAAAGGAAAGCAAGAGCAGCGCATGTTGGACAGGGGCATTCTGGATTTGTGCTGGATGCAGGATGCAGGGTGCCCAGACCTGCACCTGCGCGCTGGCACTTTCCACTGCCGACATTGTTTGTAATGTGCGCCGCTCCATTCCGCCGACCGAGTTTGGCAAGCTCTCCGATTGACTTGCCTTCTACCCGTACATACCGGACTCCGGACAACGGTCGATGATAGCACCGAGTCTGGCACGGGGGCTGTCAGAATGCGGGAGTTCCGGGCTGGGCTGATTCAACAGTCTCAGTGGCCGGACGATTGGAGGAAATGCCCCAAGTTTCGCTTTCTGTTCTCTTCGGTTTCCAAATTTTCTTCTTTTCTCCCGCGCTCATTTGCTACAATCACGCCGCTTTGTGCCCCGCTGGCGCCCGATACCTGAAGGCGGGCCAATCAACCCCACCCAGCGTCTCAATCTCCCAGAGACCGACGCAGGGCGCACGGGCAAGCTCACACCGGGAGTGGGGAGAGGTCGGCCACTCTAAACATCCGGCGACCCCTTGCTTTATTGGGCAGGGTCGAGCCAATCGCTGGGGGCGTGAATCCGGGAATTCGCTGCACCACTTTGCTCTTTTGTCTCCTGAATCCTGGTCGACCGCCAGCTCCACTTTGCTTGTTGAGCGTGCGCAATCTTGCCCTTGCACTCTTTCCATCTCTGCATTCCCTTCCCCAGATCCCCCCCAGCCGTTCTTTTCCAGGGCCTGCCTTCGTGGATTCTTGATTCCGCCACCGAGGGCTCTCAAAGCAGCTCCGTCCTTCCTTTCGTAGCTTTCCCATAGCAGTTCTCTTCTTTCACTCCTTTTAGGCGCAGTCACCCCGCCTGCGCAACACTCGAATCGAACAACGAAATCGGACGACGAAAAGAGTCGTGAACAGAACTGACGCACCGCCAACCCGACCGTCCGAGGGGCTCATTTTCTATCCCCAATTCCTGCTGCAGCGACCCCTCCACCGAGCTCCAGTCCTTGAGTCGAACCGTTCCCGCAAAACACGAGAACTACATACGAACGATACAGCGCTGCCGCCAGCCCCGGGTTTCTTGCAAGGAACCGTTGCGGGAGTGTGCAGCATCACAGTGTGACAGCCGTGGGGTTTCTATCAGTCCAGAGCCGCCATCTTTGGCTGCCTTGATCTCGACAGCGAGTGTCCTGCGACTGGGCAGTACTTGAGACGAACCCTTGGCCTCAGCTTGATGGGATACTGAGTGGATCCTGGTCAGGCAGGCTTCGAATCCGGGATTATCGCCTTGGTAAGTGATCCTAGCCAAACATTGAAGATCACAGACCGTGAGGCGGGTATGCAAGAGTCTGCTGGCGCTACGCCAATGCGGCCGAAAGCTCGAGTTGCAGCCTTGAGCCTACCTCCGCGTTGCACGAGTCCAAAGAAGCCCCTAAACGTGCCGCGGTTGCCCACCATATGTGGTTTATGCCGTGACTGACACTAACGCCGTGTATAGATTAAGTCTGAGTGCAGACATCCCGTTTTTTCATCCTAACCGCACCGAGGGCGAAGCCGATCTCGCCCATCATTCGATCTACATGAATTCGCCGCTCGTCTCACTCAGACGTCCAACCGCCGCTTGAGCCCCGCGTCCCAGTCCCCGGGCCCTTGGATAGTTAATGCGGTTGCACTTCGATAAAGGTCGGAGATAGTCAAGATGAATCGCTTCAGGACAAAGAAGAGGGCGAAAGATGACCTGGCCGCCGGCCGCTCGAGCGAAGAGTCGGAGCAGTCCTCCCTTTCATTTTTCCGCAAGGGAAAGAAGATACAACAGGAAGAGGTCAAAAAGGAGTTTGACCTTTCCAGTGCCTTGCCATCGAACGATGACTTTCGTACCAGCTTGTTGATGAACAACTTGTCGGCGCGATTTTCCATGTTGAGGGAGCAGGATGACCCCAATACGAAGATCGGTAAGGCCAGCGATGATAGCGTCCTCTATCCTAAACGACAATCGCGGCTGGCCGATTTTGGGTTTGGGGCTGGTGCCGGTGGCCTATCCGACATTGCCGAGGTCGAGTCTATCCGGGGCACCAATTTTCTTCGCACAACATCGGTGGCATCCGACGATCCAGACTCGGCAAATGGCGGAAGCGTCCTTACCCGCGCTAGGCCTACGGAGGGCAACAATCTGTTTGGTGGGAGGCAGAAGATCTACAAGATCGCCGCGAGTTCAGGGCCTGGAATGGGCGGCCGAGCACTGTATGAGGACGACGTCGCGACATCGGCTTTTCAACGTTGGAGGCAGACGGAACGGGAGAAGGCACTCGAGGGCTTGAGCGGCGGCGGGTCATCTGGGGCGGAGGAAGAGGTTGGGCAACAGCGGACCGATTCACCGCCCCCTCTGGGATACAACCGCAAACGCGAGACATCATCAACCACCTCTTCTACTTCCATTATGGGCCGGAACTCCACGGCAGCCACGTCTATCACTTCACAAGCCGCTAATGCTGCCAAAGACGGACAGTCAGTGCCAAGCATGTCAACATCAGCCGTTACTTCTCCCATTCCCGAGCGCAGCGTTACTCGGACTCGGCGGCTCTACGAACAGGGCTTCAACCAGGACTCAAACGAGCACCAGAGCTCGGTATTATCACGGATCGAGAATCTCACACGCCCACGCCTCTTTGGCGCGAGAACCCCCGAATCATCCACGGGTACGACAACCCAGTTTGAAGGTAGCCGGACAGTTCCAACAAAAGCGAGTGCACCCAATCTCAGGTCGATGAGTCCGTCAGCCCCCAGCCGGTCGATTGGCGTCCTGGATTCGGCAATGAAGGTGAAGGCAGATACCAAACCTGGTAACCTCGGCGGCTTGCCTCCTCTGAGCCCACCTGTCAGCGAGACTGGTGAACAGCCAATCTTGCCCATTCTTCCGCAGGATGTGGGGAAGGCAACAGCAATGGGCATTTTCCAGAAACCGTCGCAGCCCTATGATGAGTCCCAATACGTCCAACGTCAGCTTCAGCTTCAACAGGGCCGAGAGACACCAACCCAGAGGCACAGGGCGGGATCCAACGAGGGGAGCGCTTCTCTTTCCCAAAACCCTGCAACGAAGCCGGCAGCGAGCGAAGCTCGGCCGGCTGCACAAGATGCGCGGCTGCCTCCAACTCCAGTAGCTGACACTGGGATCCCACAATCTGCCGCCGTCAACCCGAGCGCACTCACAACGCCACGCGAGGTTAATATCGAACGGCCGTCTGATAAGGACCACCCGGCCTTCAGGCAGTCTGCGTTACCAACTCCTCTCTCTTTCGGTATCGAGGCCAGCAGAGAACCCTCGTCTGGCGCCAAGGCGGAGGTCTCGGTCGTTAACTCCCAGCAGCCATCGCCAGAGGACTCGCCAACGCTGGGCCCAACCGCAGGTCTAAGTGGACTGGTTCGTCAACACCTTCGCACAGAGAGTGTAGATTCGACATTGGGTGGTTCCGGGCTCGAGGTTTCCGGTCTTGGATCACGTTTCAACCTAGATTCACATGCGCGATCATCTGTGGGCGATTCAGGGTCCGCGCTGAGCCCATGGCCTTCTTCGGATCAAGACTGGATCCGCTCTGACTCTGGCAACGGTCCAGAAACGGCATTAGATAATCGAGAGGAGGAGTCTCAATCCAAGCGTGACACCTCGGACTCGAGAACGTTTGACCGGGCTAGCACTGCTACCGAGGATGAGACGGATGAGTTCGCCAACCAGCTTGCTAACGCTCGTCGCCGCGTTCGGGAGAAGCTAACCTCATATGTCGAATCGGACAGCAGCAGGGCTACATCTCCGCTGTTGTTGCCTACGGATTCGCCAAGCCTGTCGGCACAGTCGTCAAATCCTTTGGGGATACTCAAGCCGAAATCGAGCCGAGGGTCGCTTATTGACCGCTCGCGGAACATGGTAACAGGCCAATCCAAAGGGCTCAAGATCCTTGGTCTCGGAGCAGCAACGATGAGCGCATCACCACAGCTCGGTAAACAGTCCTTGGAGGAGAAGGAATTTCAGTCCCTTGAGACGATGAAGGAAGAGGTCTTTAGAGAAGACGTGACACAAGAGGACCATACCATGCGGAATGTGGATTTTTTTGATGAATCTACCTCCACAAAGGACAAGGACGAGGACAGTAATGCTCATCCTGGCCTGAAAGCATTCAGGCAAGCCCGCCGAGAACTGCAAAAGCGGAAGGAGCTTGAGACACTCGCTCGGCACCAAATGTCGCAGACATCGCAATCTTATGATGAGTCACCGGACCAGCGAAACGGCATGCACTCCGCAGCCAGAGCAGACCGAGGTCCGCGGCAGCGAACACCGAGTGCAGAGAGGAGACCGCCTCCTGTCGCGTACAGACAGCGGGCCCCCAGCGACGAACACGGCTATAGCTCGCCGGGCGGCACAAGACCGTCAGGTGAACGTTCGAGGAGCGGTTCGGAAGCAAGTGGGGGTCGTTCCAACAGCCGGCCGCCTCGGCTCCGGACCAACACGAACACGGGAGCGCATGATCAGCTTGGACCTCCGAACTCTGGACGGCCGATGATGCGCTCGCCTGGCTTACCCGGGACAGACATCAAAGGATCCCCGATGATGCCGCCATATCCGTACCCCTACCCCAACCGCGGGGCGCCTTCGCCCGCGCCCTCGCCCCATCTTGAGCGCTCAAGGTCGGCGAACAACCTTGCGTTGCACACCGGGCGGCCAGGTTTGGACCCGCATTCGGGACAGCCGTCTCCAATCTCGCCCATGGGATTGCCGTCGCCAGCTCCCTATGCGATGGGCCCCGCCGCATCTCCGGTTGGCACTCCCACCTCGCTGGGACCGCGCCCGCGACTGCCGTCAGCCGCAGGCCTCGCACACTCTCCAGCGTTGGGACACCCGAATGGAGCCATGCCCGGCCCAATGAGACGACCTGTTGATAAGCGCGAGATCTCCGAACCCACGTTTGTGATGTCAACGAGCCGAGTCCCGACGACTTCTCTACCGCACCACCCCTCGCATCACCCTGCGCACCCTCAATATCCTCCTCCCGTCGTTCCAGGTGCGGGTGATGGGGCCCGTCCGTATGGCGGGCCAAGGTCTCGGTCCAACAGCCGTGCGGCGGGCGCTGCGCCACCCGTGCCGCCCATCAACCCGCGCCGTAGGCGTGACGACTCGCGGACACGGGCTCCGTATGAGGAAGGCGAGATGACGGCTCCTCGATTGCCATATGCCAACCAGGCGAACAATAGCACATCCAGTCTCGATCACGGAGCGGCCAGCGAGGATGAAGGCAACAGACCGGACCAACGCCGACGACTGCGCAAACCCCATCCGGACATGCAGGCTCCAGGGCCCAGGCCTTTCCCGGGGATGACTCGAGACAACAGCCCGCCGTTTGTCGCCAAGGGTCCGCCGGCGAGCCGGTCCGTGGCAACATCTAACATGGGGCCCAACCCTGGCAGGGGAACCCCTGGCGGCATGATCTGAGCAGAACCCAGATAATATTTTGCCCACCTACTCTATTCACTTCTAATCTGAACCGGTCTTGTTCGTTTTAATTTTTTTTTTACCTTTTTTTCCTTCGTTTCTTGGGTTTTACTCTCGGTTGCACTTTCAGAGGTTGTCCGGTACAGTGTAGGGGAGGGCTACGGACCACCATACGAGGCTTATGAAATTGAGATACCTCTTTTTGTAAATTAGACTCCGCATGGGCTCGGAGTGAAAGGTTCCTTTTTGTGTTACTTTCCTTGTTTTCTTTTCATCTGTACTTTGTTTATGGGGATCTTTTTGGACTGGTTCTGGCTTGTTTTTTTTCAAAAGCGAGAAGTATCATGATATCCGTGGAGGTGTATGTTGCTGAGGGCTGGTAGAGCGTAACCTGAGGGGTATTTACAAAAGAGTTGGACTTGCAAGAGAAAGTTGGCGAGTTCCTTTTCGAGATCAGGCTACTACTGGCTGGTACTATGCTCTGTGTTGTTGGATGCGGATGTGCTTGGCGCACTATGTACTTGGAAGAGCCATTATTACCATCTAGACGGGTAATAGCTCGCAAGAATGGGAAATAAGATGCCAAATCAAATGCAAGCTACCGTGTCTGCGGCCCGTTTGAGCTCGGGCACGGCTGTGAACTGCCCGAGCTTACGGATATGAATAGAGTTGTGTCTGGCGGAGGTTTGGGGGGCGAGTGGTCGGAAACAGCGGCCCGGATGAGCACGACGAGCCGAAGTTTTGCCAGACCAAGTCACCAAAGTCGGCATTGGACATTGACCCGGGAGTGAGGGGAAGGAAAGCTGCGGTGCTGTGCCACTACGCCGCGCTCATGAGACAAGACGAGTACATGTGCTAGGTATAACTTTTCCTATTTGAGGCAACAGACGTGTAAGCCAACAGCAGCCCTGTCAGCGATATTGTCCAAGATTCAGGTTATTTTAAGAGCGCCCGCCGTATTTTGAGACGAGCCTGAAGGTAACTATAAGCATGTGTTCTCTTCCAACTTTTGTGCAGCTCTGATCGAAGGTAGCAAAGACACTCCCTTACCTCTCCCCCTTTTTGAGATCACCGCAGAGAGTCTCCAAACCGTCAACATGGCCTTCATCCGCCCTTTTAAGCCCGAGGACACGGAGAACGCAAAGCACATTGTAAGTGTGTTTTTACATCCCTGCCCTTGTTTCGTGTCGTGTCATGGCTCTTTGCCTCCCTCCCTCCCTCCCTCCCTCCTCCCATTTCATTCAACGCGCCCACATGCACCCAACCAACCAACACCCATTCATTGCTCCAATTACATATGAAAAAAAAAACCTCGCTAATTCCTCTCTCAGTGCCGTGCAACTCTCCCCCCCTCGCTCACCTCCAACCCCGCCGCGGTCCGCATCGCCCCCTACCTCTGGACGCTGCAGTTCACCCACCTCTCCCCCTCAACCTGCTTCGTGCTCGACGACGGCACCGGCACCGCGGTCGGCTACATCATCGGCACGCCGGACGTGTTCGCCTTCGCGGCCGCCTACCCGCGGTACGTGGCCGAGGTGCTGCAGTCGGACGCCGGGCGCGAGGACGTGCCGGCCCCCGCGCAGCTGGACGCGCTGGAGGCGTGGCGGGCGCCGGACGGCGGCGTGAACGTGGGGTGCCTGGCGCAGATGGCGTACAGCGTGCGCTGGCTTGTGCTGGAGGGCGTGGAGGGGAAGCGGGAGCTGGTGGAGGGGTATCGGGCGATGCTGCATATTGATCTGCTGGAGGGGTGGCAGGGCCAGGGGTGGGGGCGGAAGATGATTGAGCGGTTTGTGGAGGCGGTTCGGGCGAGTCACGGGGTTGACGGGGTGGATTGCGGGAAGGGGATTCAGTTGGGCGTGGCGGGGGAGAACCAGAAGGTGGTTCGGTTTTATGAGAGGGTTGGCTTCCGCGTGTATCCGGGCGGCGAGAAGGAGGGCAATGTGTGGATGGTGAGGGATCTGTAGGAGGGTGGTGGTGGTGGTGGTGGTGGTGGTGGTTGATTAGTCGTATCGGTGTTGGTTGGTGTTTTGGGGTGGACGTGAGATATGTCCATTGGTTGGCCCGCAGGCGCTGTGATCGGAGGGAGTACTGGTATTTACTTGCCAGAAAGGGATGTTCTTGGATAAGTCTTTATGTCAATACCTCGTCAACTGATACAACAGCGGCACGGTCCATTTTGGTCAAGATGAATGCTGGTTATTAAAAGAAAATGCGCGGCTTATCATGACGCCGGCTGTAGAATTGGGGCCTCCCCCCCCATCTTTCCTAGGCGTTTGCATCCCGCATCGAGCTGTTGAATCGCAACTTATATCCATGTCCCTCCCTGCTGCCAATATGGGTATCACCACAACCCCCCTTCACCCTGATCCATTCCCTGGCTCTTACAGAAATTGCGGCGAAGACACCAGCGACGCCGCGGCGGCAAGATTCATCTCCGGTGACATCTGTGGCAGATATGACTTGAGAAAACAGTTCCCGTTATGCATCGGGAGACTGGTCGTGAGGTTCGCGCTGAAGAAAACGCCCAGACAGGTATTGTTGCGGGCGAACTTGTTGAACATGGCACAGGCTTTGATGCAGTCGCCGAAGCTGTAGGCTGTCATGCCGGCAATGTCGACGCCTGGCCCGATGAAATCCATCATGCAGTTTACGTCAAAGCCCCAGGACGATGTGCCCAGGGTGACCATCTGACGATTCATGGATATCCTGCCGCAGTCGAAATCGAGGATGCCCTGTGTGGGTACTTTGATGGCGGCTGCGGACACGATTTCTTGAACTTCGGGGGTTGGTGTGGGCGTCGACCCAATGCCTGCGGTTGTCGGCGTCATCGTTACGGTTGTTGGCATCATCACAATCATCGTCGAGTTGGACGCCCTGTCCCAAAGTCTGTCAGCGTCTCCGGCTGGGCGCGATCACAGCCCGGCAAGCTGCTTACCTGCGGGCATTCGCCGCTGCAAGCGAACCCCCAACGCCTCCCCCGATGGCGGCCACCAAGACGACAATAACCAGGGATAAGCACAAGATTATCCTTCGGCGACGGAATCCCCATATTGTTGACTTTGGCCGAGCGGCTGATGCGTCTTTCTCACTCTCGTTTTTGGAGGTGTAAAACTCATGCATGCTCCCACTCCCAGAGCTCGCTGGCGAGTGCACTGGAGGCGGTATCCGGAGCTTCTGTTGGCGGCTGAGCATGTACGACAACGATCTCTCTGGTCCCGAGACAACCTCTGGGGCGTCCATGGTATGACGGTAGGTGGCAGGAGGTGACGGCGGCCGTCAACCTCCCGCGGTCAAGCTATTCGAGGTCTGGACGGTCAGGCTAAGGTTGCGCGCGCATCATCAGGTCATAAAAGTCGTATGACCATCATGGTTGCTGTTTGCTCTGGGTGTGTTGGAAAGTGGCGATGGAAGAGGAGAGTCCCTCAGCATGGGGAGGGAAAGGGGGGAGGGGGGGCTCGAGACGGTGCGGGAGATGTGAGACTGCGAATCCTCAGGTTCACACACGGCATGGTTGATGCCGTGCATTTGGAACCAGGAGCTCGGGGATGATGCATGTGCCAGGGATGGCGAATCCTTCCACAAGCAGCACCATCTCTGATAGGCTAGGTTTTTGGGCCCTGGCCCCTGGGCGCCTGTAACGATGCTGCGGGCGGTGCTTGCATGAGAGCCGCAGATCGTCTTGTTTGATCGGAAGCCGACCCGAGGGCGTGGTTGGACTCGGCTATCGAATCGACATTAACCGGAACACTACTGTATGTGTGTATTGTACACACATACCACCATCCCTGCATGCCGACCACCGGGATTCCCAAGGCGGTCATTGGGGATTACATAGTACGGAATTGGGAAATAACGTGAGCTCAAGTGCAAACCCCCTGTCTACGAATTCTTAAAGTTCTCCAGCTGCTCTCTTGCACCGGTGGATTCCACTGCATACACGTAACACAGTATCCTCCTGGGGGCCGGTATTATTATTCGTCCTGCTTTCAACAACTAATTCAAGAAGACATTAATAAGCTAGGTTAAGCTAGAAGAAAAACGATTTTAGGCGTACAGGTTAGATTATACAAGACACTCATCCCACAACCCGCGAAGGAGACCGTCTCCCATCCGCCGCCTGCTTGCCCTCAATCGCAACATACCGCGCCAACCGGCTGACGTCGCGGCCTGTGTGGCCGTCGCAGCTCTTGCATCCCTTGCGCGCCATTTCCAGGGCAACCATGCCTGCGTTCATGCCATTCCTCTGCCCAGCCATGGTCGCCAGACCGGTCCAACTGAGGCGCTTGCCGCCCTTCTTGGCCTGTGACGCGGCGTGGTAGTTGCTCATGGCGGCAATCTCGCGCTTCTCGGCACAATCCTTGTCAATGGCCAGGACGCTGTCTAGGACACTACGGTGTGCGGCGGGAGGCGACATGTCTGGCATCATCTCGTTTGGGAAGAGTGCCATGAGATAGTCCTCCATTGCTAAGCCGGAGCACACTGACATGGCTCCCTGGAGCGGGTTCTGAGATGATGGGATGTTGTTGTTGTTGTTGTTGTTGTTGTTGTTTAGGATGAAGACGCCACCGCAGTACCGTGCCTCCATGTTTTGCCGCACGCTTTGCAGAACCCCGGCCTGCGCGAAGGGGTCGCTTGCCATGGCGAAATGCTCAACGTGGATGCCCTGATGCGCGTTCGTCTGGTCCGCCGACTGATGGGCTGGCGCTGGCTCCGTGTTGTTGTCCGCAAGAGGCATCATGAACTCGTAAGCGGCAGCACCGAAAGTATAAATCTCCAGTTTGCCGAGTTTCTCCGGGGGCAGGTCAGCGCAGAGCTGCGCGATCGCTTGAGAGACGATGATTGCGCTGTCGTTGTGGCAGAGGACGACGCAGCGGTTCATAGAGTCGTCAAGCAGCGCGCACCGTACCTGGGAGTACAAGTTTCTCCGGGTTTGGCTAGGCATGGGAATGCACCGCTGGAGCATTGTAGCCACCATGTCGAACGGCATGCCATACGTCGGTGCACAGATACACACCATGGGCCGGCTGAAAAGGCGCGACAGCGCCGGGAGAGTCTGCTTGTGGCAGTGGCGAGAGCTAGACGAACCACTCGAGTGTCAAACCAGGAAAAAAACAAAATACCATGAGAAGAACACGCAAAACTGAAAAACGCTGAAAAACGCACCTCATGCCCATACCACCAAGAAACAACCATTTCTCATCCTCGGCCTCCTGGCCCATCATCCATCCCTCCGGCCCAGCATTGCACTGAAACATCTGCTCCTTCCCATTGAGCATCCAGCACACAGCCACAACCACAGTAGCACAGACACAGGCCCATGCCGCAAACACGGCGCCGGGCAGCATGAGCCAGAGCGGGACTGCCGTCAGAATCATGCCCGTCTCTACACACGCAAGCACGGCGTGAAGTACCACCACCGCCGCGTCGGCCCACGGCAAAGGCCCGCGCTGGACAAGCATGGCCCAGCAGAGAGTTGGCATCAGGCGCGTCATCTGGCCCATTTCCTGCCGCAGGACGGACCAGAGAGGCTGCTGCGAGCGGGGAGTGGTGCCGCAGGCTCCATCGCGGAGAGGAGGAATGTACGTCACTGGGTTTCTGGGCGAAGGCTTCACGCCGGGCATCATCTTTGTGGTTGACGTATCAATGGGCTGCATCGTTGGGGAGAGAGGCTGCGATGATGTTTTGAAGGGCGTACGTGGCATAGTCGGCGTGGATGCGGTTGGCCGATAGTTCGACGACGAGGTTCGGTGACGGGAGCCTGAATCGAACTGGACCTGTTGGAAAGCTTATTTATGAATTATAGGAACGCGTTGGCGTGATTTGCACTTTTGCTATTGTATCATTCCGCTGCTTGGAGGTCCCGCGTAGGAACATTCTTCGGACCAAAACATCAGCTCAGGCAGGGCCCCTAAGGAATGTAATATCTTTTTTATCACGGCCTGCAAACACGATCCAGGACGGCATGGATGTCCATATCATTTCACGCCGAGTTCCTGAGCTCCCTGCGTCCGCAAGGTGACTGCCGGGCACTCTTCCTCCGATTAATGAGCCAAGAGCCGGTCGTCGCCTCCTCCACGCCGTATGCATTCCAGCGAGAATATGTTTCTGGACGCGGAAATGTGCAAACCAAAACACTTCCTGAGTTAATTTGATTGCCTGTACTAAGACCTGGCAAAGGGGGGGGGCCGAGGAATTGATCACGTCTGCCCTCGTGCTCAGCAAAACCTAGCCTCTTCAAGCAGAAGCCTCACAGCCCGGATTGCTATCCTGGGTTGATTGCAGGCAAAATACTATCCAACCAGACAATGTCAGCCACATCATTCTAAACTGGACTATGTTGGGAGTGGCGCGAGGAAAGCGGTCCTAAAATGGCTCCCGAGGGCTGAGATGGGCAAGGCAGCTTGTATGAGACAGGGCGCCTCAACCGGCAGGGCGTATAGGATGGCAATCCCAAAGGTATCGCACGGTGGAGGCATTGGAAGACTGTTCTGCCATCGTCCCGGGAGGAGGGTGATAGCAGAAGAGGGCCGAATTGCCGGGTTTGAATCGCTGTTGTTCCGCATCGATACAGGATTTAAAGGGTAGGCGGCGCACACGGCAGCGCGAAAAGGGGGCTTTTCATGCGTCCATCGTCATTTCATTAAGCAATGCCTCCCAGCATGCTGCTACCAGTACAATAGTCGATAGTGGAACAAAAGCTCATACTCGTCCCCACAAAACAACTCATCACTACTCCTCCTTAACCCGCCCCTCATCCTCACCATACCCATTCCCATCCCTATCCCCATCCCCATCCCCATCCCCATCCTCCTCATCTTCTTCCATCCCCCAATCCCTCCATCCCTCGCCCCTCACCCAACTGATCCCCTTCCTCCACGCGCCCTCCCGAACCGCCTTCGCATCCCGCTCATACACCACACCCGTCAACATCAGCGCCGCCACAAACACCCACACATCCCCGCCCCTCATCGCCCGCCACCACCTCCGCTTGACCCCGACCTTCCACAGACTCTCCACACTCACCTTGGCGCTCGCCAAAAACACCCCGCGACTGCCCGTCCTGCCCTGTTGAAGCAGCGCCCAAAAGCCCGCGACAAACCCGCCGACAAAGAAGCGCTGCGTCGGCAGAAAGGCGCGGGGGAACCACGCCTGGAAGAAGCAGACCGACGACCAGGCCGTGGCGAGCGAGCCCGTCAGGAACCCGGCCATGCGCAGGGCGCTCGACACGAGCTGGTGGGCCGTCGACAGCGGGAAGTGGTACAGCGCCGAGAGGCGCGGGAGGAGCAGGGCCGAGTAGACGACGAAGAGGAGGCGGGTGAGCGGCGGGAAGGAGCGCAGCCAAAAGGTGAGGAAGGTGCGGGAGCAGGAGGGGTCAGACGGGTGCAGGGTTGCGCACGAGAGGGAGGTGATCAAGGGGTGCGCGCCCGAGGTGATGGGCGCGATGGCGGTTAGGGAGGAGGGGAGGACATCCTCCTTTGTAGGGAATAACGTTGGGGCGATGAAGGCTCTGGGCGAGGAGATGGGGATTAGTTATGCGTGTGAGGTGAGAGAAGGGCGTGTATGGGAGAAGAACTCACGGCCAGTTGAGTCGCGCCATCTGAGCGAGACTATCGACGATTTCGCCGGCTTGAGGCCACCGTAGACCGGCGGGGTAGTCTTCCGGCTTGGGGTGTAAATATGCCGAAGAATTTGTGAAGATGAAGTTGCTCCAGAACTAGACAAGGCTTCCGGTCAACTAAACCCACGTCTCCACTATGGCTCGGGACCATGTGAACTCACTGAAGGGAAGCAATCCCGGTCAAACACCAGCGCATGGAGCAGCTGCCCAAACGCAACCGGCTGCAGCATCCAACTGCCCCACCACGACGGCCGCATCCTCCTCTTGGCAGGTTTGCCATCGACACTCTTCTCCCAGCCCCACACCATGCCGTTGTCCTCGGCGCAGTTCCACCCGAACTCGAGTGCCCGGAAGATGGTGTACAGGCCGATAGTGACGCGCAGCTGCCGGCTGGGATACACACCGAGCGCCAGGCCAGCCAAGGACGCCCCTACAGCGGGCGCATAGGGAGACGTCAGCGCGGTCGCCGTCCTTGGGTTGCGCAGCCGAAAAGGGGTGGCTGATGGGTCGAGGAGGTGGGCGCGCAAGCGCGTGAAGAACCGAAAGAGGATTCGGTACATCAATAGGATGGTGCTGAGAGACAGAGAGAGCCTGAGCGTCGGTGATTTGTGAAGTGGCTGCTTCTTGTTAGTTGCCGGCGCGGCGCTGCAATAACCACCTGTCAGTTTGGTCTGCTTGAGTCCGACGTAGAAAAGAAGGTTGATGTCGGCGCGTACTCTTTCTTCCTCATCAGCCTTGCTGAGACCACACCCCAGAGCTTCATCAAGGCGCCCGTCGCGACAAATACGCGAATCGAGTGCCGAATGGCCCGCGCGTTGTAGTCGTCGACACCGCGCACGGCTACCGCCTTCCCTTCCTCGTGATCCCTGCCCTTTCCCTTGCCTCTGCTCCCTTTGCTCGTAGACTGTGTGCGTCCTCGTGTACCCTCCATGATCCTCTGGACTGTGTCGACCGTCGGTGCTCGTTTCTTCAGTGCGCGCGACCGCGATATGACGTATTTGTGAAGTGTTGCATATTCCCGGGCCGAGATTGTGTAGCGGAGCGCGTTCCGGAGGATGGGGTCTGCGGTTGATCGTGCTGTCATCGGTGGAGCGCCGCCGGAAGCTGAGCTCTTTGAGCCTGGTGCTCCAGCCCGGGACGCCATTTTGAGCGGTCTGCTTGTGGATTTTCTGCAATTTCGATGTTGGGAATAGCGGCGATTGTTTCGCGACGATGCCGAACCCCTTACCTACGAAAAAAGGGGTGAAGATCCGGCTTGAGAGTCACTCCTGGGTTCGTTAAATGCGATCGTCGGCAGTAATCGGGTACGAGTCGCGTCGCGTCGCGTGTTGCGGGGCACTCGTAGCCTTCAGCCAGATGGCGCTGGAATCATTGGTATGAATGGCCTTCTCTTACTTGTCGTAAAAAGAGCATGGGGAAGTTTGAAAGCTGGTGGTCGAAGCTCCCGGGCGCGAGATGCATTGATGGGCTGTAATTACACGTGCAAGAGCCTCGGTTCTGAGCCAAGCCAAGACGTTGGGCTTCCCCCACACCACCCCACAATCATCTTCATTCCTTGCAGTCGTCAGATTACGCGAGTGCAAGCCATGACCGCACGACACCCACCCTTCGGTTGTATGTATGTATGTAATCTGTACAAAGGGCCAACACAGGCATCCATGTCTACCAGCATTTTTAACAAGCCCACTTTTCGACAATCACATCGCTTTCCTGTGTACGATCTTGATCCTCGAAGCCCCCAACTCCATACCAACACTGGCGCAAGCACGGGATGTCACCCGTTTCGGCCCTCTTTTTGCTTCTGCTTTTGAAGCCGTGAGGTATAGCTATAGCCCCATTGTTTCACGCCTCCGTATTTGATGCCCTCCCTGACATGATTCTATCATCAACAAGTAAACCCCTGTTCTCCTAGCCCAATCTCAAGCATCCTAGGGCGAGCCGCTTCCCAAAAGGAAGCATTGCTTTTCCTGGACCCTTTTGACAAAGAGATATGTGCTGCTAAGCCATGACCGCAAATGAACGAACCCAGTGAAGGACCGATCAGCTTTGCATCTGGCGGGCTTGATATCCCACCTGGGAGAAGACGCCAAATAACCTCTCCCAGCAATCTCATAAACCACCACCACCAACCGTGACGCCCAAGATCTCGCACCAGTCACTCAAAGAACTAGGGACCAATGGCCCTGCGCACGGTAAGAAAACCCCAGGTAAAGAAAACGAAAACCTCAGTCATAGCATGCCCGCCCCACCCCTAACCCTGTAGCCTGCCCGATGACAAGGGCTGCTAATTTTGTGTAACCGTATGACTCCGGACGCAATGCAAAGACAAGCGCGACGTAAGAAAGTTGTATCAACCAACAGAGCAGAGGAAATGAACCCATGTAGAGCGGTTAAATCATAGATGTGAATAGCAAACCCGAAGACCACCCAACCAACTCCCGAAAGTCATCAAAGTCGTAAGCGCTGACCAGACATGCTGAAATGGCGACGCCTAGGAGCTGATGCCGGAGGAAGCCGCTTGCGACCAAGTACGGACCAAATACGGGAGGTCTCCAGGAAACACTTCTTCCTTAAAGCCCATGTTGTTGATCCAGAGATCATCCATATGGCCGACGACCAGCGGCCCTGTCGCGTTCTCGACCCGTTCTTGGTAAACACGGAGCTGTGGGTCTGCTTCTCCCAGAGCTCGCTGCCGCCTCGACTCGCGCTCAACGATGATCTCAGTGATGATCGACTGCCGCAGGGCAGGGTTGAGTTCTCCAGACAGCTTCCCGAGATGAGGGTGCTCCAGAACCTGCTTCAGGAGGTCAAACGGCAGATTGAGCAAAATCCGCGAGAGGATGCTATCGTTCGAATTCAAGGCGCGCGCGGCCTGTCCATTTTTGGCGGGCGAGATATCCCCAAACTTGATCTGGGATAAACGAAGGTTGGAAGACACGCGTGGATTCCGTGGAATTTGAGCCTGCGACTGGGAAGACTGGCGACTATGAAGCCCACCAGACGTGCCATTGGCAATGGTGGGAGCGTTTAGGTTACGCATCATAGTCCTTGAAGGCGGGAAACGAGGAAATCCGTAATCGTCCGCGCTGACGTCCAAAACAAAATCGGCTGGGAAGTTGTGGACGAGGAATGAAAGCACCTGCTGCAACAGCTCCGATATGCCCGTGCTGTCATTCCGCGGCGACAATGCCACCGCTTGTGAAACGAATTTGACCGCCAGCTCGATCGTGTTCCATAAGAGAAGGCGGCTGGCGCGGTGTACGGCAACAGAGTGCACCCACGGCAGCTGCAGATACCGGGCAGTGGCAACGTAACTAAGCGCGGTGTTCATGTCATCTCTGACGCCTCGGAGGGGCAGTTCGGTAGGAAGGATGCCGTCGGCGAGACTCCAGCCGTAGAGCGTGCGAAGGGAGTACCAGAAAACATCTGACCGTATGTATTCGTCGTTAACCTCGAGGAAAATAACGCCACCCGGAGCGGTCCCCCGTGCTTTCATTACCCCCCCGAGCATAGGGCTGCGGGAGAAGACAAAACGGTGGCCTTGAGTTCTCAGTACATTGTGGAGCTGTCGGTAGCCGGGATGGTCCTGGAACTCCGGATTGTCTGGGAAGCGAACCTCGAGCATGCAATCATTGAAGGTGCTGTCGGAAATTCCGTGTCTCAAGAAATTCAATGCCTCATCTTGATCGCGCAGGCTTTGGTAGGCCGGCGCCGAACCCGCGGAGGGGTGTACAGTGCCGTTTATGGGGCCATTAATTCCTGGCGGCGGCATCGGGCCCTGCCCGACGGGCGCCGGGGGATGCCCGGCATGCCCGTTGGTGGCGGGGTAATGGTTGAAGCCATGTTCTTCCGCCTGCGCCGATGACTGCGACCCATGGAAGCTGTGAGGAGTAGGTGGCCCATGATGATTGACAAGAGTTGGAGGGAAACCATCGACGGCGGGGGATACGAGTAAGGGGCGTCCATATCCATCTACAGCAGGCGGCGGATACGCAAGTAAGCCCGGCGGAGGAGGAAAGCCGCCGCCCGAGCGAGGAGCAGGCGAGGATGTGTTGGAATCGTAGAAACCGCCAAAGATCATGCTTCCATTGCTGGGGTGAGGCTGGTGGAAAACCGGCCGGTGCACCATTGCGGGGTGCGGGGCCGTGACCGGGCCGTCGAAGACCGGACCGGAGCTGCCCATTGATTCGGGTGCGGGATTTGGAAGTCCCGGAGGTCGACGGTGAAGAGATGCCATAGGCCGGTCGGGGAAAGTGGAAGAAACTGTAGGGGTCTCTGCAATTAACATTGTAAGCAGAGGCTCTTGCTTGCGAAGGTGGGGGAACTGATTCAAAGCAAGCGAACAGGATGCCGACGGGGCGGGGCCGTCGCAAAGACAGGCGGGGGGTCTAGCACAAAATGGAGGGCATATTGCTAGCATACCTTTATCGCGCTCATCTGCAGCTTCTACTGTGCCAGCTGATGCTGGTTTAGCAACCGTCTGACTGGGGCCCGCAGATGGCGTTGTGGCATCAAGGTCGTTCACCGAGCTGGGGCTCAGCTTGGTCGGAGTTCCGTTGAGCAGCTCTTGACCGTGGTTCGCTACATGGGGCTCTGTTTTCTCATCGTCGGGTCGCACACCGTTCTGGACTTTCTTGGGGGACGAGGGAGCCGCCGGCGCAGAGGGTTGTTGCTTGTTGGCGGGGCGCTGAGGGTAGTTGAGGGGCAAAACGGGGACGATGGTTCGGTTGGCAGGTCGAGCGGCAGGCTTGGCGGGTTTGCCCGCGATTCCATTGACAGGCGCCATGATTGCGGTGAGGGTACCAGAAGAAATTGCCGGAGTCAACGGCGGCCAAAAGAATGCAGCCGGAATCGAAGGAGGGACGGAGGCTGGTGGAAGCCAGAGTTGGAAAAGGGTAGCAGCGAGAAAAAAGGTGGTGAGGAAAGGTGGGATAAGAAAGCCCGATCACTTGGCGGCTGGCCGAGAACTTTTGGCCTGTGCGACACGCAGCCTGGCTCTCTCTGTTTGCGGCGCTATGATTAGCAAGCGACTTTGGATGCTGCAATCGGCAGTAACTACCCTCTGATTGCCGCAGGTGGTTGGCAACGAGCAGAAGGCCAGCAAGTAGCGTGGAATTCCGCTCAAGTCCAGAAGAGAGATAGGCTTTTAGTTGACGCCAGTGAAGCGGGCATGTCAAGCGCAAGCAAGAATGAACAGTTGACTCAGGCACCCCGAATTGGCCCCCAGACGATGATGCCAAAATTTTGACGGGCTCCCCGCCGAAAAATCATGCTAAGAGTTGATTGGGCGATCGGGATTGTGGGCTGGGCTTCGCCAAGCCCTTTCGGGTTCTGGTCTGTGCATTGGAGCTCCCTCGCCAGAACTCGAAAAAGTTGCAAACCTCATCGGATCCCGTGCTCGACCCCGGTCACAGTCAGTTATTGAGCTGATATATGGCTACTTCATGCGCGCGGATGTCTCAAATATCTAAATAACTTTATCCACTAATCTCATTTTCTAAGACATGTGTTTTCGTCCGACGCGCCGTCTGCGGCTTGCGACTCTCGCTGGCCGAGAAAATCGCTTAGTCGCGGCCTCTCATGCAATATCGTAATTAGTGGCCATTCGCGCTGGTGTTTCAGGCACCTAGAAATTTCACGGGATGCCTAACGCCCTTGCAGGACGCCAACGGAAAGCTTCGTACCCGTCGTGACGACGCCTAAAGCCTTGCGGGACGCTGCAACATGTTTGAATTTGCTGTGCTTTTCTCCTGTCGACCACCAATAGGAGGTTTTATCATTGAGCAACCGCAAGCCAACACCGGCGATGATCAGGGATAAATAGGGCTGCTGACGCAGCCTCTAGGCAGCCTTCTCTTGTGCCTTGTAACACCGATCGTCTGCCTATGGAACAGTCGCTATTGAAGTCACAAAGTTGCCGCACCACCAAGGATCAGGTCTCCGAGACTGAAGAGGCTTCGTCTTTCTCCCGAGCATCTTGCTGTCAACTTTTAGACTCCCGGTTTACTGGAACGAAGGCGCTTGCTGACGTATGAGACCAGCTTGGCCCCAGTTAAGCTTCTGCCCCTCCAACAGAACCCTGGGAGTGGCCCCCTGTCGGACTTCTTCGGCATTCAAGCCGATGCGGGGGAGGGGCAGAGCTGAGCAGCTAATCCGGGCCGATCCGATATCAACTAATAATGGGCCGGAGTTTGGCATGGATTTGACGTCTCACCAACCAATCGTCTGTTTCCAAAGGGACTCGCACAATGTCTCCCCTCTCTTACATAAAATAGTCAAACCTGCTGTTTCACAGCAAGGCGTGCTTGGTAATTCAGCCATGATTAGGTCTGGCTATCTTCGGCGTTATGACGCACGTTTCGCATGACGTGAGCTGAAAACATTCCAGGGTCTAGAAAACACAGAAAAGAAAGAAAAAGGGGGATGATGGCAGTGACGTAGGTTGACGTGAAATGCACAATGCCCCTATAGCTCCGGATTTCATGGAATCTGGTTTACGATGGCATCCTTACACTTGTTGTTATATGAGACGAATCTGGGCACACGAAATCCTCCAAAGAAGGCTAAAGTATTGAATAAGGTTACTGGATCAACACAGAACTTGGGTCTTGGCTCCTCGCGTACTTGACATCTTACTAAAGTCTCTAGGACCTTACAAGTCCAAGTAAGTCGATAGAATGCTCTTGTTATGCCTCTCTCTGCCCTGTGAAAAGATCTTTAGGTGTATTTCTTCACTAACTAAAAACATATAAATTATCAACTCAAACTTAAACCTTACATTCATTCCTCCATTTCCAGTTCCAACATTATACTTTACTCTAGTCGTTCAATAAGCGCCCTCATTTAGTGGTAACCAACTCGAAGGTGCTTCTGGCTCGCCTCGTCATAACCGCTGAATGTACCTCTCTCTTCATCTGGCATAATTCGAGATTCAGGCCCAATAACATAACAGTTTCTAACTACAGTTCTAAATCTGGGCCTTAACATAGAATTTAGGTTTCTTGGCCAACTATAAAGGATGCATCGTTCTTGTCTGAGTGGCCAATATGAATAGCCCTGGGGACCAACTCCCCACCGCCGTCGACTGGCCGGCAGAGGCAGAATATGCCGTCACCAACCCTAACTTACTCGTTCGACTTCTTATTATCCCCCGAGATGATAGAATGGCAGTCGCTTTGGCCTCTAAGCCCCTTCTAGAATGCATGGCCGGACGCGCTCTGCCCCTCTAGCGCTCATCAGCACGCTTGACTCTGACACGTCTTCGGACTCAGTGAACCCTACCGATGTATACTCAGCATCCTCCCTGTTCTTGGTTGGCACATATGGGCGACGTCTGTTGGCGGGGGCCGGTGGTGCGAATCAGATCCCCCAACCTCACCGACTCTGCATCATTCAGCCTTCTGGCCTGACTGCTTCTAACCAGCCCGAGGAGCGCGAATAGGGTATATGCCGCGTCATTTCCGGCGTTGTGGAGTTCAGCCTCGTTATAAGGGCAGCCAACTTCTGTCGATACGGCTGCTAAAGTGAAACTTCTGATAGGCGTGCGAGCCCCCCATCGAGTTGAGGCCGGCCCAAGAATGTCGCGGGCCATGTTTTATGTGTCGAAAATTACCACAAGAGGCACGATGCCGAGAATATTGATACCCAGTCGAGGAATCCGTAGGTCGCGTTTCACAGAATGACCAACTATTGCGATATTCCGGAAGCAGGTTGGAGAGGGGCTACATTTGGATCCTCAACGCGAAGAGATTGGGCGATAATGGAAGGAAGCTCGTCTGGGTCGACTTGATTCGTGTGGGTAAAGATGCATCCTGCACAAAAAGGAGGATATATCCAAATTTCAAGGTTCGACTGCCAACAATTCAAATGGCCCGTTGCTGTAGTGGTTAACACATGCGGTTTTAAAGACTTCATTGGGACCGCGGCCGACCGACCATGGCCGGAGAACCAGGGAGCTACACAAAGAGCTATTCTATTTCGTCACTCATTTTTGGTTGCTACATTTGCAGGTGATTCCACCCTAAGAAGAAACCGGCCGGGCTGTGGGTCATGGGACTCGGAGCATACTCGGGACCCTTCCCCTTATCCAACGGTTCCGATCTAATGCCCGTTAGATACGAACCCTCGTATTCGTTGTTCTCCTCGACATCATTCTCATCCACCGGCGGCGGCCTCCGGTAAGGATAATGCGGTACTAAATCCCCGTCATTCCAGAGACTTCCCAAATCCATGCTCCTGCGGCTTCGATTGATAGTTCTGTCGAATTGCATGCCCTCCTCCGCCCTCTTCATCGCGGCTCTTAGTCCTGCAACAATCACACACTTTGGATCCCCCAGCGCTCGTCGCTGCACGTCCCACGGCCCTTGAGCAACTGCAGTCCTCTGGTCTGCCGTGCCCAGCCTCTCCCCGTACCGATTCATAACCATGCTCTGAGCGGCCAACACCCCGGCAACCTCTTCATCGCTCCTTTCCCCATCAATGCCCTGTCGCGGAGCCATTTCAGGGACAAATCCAGGTGCAAGACCAAGCTGCGCGCTCCCCGCCCTCCACGCAAACACACAGCCCTCATTCCGACATCCCGTAACGCCCAACGTAGACCTCGAATCAAACCGATTCCGCGCCCACTCGCCGCACTTACACTCCCAATACACCGGGTCCACAAACTTCGGCGAAGCATACAACCCACCCACGGTCCGTATCAACAGCCTCGCCTTGGGGTCCTTACCCAGAGGCCCGGCATACAACGCGCAGTTGATACACTTGCGATGGCGGCAGCTAGGTCGCCAGCAGATCCCGTAGCCGCCGTCCTCGCTGCTGCTCTCGCTAGTGCCCTCGCCGCCCCCAGTCCAAGGGATAGTATCGTTGCTGTTATGGTGGGAAACGGGCGGCACAGCAGCAGCAGGAGACGGCGATGAAGAACAGTGCACCATCCCGACGGGGTCGAGATAGCCTTCCTCGGCGCAGCGGCAGCACAGCCAGCGGTTGGTTCGGGTCTGGGTAGGTGCGGAGCCGGTTGGGTAACGGACGGGAAAGGCGCGGAGGTCGGCTTGGGAGAGGACCCGTGGCGAAGGGAGACCCTCGGTGGGAAAGGTGAGGAGGGTGCGGGCTTCGGCTGCGAGAGCAGATGCCGGCGTTGGCGAGGGAAGGGGGCCGGTTGTCGTTGTGGCGGTGAGGGGAACGGCAATAGGAAGGGGTGGTCGGTAGGCCATTTTTTGGGACTTTGGCAAGGATTTGAGATTCGTAGGGCTGGTGTGTGCTGTGGTGAGTGGTAAGTGGTAAGTGGTACAACCCTCGTAAGGAACGGGATGAGAGAAACACGCACGGAGAAAACGAGATAGGAGCACTACTGTTAGACCCGATGTGAAACAATGTGCGGTTAGGCTGTCTTCAATATTGATAATCCTGGAAGGGAACGTGGCTTATATGGCCGAGGAAGGACGGATATGGGGTGTGGCAGGTGTAACCGAGATGCCCCATCCCTTGGGGAGGGGGGGTTTAAGGGATGTGAAAATGGCAATGGATTCTCTCACCTCCGACCCGCGCAGTTTCGGTTCCTTCGAGTCCGCATGCCAGTAAGCAACCTACCGCGGTCGGCGCTATGAGGCGATGAATTGGCTCGTCGCACGCTGCAGCCTGCCGGCTTGACCCTCTCAGAATCTTGGTTTGCTTATGTTGTCAAACAGCGCCCGGGGAATAAAATCATTTCTAGCTGTGACACTGCAGGCCTGCCTTGAAACCACAAGGCGCGCAAATCCGTGCCGCTGCTACGAAATGGATGGTGAAGCTTTGTCCACGGCAGGAGGGTTCCCAGTAGATATGCACAATGGCCGATGACCGCTGCACACCGCTACTGGCTTCTGAAGGCCACCAAAGAACAATGGAGTGGTAATCGGATGCGCCGTCCGCTGTCGGCAATGGTTTGTTCTCTGCAAATCTAGTGTGAAGAACGAATTGTTATGGTTGAGAAAATCCCTTTGAACTTGGGAGTCTTGCGCTAGTTCATTTCCTACATCGTTGCATGCTTCGGACCTGAAGCTATATTAGGAACAAGATGCGCTTGTTTGCAATATGCCCACAAAATACATAGACCACCTTATCTGCATTACTTAGTCTTCTTTTGAGTTTTAAGACAAATGCCGCCAATGCTAGGTTGTAGGTACATCCAACAAATCCGATATAAGCTCAAGTTTGAGTCTCCACCATCAACCAATCGGAAACCACACACGATTGAACATCGGGTATGGTGTAGCGGTAACATCGTTGACTCTCACTTCTCAGAAGTGACTTGTTTCTCAACAGCCCCGGGTTCGACTCCCGGTATCCGAGTAAGATGTTTTTTTGCTTTCTATTTCTCCATTTCTCCTCTTGCTTTTTATCTTCTATTACGGCCCGAACTCATTTTTTCTTTTGACCTAACTAACCTTCTCGCACGCCTGGCCTTGATCGACCCCCAGTCTACAATCTACAAGAGTGTGTGAAGTACACACTCAACAATGCGGTGCGGAACGCCCAAGAGTGCTCCGGCATACGCTATGGCTGAATTGATGTGGCATTCATTCAAGTTAGTTAAAGGGGCCCTAATGCTGCACATTAGGCCACAGACCATAAGTTACGTTTTCTCTCTGGGTGAGTCATATCGGTCAATACTATCTCGTTGTTTAATGTGAGTTGGTTCGAACTTTTGTTGTAATAATTGATTAAAACGCTCGTTATAAGAAGCTTTTGGAATATGCCTCCCTCATGTTTGAACAGGATTTGGTTACGTTGATTACCTCTCCAGTCCGAAAAAGCACCGCTGCAAACCCGCCGTACCGCCAATCCACCTTACCGATTACCAAGTGCAAGACTCCAGACCCAAATCTCTAGTTGCTGTAGTAAGTCCCGTTGGGGAACGAACACTGCCAGTAACCAGCACAGTACGGCTCAACACCCTCCGGCTCAGGACCCGCGTCATTCAGCAGCAGGGCAGCAACGCCATGCGGCGGCAGAGTGAGCGAGATGTTTCGGTACGCGGTGCCGTTGTTCGTGTGTGACCACATGTCGTAGACCGAGTAGACTCGACCTGCCCGGATAGCCCAGCTCTCCGTCAGATTGAAAGACATGTGCTGCGGCGTATCGAGCGGGTTGAGGACCATGAAAACAACGCCGTACGACGAGTTCCCAGTCCAGTATTCTGCCGGGTGAGCTGGATCCCATGTGTAGTCTGGGTTGGATCCCCAGCGAAAAGGGGCGATCGACTCGCCCACGTTGGGATCCTGGTTGATCTTGAGGATGTCCTTGTTTTCCAGAATCTCAATCGTCTCTTTCGACGCCGACGCCATGTCGGAGCCAATCAACAAGGGGGACTTGAGGAGGGCCCAAGCCGTAAAGTGTGACTTTGCCTCGTCGTAGGTGAGGTTACCAGGCGGCGTCCCCTGATTTGTGTTGCCGACCTCGAGCATGTCTAGGTCATTTCGAGCATAGAACTTTGTCTCGGTGGCGATGAAGCTGGCTTGATTAATGATACTGGCCAGGGCAGACCACCACGGCCGGATGTCGCCCCCTATCCGCCATGACTGACCCAACCGGCCAGCCCAAATCCACGGTTGCTGCCAGCCCCATTCGCAAAGGGCAAACTGAAAGGGCTGCGACTTGGTCTTCTTGGCGCGGGCTTCGATGGCGTCAGCCATGCGCACATAGCGCCCATAGACGTTCTCCTCCGTGACGTTGTCAAAGGGGATGTAGCAATTGTCATACTTGAGATAGTCTAGAGTTGTTAGCGGCGGCTGTGACCTCATATTTTTGTTCATAGTTCAGATTTATGGGATGAGAAACTCACGGAAACCCCAGTCGGCAAAGGTGTCCAGGTCTTGGGCCTCGTGTCCATAGGAGCCCGGAAAGCCACCGCAGGTGCGGTACCCTGCGTCGCTGTAGATGCCCGCCCGGAATCCAAGCTTGGAGAGGGACTTGGTGAAGTGCTTCATTCCTTTGGGGAACTTTTCAGGATCTGCATTACGTCAGAAATACATCGACATAGCAGGACCAAGAGTGAGGCGACGCTCACCTGCTACGATTCTCCCCTTTGCATCCCTTGACTTCAAGCTGTAGCAGTCATCGAGCATGAACGTCTGTTGACCCATTGGTTAATACTCCTGGACCATCATGGAGAATTGGTCACACACATTGTATCCGGCTTTAACCAGGCCATGGTCAACCATCGCTTGTGCCTGCTCAAGCAGCACATCCGCGGTGAAGTCGCATTGATAGAGGTTCCAAGCTGTACAACAAGTCAGTATCTGTTTGTCAACCCACTTAGAGCAAGCGTACTGTTAAATCCAAGCGCAGGGAGCTTTCCTACGCCGTTGTCCAGCGCCGTCGCACCGGTGGCGTACAGTAGGCCTAGAAGAATTGATGCCATGGCGGCCACCATCATGAATCCCCAGTGAGCGAGAGAAGGATCTTGTGGTTTCCGAGTCTCTGAAGAGCCAGGAACTCCCATGCTTTATATCCTTTTACCAATGCCTAGTTCCATACCGCTAGACTTATAGATGCAAACTGAGAGGGTCTCCAGGTTGTATTGATGTCCAAATGTGGAAGCGGACTCCTCCGTTCCGTGCCTTCGGACGATGCTCGGACGACTCACCGGATTCCTCCGCCAGTCGTGATTTGATCAAACCAGACGACCTACAGCAAACATGTGCATGTAGGCAGGCTCAATCCAGGTTTTTTTGATGTGCTTAAATCGCGCTTGCTCAGCCTGCATAGACGACTGGAGAAATGACGCTTCCGTAGGAGGGAGCAGTGATACAGTTTTTGCCGGCCAGTGTGGATCTACCTACGTACCATAATCAATGTCACTTAAAATAGTTAGGAAAGGGAGGAGAAAACACCTAGCATTGATACATTGACACTGATCCATGACACCGATATGGATTTTGCTACTCCTCTTTTCTCAAGTCTGCTTACATTCAACTTCAATGATGGATCTCTACTCCCACCATTCTCATCAGTAGGAAGTACCCAAGCCTCTTTGCTGAGATCCAGAGAAATACGATGACGGATCTGTGCCACCTACTTGCAGTGTCTTTGTAGGATACGGTTTTCTCGAATTGGCAGTCTGCCGAGCACCCCTTAGATCCAGGGGCGTCGTACGGGGTGACAAGTTATCCTCCTCAGCCTCTGGAATCGGAAAGCGGGGAGCATCGGTCCAGATATTTCCGGGACGGAGGTTCTTCTGCCAAAACTCAGGATCAAACTCTTCATCAAACCAAAAGTCTTCCGAACACGATCGGGCTTTCCTACTATACGACAGGTGCACGCCAGGTGTAGGCGGAGGTGGCAGAGCAGGGTGGTGAAAGTGGCGATGATGGGCAAGCCTTACCTCTTGAGCAAATGACTGCGCTGGCGGAGTCCTTGGTGCCGGTGCGTGGGCCCTGTTGAATTGTGCGACAAGCCCAGAGTTCTCAAGCTGACCTTGTTCGTTTGTAAGACAGAGTCCGTAGTGGTCGCTGTCGTGCATCCACCATGGGGTCGGCCGGGACAGATCAACTATGGACGGATAGTTTATCGTGGGTTTTGCCATCCAATCCTCCCATTGCTGCGCATATCGAGCCTGGGCGCCCACCATAGAATCATCAAGGTTCGGTCCGCAGTCATGTTTCATCCCAGGGGACGGTTGCTTCTCGACAATCGGCTGTTGTGGCGGGCCATCCGGAAAATCAGGCCATGGCAACTCATGCTCCGAGCCACTCTCGCTTGAAGCCAGCTGCTTCCATGCCTCGATGGCCCGGCTTAGCTGAGAATTCAGCTCGAATAGGATGCCCCGTGCGCCGTCAAGTCGCTCGGTTTCCTTCCGCATGGTGATACCCATGAGTTTCTCGACGTCTACGAAGGTGTTAGCTTCCTGGAGAAACCGGGCACTCTCTTCCTGGTCGGCCACTACCTTCTGCTGTTGGGAAATGGCCCGATACAGACTTGAAATTAGACTATGAGCCATGCTGGTAGCCTGCCCTTTGCAAGGGTGGGGTTTGCGTGTAGACCCTACAACGGCTTTGATCGGCGTCGTGCTAGACAAAAAAACCTTGGGGGATGTCGCAGCGCAAAACCACACGACCCTTGTTTCCCGGTTAAGACAGCGGTGATGTGTCTGTCGTGCGCCGGAAATCCCGTGATGCAATGCAAGTTTTGCCTTGAGAGTCCTGGGAAGTTGGGTGTTTTAATATGCTTGGAACTACTCTCCCATTGCTTCTGTGAACAGTGAACACAGGCACAGTACCTATGTTTGCCTGAATCCTGGTTCAAAGAACTGCAATTTTTACACAACGTCTTTGTCCCTAACCATTGTGTTCCAACCGGCTCAACGCATGATATCAAGGGCTGCGCTCTGGAGCTCGCAAGACGGCTTGATTCTTGGCGCTTAACCCGCTCCTTGTTCCACCGCCGGTAGGCTGAGCGCCGCCAGAGTACGGATCCGTACGGTTGACCGACAGAAATGTCCGTCGTTGCGGCAACCCTGCAATGTACAAGTTATCATGGAAAGAAAAGAAGGCCCAAAAGCTGCGCGAGCGGGCGTGGCCATTCGTTTATCACTGGTCGGATGACTGCGTCTCGGCCGAGATGGCCATCTGTAGTCAGGAAGGAGCCTAGGACCGCGGCTTCGGAATTATCCGCAGTCGCTTGTACGGTGCAAGTTGCAACTCCAAAAACGAAGTCTCAACTGGTAGCTAACGTTGGCAGTCTTGACAATCAGTGGCGCAATCACCTGCCGGCTTTTGATTGGGTATGGTTGGAACCCGGCAGGCAACACCTCAGGAATGCTCATGATTCGCTTGTTGGCGTTCGAACCATGGGATGAAGCAAGGGGCCGCCTTTCTGTGCTTGGCAATTCAGCATTCGTATGTGTTTGATTGGAGAAACTAGGCTCGGCCGTGCTGAGGCGCCAGACAGATGCACTTGTCTTGACTGTCTGGCATGTGAAAGCGAATGTGTCACAGCCGCCTGGCCATGCCCAAGACACATGTTAATGCCACCGGGGCTTTAAAATGCGATGACGAGAATGCGCTGGGTTCACATGATGCCGATAACTGACGGCACCGATCGTCTCGCGCCCAATATCAATCAACCTCGGACCACGGACTACCCGACTGTTGTCTCTTTCCTCAAACTATCCAGAACTCCCGTTGGTGTGCAGCCGCAGATGCAAATAGTTTGCGATCCAGCACTTGTCCTTCTTCTTGACCCGACCTGCCCATTCCCGGCCATCCACAATCCACACCTACATAGTATACATTCCACAGACAGGTTGGCCCGCTTTCCGTCCAAACCAGCGACATCGGACCAGGTTGCCCTGCGTTGTTAGAACACAACCCCCGTCAACTTAACGATAATCATTGACAAGAAGGTTACTTGAAAGTTGATATTCTAACGCAATCCAACATCCACATTTTATGGACATTTTACCTTTTTTGCCCACCGTCTCATCTTTGTCTTCATAAATTTCGGCCGCTCTCCTTCCCACACGCCGCCCAACCCCTCTCTACCCCACGCGGTTGAGAAAACGGTTGCCCAAGTGGTCTTGGAACGCCAAAAAGTCGATCTCGGCCGTCTAGGGTGTCCCACGTGGGGTTTAAAGGTGGGGCAGGTCTCGAAGGCGTCTCAACACACCGCTTAGGTCCGTTAGTCCTGGTGGACGAAATGAAGGCTCGTGCTGACCGCCTGTTTAGCTGTCCCCCAACAAATATCGGGAGCAGCGGTCCTGTGGAGCTTTCCAGCACAGAGTCTCGAAATTCCACCCTTTTTGGTCGAGAGCGGAGCCAAACGAGGCCTCCTTTCCGTCGTGTGCCCTGTGTGTCACCATCAAGCCAGGGCCTCGGGGGACATAATCAAGCTTTGTAGTGCTTGTCCGGGTTCCTGGTTCCTCACGAATTTATTTCGCCGCTTGTTGTCTGAGGTCTTATTCCCGCAGTTTCATCTCGAGCACATCAATTTCATGCCCGAAGCGGAGTCGCTACAGGGTCACCTGCATGACTTTGAGCAATTGGACCTGCAAGTGCAGCGTGATTGGCGCCAATCACCAGCCTGCGCCTGGTCGCTAGACTCCCCGATTGGTGCACCCTATTTGCTGGACTGCAGCACCACCGCTTCCAAGCGGGCTAGGAGATCACAAGAAACCCCTCCAACTTGAACAATAATATCCACCCTTTGGGGCCCCGGTTGTTTACTTCCGATCGAGCGGTTCGCTGACCGCAACTTCGACACCGAACAGGGAGGACCCTCACTGCGGCAACGGCAGATCTGGGTTCTTGCATCGGTTCCCGCTCCGCCCGTTGACATCCCCACAAGTCGAAAGAATTCAAGAATCCCGCTTCTCCCGCCCTTCTGGGCTGTTCCTTGCTGTTTTTTTTTCTTTTTCGGTTGGCAAGTTACCCCGGCTGTGATGCTGCCAGCACCCAAACCCGCCGCAGGAAAATGGCCGCCATGTCCCACTTGAGTCACCTTACAGTCGTCGACCGCCCAATCTCACGGGTGAGCATGGCACGGTCCGATACGACTTACCATAGCTTCCAAGACGTCGACTTACAGGAACCCGAGGCCCCTCCCCGGCCCACTCAGAAGGCCACCATTTGCCCACCACCAGCGTCTGCATCGCCAAAAGAGGAGCAAAGGCTGGGCGGCAGAGAGATGCGTCGACAAGACTCGGGTTATGAATCGATAGCCCCTCGGGATTCCCTCTCCTCTCGCCACGGGGCTTCTTCCTCAGCTTCCCTTTCTTCATCAACACGGCAGCGGCACACAAAGCCGTCCACGCAACGGTCTCCAAAGCCTCGGCCTGTATCACGCCGGCCCCGGAACGGTCGCCACTCCGTCTCTCCCCAAGCGAGCTCCCGCTCTCTCTCGTCACAGCCTCAACCACCCGTGACGTACTTCCACTTCCCGCATTTCACCTCCTCAGACCCGGCGCTGGTCGAACCGGAACCCGCCACCGACCTACATAACCCCAAAGATTTTGCCTCCTCTCCCGACTCGCTTCTGCGCTCTGAGACACCCACGTATCCACTTCCCCCCCAAACAACCCACTACTGGACTAGCGACCGCACGCGGAGGCTCGAGTATGCTGCCATCGACGCGGCTAGCAAGGGGGTCCGCGGTTGGGTGATGCGCCATGTCGTGCCCGAATGCTTCGTTCCACAGAGCAAGCGGCGGGTTGGGTTTGAGGATGACCGGGGTAGCGTGGTCAGGTACAGACTGGATCTCGACATGGACGAGAGTGCCGAGAAGGCCGAGTCAGTGAGAATGAGGGGTTGGAAGGGGTGGTGGCTGCGCCGCCGTTGAAACCTCACCGGGCTCACACTCGCATGGCCGCTGAGGGGATTTGGGAACAAACGACAAGGGACGATGGGGGACGGTGAATTTCTTGGATTGGGATTTTCCCATATCTTGCACGGACGGCGCAATCATTTTCTTGCATGCATCGACGGCATCACGGCACCACGGCATCACGGCAGCATCACAACGGCATTTGAAAACACATTATATCTGCATCATACCACATGGGATAGGCGTTGTATACCCCCGCATTGCACCTTTTTGCATCTCAACAAGTCAGACTGGAATCCAGCGAGGAGGTATCTGGTTTTTTCTTCTTTGGACTTTTATACCATTTTAATCGGAGGATCTTGATCTATTCTGCAATGCACGATGAGGAGCGGAGAGTGCCAGTCACTCCAGGCTGCAGGTAGGGGACGACAGGTTGTCTCAAGAGGGGTATACCCAAAGACAGATCAAAGACATTATCACAGAGATTGAGTACTTAAATTACCTATCTAATACAACGAATACATTCCTTTTGTTCATTCACCATTGAGTCTCTTCACGTGGCGCAACCAGTCTCACAACGAACACTATCGGCCAGGCGCCCGTGAGCGTCATTCAATAAGGCACCCCATCTTCTAATGTGATTGATACAGTCCTCGAACGGGTATGGTTCTCGAACAACGGCCCGTTACGGTCTGCAACGGCCAGTTTCTCATTTTATTTTTATCAATCACAAACCGTTTCGAGCCGTCACGGGCCGTCGTTCGAGAATTATACCCGTTCGAGGACTGTATTAGTCATGTTATATGTTGAGCCCAAGCGTGCAGTGCCTATCTGTATGTTCAGTGCTTTCTTGTATCCGGGACGTAGACAACGCTGTATTGTAGTAAGCACTTTACCTGGATTTACCCAGTGTCTTGCGTCGGACCGACCAACCGCCTCTCAACTCCCAAGGCTCCCACCGAACCCGACAACGACCATACCAACGGAGCAGCGCCCTCGTTGGGCAATAGAGATGTGCCACAGTACCCTTCCGAGTCTGACACTGATCTCACCGACTCCGTCGACACGCTCAACTTGGAGGAAAAGGGCACCAAAGCCGCTGTCGAACAGAGCCAGCCGCTCGAGGTGGTTTCTTACCACCACAATGCCGACTTGCGCATCCGAGTTTACGGAGTAAAGATCATGATCCTGCAGGTCTGCTCTGCTCTTGTTGCTGCGGCATCCCCAGGACTGACCTATCTGGTCGACTGCAAGAAGGCCCAGATTTCTGACGGCGACATGCCGGTCCTTGACCTGAAGGATCATGACAGCGACGCTTATGGACTGGACATCATCATGTCCGTCATCCACGTAAGGAATTATTCCTTTGCCCTGAGACGCGCATGACGTGACTCACATGGCTGACATGCCTTGAAGTATAAGTTCCACGAAATCCCCACCCGCCTTAACATCGACCAGCTCTACAGCGTTGCTCGGATCATCAACATGTACGACCGCGTGCATCTCCTGGTTCCCCACATGAAGAAGTGGTATGTACCCGATGGTCTTCCTCATGAAACCACTGCGACGAAACTGACATCATCTAGGATTACCGGCCTCGACTGGCACAGCATCATGAACAAGGATCAAAACGATGACGAAAAAGACCTTGTATGTCGCCTGGACTTTTTGGCGACGCCCGTTGGTTTGCCCGCATAATATCCAAGGCTGCGCATAAAACTACTCTTGACAAAAATCAAGTCTTGCTTGATGCGCGCGGTCAACCGTGGAGGGATTGGGACCTTTCCCCCATCATTCCAGGTAAGAAATTGAAGTCCATTGCTGAAAGCCAAGGATGCTGACTCGCCATACCACATAGAGTTATTCGCAATGACACGCAATGACTGCCTGACAAAGATCGTGCGGGCCATTGACGCGCCAGTCCAAGAGCTCATGAGCGGTAAGGATACCTTGGAGTTCTGCCGGGCAAAGAAGCCCAATATGGAACTGACTGCAGCTTGGCTCATTGATGAGCGCCCTGTCGACCGCTGGTTTGTTACCATTTCCAACGGTCAACGAGTACCACGACGGTGTTGCAGCTCTGGTTAAGAAGGTGCGCGCCATAATTAAAGTGTCTCGCTTTCGGTTGCCTGGCATGCCTCCGCACCTGGATAGTCACACCAATTGCGGCATTAAGCATGAGGAGGCCGTGGACACAGCCATGGGTGGGGCTGCGAGACTTACCACTGAGGTGATCCAGCAGCTTCAACTCCGTGCTCACAAGTCTGGTGCTTTTGCCCCAGAACTGTTCAATGACGTCAAGGACATGGAGGGTCACTGCGTAAGCACGAAGGGACTCAAGGATCCTGTGCGCATGGACAACATCCACTTCAAGCAGGTCCGAGTCATGGATACCGCCAGGGCTGAATGCAATGACGGCGCCGTGGCCGAAGACGATGAGGACGCTGCGTCTGTACGCAATGACGAGAAGATCGAGGTTTCGAATTGAACCCCGGTGCTTGAGCAATCAACAAGAACATTAACAACGAGAGTGATGTGCTTTGTAGGAGGGCACCGGCTGAATCGAGCTATCGCACGACGCTTGCAGTTGCTCGGTGATGGCTTCAGAGAGTCATGGGATGTCTCAGTCGGGGTTGTGGGAAGGTGCAGGATTGTTCTTGTCTAGGCAATCTCGGGTTTAATAGTAACCAAAACTAAAAGTATTTGATTCAGAAGACTGTCTTCCCCGGAGTGTGACATTGGTGTTTACTATTGCTATATTGGTGATGTGTACGCGGAAACAATGGCAAACTGGACCCGTGTGACGGCACGGATTCATAGCTGCTCTTCTGAAGCTTTCATGTCGGGCAGCACAGCAAAGGAGAAAGGCATAGACCTCCTGGGCTCAGCAGCTCTCCGTTATCCAAAGATATAGCCGCTCACATAGCAATATTAGTAAGAACCTATATATAGTATATCGCTGACTAATTACAATAGGCTTACTCCAGCAGCAAGAGTTAGTACTCGGCGTAGACCGGTCTACTTGAAGGGCTTAAAGATGTTTCAAGTTTCTAAGGTCGAGTGGCGCAATGGTAGCGTGTGGTCCTCCTAACCTATAAAGCTAGGGGTCTCATCAAGACTGAGGTTGTGGGTTCGAGTCCCATCTCGATCGACCTTGCACTTTTTGCTGGTTTATCGCCGTGGACCTTTGCCATGTTGATGTTTTTGTCCATTCTGGCGGCGTTAGCAGGGGGGTTGGGGCAAGGTGTGTGTGTTTAATTTAGAGTGACACGGGTTTTAGAAAGGGGGGAGAACTCTATTGTCAATCCCAAAATTACAACATTAGTGCTACATCTATATACTTGGTATCTCTATGCAAAATGCTTTTCCCAAGCCATGACGCCGGCCGGCTATGCGGTATGTTGAAGCGTGAACCCACAAACAAACTAAAGGAATCAAGAGGCTACAGCTTCAGCTCAAACTTCTTGACCAGCCGCGGGCCAAAAGAATGGAAGAGTAGCGGGATGGGAATAAGAGCGAGGGCGATGAAGCCGAGAAGCGAGTTGCCCCAGCCCATGTTCAGGACGCGGTACATGTCGATGGCGCACAGCGGGAGGAGGGCGCCGGCTAGGGAACGGAGAACGGCCAGAGCGGCGGTGACGGATGCGGCTGCGCGGGGATAGACGTCCAGGAGGTAGTTCTGGACACACATCTGTTTGCAGGCGTCAGCACGATGGCATGGGTAGTGACGGTGCGTGGAAGAGGGCTGCTTACCATGATACCCATGAGGCCAAAGGCAAAGATGACAACGCCAATCATGGGGACGATCCAATGCACGCGGTACTGGATGGTCCAGCCGTAGATGAAGAGACCGATGGGGATAGCGACGCCGGCGGGAATGGTAAACCACGGAGTGAGTCTGATCTCGGGGCGGTGACGCTCGCCGTTATCGAGCTTGCTCTTGACGAGCCTGTCGGAGAGAGCACCAAAGACGCCGATGCCGATGGCCATACCGACGGCGGAAGGGATGAAGACCAGGCCGCTGGTGATTGTCAGTGTGTTTCCTAACTTGTACGGCGGTGCAGAGCCAGCTTACCTTTCGCCCTCACCGAAACCGTAATAGCGAGGGAATACGATGCTAAAGGTCGAAAACAGAAGGTATAAAATGCCGTCTGTTGCCGCGTTAGACTCCATGCTGGAATGGGAAGGGCGAGCGAGCCAGGAACTCACAAGTAATGGCAACGTAGAGCGACATGGACGTGACGATGGGGGCGCGGAACAGCAGCGTCAGGGGCCGGACGATGGCCGCCTTGAATTTTTCGGCAGGGGACACGGCACTGCCGGCAAGCGCGCTGCGCAGCTCCTGATTGCCAGTCTCGTTGCGCAAGCGGGCTGTCTTCCTCTCGAGAATGACCGGGGCGTACGATTCCTTGAGGGTGAAGAAGGTGAAGATGCTAATGATGCCCGCGAGGATGGCAATGAGCCAGTACACCCACCGCCAGCCGGCGGCGCGGATCAGATACCCACCGGCGACGGGGCCGATGCAGGGCCCAAGCAGGGGACCAAGCGCCCAGGCGGCCATGGCTCTTCCGCGCATCTCGACGGGCATCATGTCGGCGATGCTACCGCTGCCGATGGTGATGGGCACGGAACCGGCCAGACCCATGAGGAAACGGAAGGCCATCATCATGCCGATGCCGTTGCTCAAGGCGGTGCAGATGCTGAAAATGGTGAACAAGACGTTGCCGGTGTTGTAGAGCAGTGAGCGGCCATAGATCTCGCTCATGGGCGCAATGACGAGGGGCCCAAAGGCGAAGCCCAAAATGTAGACGGACATGATAAAGGTGGCAGTGACGGACGACGTGTCGTGGAACTCGGCCAGGATCCTAGGGATGCCGGGTGCGAACATGGACGAGCCGAGGGGTCTGCAAAGTGTAAGTCTCGGCCAAAAAAAACAAAAAAAAAAAACCCCGGCCTCGGCACGGCTTCGACTCACGTAATGATGGTGAGGATAGAGAGGACAGCAATGTTGCTCCATTTCTTGCCCATGGTCCAGTTCATGGGGTTCGTGGGGTCGTCCGGGCCGTCCCACGAGACAATGTTGGGGTCCTGGATCTCCTCCTCCCCTTTCTCCTCCCCTTTCTCCCTGAGGGATCCGCCATCTCTGGTGGCGGGCTCGGACCCGGCCTCGGGCACGATGGTTGCCGCTTCAAAGTCTGAGTTGGGCTCGTAGGCGCCCTTCTCGAGGTCGAGGTCGGAGCGCTGGGTCTTCAAGTCGGTGAATGCCGTTTGTGATGATGAAGGGTTGGCCATGGCGGCGGACTGGTGTGTGTCGTCAGTCACCCGGCGATCTGGAAACGGGTGCTTGGCTGCGTGGAAGATCAGATGCACCCCAAGAAAACGCGGCATGGCGTGGTTTTTCTATTTGTAGGGGAAGCCTTGCCCCGAGCCGGACATCCTCCTCCCCCACCCACAGACACCCATCAAACGGGAACGCCAACACCCCGACTGTCCGGGGCCAACCATGCGCCGGTTTTTGCATAACTCCAAATTCCTCGGTCTTGGCTTGAACCGAAAGCGAGCGAACGAACCTCCCCATGCTTCCAGATCGGCCCTGGAGATGGCCGAGTGGGTTCCTTCACGGCGCCACCCGGAGCCAAGCCCGGCTGCCAGGCCCCGGTGCCACATCAGAAACACTTCAACGACATGATTCATTCTATGTACTATGTGCGTAGATTTCAAGGGCATGCGACGCTAAAAGTCATGTCATGTTCAAAATATCGGCGAGCACCAGATGCATCCAAGTCGCACACCGTGTCAACATGTCTTGTCGGCTTCTGGGTGCCGAAGCCGTTCCAGCTCCTTCCCCACACACAAACGAGCCTGGCGAGCCGGGCTGCACAGCTTGCACAAATCCTGCATAACTTTGGCCGGGTGCAAACACTTCCGCTGACCTGGAATCCCGGATTTAACGTTCAGGCGGGGCCGCCCCTTTTCGTTTCTGGAAATTCCTGACCCGTTTCACCCAACCCATTGGCAAACGTCCAATCAGGACAGGCCATCTGACGTCCACCATGGGACAAACGGACCCCAAATTTCGTCTGCCGCAGCTGCTCTCGAACCCCGAAGAACTCCGGCAGCCAATCACATCCATGGTGCGCCGTCCGATTGTTCGCTTTCGCATTCACTGGGCGGAAACCATCGCCCGATGTTGCGACTCCACTGCCACGAGGACCGCAGCCCGGCGGCTATGACGCCCGATGACGGCGCTGCTGCCGGTGGAATATACCGTAGTTTGTGTCAGCAAGAACACACGAGAATTTGAGGAGTTGACGGTTACTGTTGCCGATGAGGTTACACCGGCTTGCCGACGGGAGGCGTGCTGTTACCAGAGTATTTCCGGCTTCGTCGGGCCTCTGGACGTTTCCATGATGCATTCCATGAACTGCCCGGCATGGCAACGGTCCGGGAGGGCCCCTTGACGCGTCTTGCGATGCCGGTAACTACCTACATCTCACAACCACGACGGTACCAACTAAAAAAAAAACCAAAAAAAAACCCTTGTTCGTCTCGGCCCGAAGTTTCGTGACCTGATAACGGCTTACACAGCTGAAAGGTGAATTACGTTCCGAGCCGCTGCAAACACCCCGAAACACCTCGCTCATGGCAGACAAGCAATAATTCACCCCCCAAAAAACATAAAAAAAAAACCCACCGACAATCCCAGCGCATCCCCACTAATAACTAAACCACCCCCCGCCTCCCCGGCCTCCGCATCAACCCCGCCAACGGCGGCGGCCCCAAACTCTCAGGATCCGGCGCGGGGACTCCACACCTGACACCCACACTCCTCCACCGCCCGCCCACGGCCCTTTCCTCCGGGATAAACACAGCCGTGTTCAGATACATCCTGCACCCGGGTTCCGAGAACAGCCTCGCCTCGCACCCGGCCTCTTTGCTCGCCAGGAACCGCCCGCAGCCGGCCACCTGCGGCAGCGTATAGCACTCCTCCCCCGTGGGGCCGGCGTCGGGCCCCGGCCGCGACGGGGTGAGGCGGAAGATGACGCTGCCGCGGCAAAGGGTGGGGCCCGGCACGCCCGAGAAGATGGTCGCGGAGATGGGGATGTCCGGGCCCAGCGTGTTGTTGCCCGTCGGGTCGCCGTTGATGGTTACTTGGCCCGGCGTGTCCTCGGTTATGTCGACGCCTGCGGGGAGGTTTTCGACGGCGAGGGTTTGGAGGGGGGAGGTGAGGAGGAGGAGGAGGAGGAGGGAGAAATGGCGGCGATATGGGAGCATGGTGGTGGTGTTTGCGGATTGGCCGCTGCGTTGCTCGGTCGTTGTTGGGCCCTTGACTTCGTTGTCATGGACGTGGCGATGTTCCCGAGCCTGATTCAATACGCTTGTTGAGATGGGTTGTTTTATTTGAGTAAAATGCTAACGGAAACTGCAGAGCGTCTACGAAGAATGGCGATCCATGAGGATGTGGTGGTTGAGTACCAGCAGCTTGATGAACGCCAAGCATTGCCGAGTTTCATCGTGATGCACCTCCATGCTTCAGGTTGAGCGAACTCGGTTGTCCAACAGGGCTTCCGTTCCGGGGCTGAGGCCGTGCGCATGCTATATACCATTCGGGTAAGAGATGCAGTGCACGAATAAGGAAAGTCTAGTCGGTTCGATGTTCCGTTCATCTACAATCCACAATGGGATACCCGCAACAATGGTCAACCGGCGGGGGAAGGGAGCGCCGTTCGTGACACAACAAAACCAGTAACTACATAATAGCTTCAGTCGACGGTAATTGTATGTGGTCATCCTGTGTTCTGACCAAACACAGGTGCGCGGGCCGTGGCTCGAGGCGTTTTTGCACCCGCCAATCCAAAGCTAAGCCGTGCATCAAGGAGTGGAACACATGGGGTAAACCACTCACACGGGCGCCAACACAACACCAGATTGGTCATGGCGTTGGGAAGTTCCGTTGCCCAGAACCTATTGTTTCTATTTCCCCACACATTTACCCAGGATATCACTTCTTATGTGCAGTAAGGTATGTACTCGTGGTACTGTACATAGTTCAGTGATCGGCGAGCACCTGTCCCACGGTGAGGTCATCATTTGGGGGGGGAGCTAGGGCGCCGAGTGGTGTAGGCCAACCACTGGCCTCCTTGACCTTTTCACCTGATTTCCAGATGGGGACCATCTGCTCTTTCGGCCTGAAGAGGCGTCGCGTCTATAAAGCAGAGGTTCTCCTGCCCTTCGAGCCATCTCATCTGGCACTTCTATTCTCCAAGTCTACTTAACTAGCAAACCAAAGTTTACAGACCGAAACATTCATCAACCAGAAACGCCCCGAGCTCATCACCTCCCTCCAACTGTCAACATGAGTCCCTGTGGTTGCACCAGCTGCTCCTGCAATGACTGCAAGGGTTGCTCCTGCTGCGTGAGCTTCTCCTGGAACAGTCGAACAAGGCCTGTTGGTTTGGTGTACTAACCTTGACGCAGGATCACTAAGCGATGGACACCTCATCGACCCGGTAGGGGCCAGTTCGCAAGATGACAAAGAAAAAGAGGGGAATAGGAACATTAGCGTAACGCCCGTGCAAGAGCTTTTCAAGAAATAGATGTCTCTTATCTCCCATCTCTATTCCCCAAGCCCAGTATCCATCGTTCCAACCACCTTCTATCATGCCGGGGTATCATCGTTCATCCAGTGTATCAGCAACCAGGTCTATGCCATCAGCTTCCATGACCATGACAGAACCCCGTTACCTCGCACTGGCCTTCGTAGGTGCCCAATCCCCCAGCCACCCCGTTGCCTTCGCAAGATTGCCGCCCTCGGCCTCCAGCGCAGCAATGCACCATTCAAGCTCCCACACCCCTTCGGCTGCCAACATGCTCGCCATCTTCCTCCTCCGCTGCGAAGTCTCATCAACACAAAAGTGCATCGGCCTCCCCTGATCCCCAATCTCCTCCAACAGCGGTTTGACCAACGGCAACGCCGTCGCCGCACCGCCACCGCCCAGTTTCTCCATTCCCTGGTTGGCTCTTCCCGTCTTGCACCACTCATTCACACACCATTTCTTTCCGCACCCGGCCATCAGCTGGGCCAAATACCGCCGCTCGATCCTCCGTCGCAGGGCCTTACCCTCGGGGTCGTGCATGTTGACGTACAGGGGGGAGAAGCAGAGGCTACACAAGCCCAGGTCGTTGCCGGGGCCCTGGCCCATGCGCGTCCCGCCGTTGATCTGGCCGCGCGGGCCGATGCCGTGGAGGGTGCGCCCGCAGAGCTCGTCTCGGCAGACGGCTGGTTTGGCCCGCGCCGCCTTGTCGAGCTCGTGATTGGCCGCGTGCGCTGCCATGTCGCGGAGTCGGACGATGGCGCCGCAGAGGTGGCAGTCCGTGGTGCGGGCACCATCCGCTCGCTCGTGCGCTGTCAGGCCCGAGAAGACGGTTTCCGCTTCGGAGGAGGGGTCGAGCGGGTCGCCTTCTTGGGCCACCTCGAGGTGGCAGAACTGGCAGAGGATGAGTTTGCCTGGGCAGATGGTTGTGCGGTGACGCGCGAGTTCAGGGAGTGAAGGGAATGTGAAAGCTGCCGAGGGACCACACGAGGGACACATATGCTGCGTGTGTTGGACGTAGTCGTGTTTGGCTTTACTTTGCGGGCTAGAGCCGTAGGCGTCTGGATGGGTAGGGCAGTGCCAGTGGTTCTCCCACTCTTCTGATTTCTTTTGGAAGACGTTCTTGCAATGTGGGCAGACAACGTTGTTCCTGAAGCAAAAGTTCTCGTGAAGCACCAACGCCCGCTTAGGGACTATTTGCAAACAGTTCCCACATCGCTCCTCATCGGGGGATGGTTCCGCAGCACTGTTTGGGCTGACGGGTGCCGTAGGGGAGCCTTGGGCTTCGGCTGCCTTTACACGGAGCGTGTAACGGCGTGGTTTAGTCCCAGTAGCGTCCTCTCCGGGCATGATGAAGCCGTGAGCGGATATCAAGAGGCTCTCAGCGCCTTCGAGCTCCGCGTTCGTCGGTTGGATAACGATGCTCTTGAACCCGTCCTTCGGTGACGAGAAATCGCCAAATACATGTTCGTCGTCTCGAGGAAGCGCCCGTTGCCGAATGTGCTTGGGACTTACAAAGACATCAATCTCATGACCGTCTTGAACTGATAACTCGATAACAACGGGGCGTGCCTTATCCCAGGATGGCAACTCGTAATCAACATAGTCCCCAGCCAAAACTTGGCCCTCCACATCCTTCCAGATATCTATTGCGTGTCCAGCCGAGCTGCCGGAGGTGGTGCCCGGTGCGCGTTGGGCCTTAGCGGCAATCTGTCTCAGCGTCTCCCGAGCCTGTTCTTCATTCAGCGGCTCAATGTCGACCTCGAGGTCGGTGTCAACCACGCAGATGCCGTCCCCTTCAGGCTCAAATTTGTCTGCGAGGAACCGAAAATCTTCTCCTTTCGCGCCCTGAATTGACAGCATCGAATTTTTTGTGAGAGTGGTGAAGTTTCCGCGGAGCTGTCTCTCGAGCAGAGGCTTCCAGTCATCGGGGTCGTAGCCAGCCTCCAAAGGCCGGAGGCGTACATAGGTTCCCTTAGGGAGCTGCCTTGCTTCGACAACGATCCTGACCCCTCCGTCTTCCGGGTTGCCCACCTCCTCGTTGGTCAGGTCAACCACCCCATTCTCAGCCAGCGGGATGTCTTGTATTTCCGACCCCTGTATCCCAAGCGCCTCGAGAAGATGTGTACTTAGGGCAACCTCGCCATCGCTCGATGAAAACTCGCGGATTCCCGCATAGACGGCGTTGCCATTGTTCGGGTTGACCAGTCGAAACATCAACGGGTGGGGTAGTTGTTGGTAGGTCTCTTGGTATTGGGAGCGTTCTCGCTGCGCATCGGCCACCGAGTATGGGTTCGAGGGATCGAAAGCGGTAAAGGTATGGGACGTCGAAGGGCCGGTCCTCGTGGAGGCAGCAAGTAGCTCCTCGAGAGCGGACTGCGGTAGCACGATCTTGTCTCCGAGTAGGCCATTAGCGACCCAACGTGAAGGGTGCGCAACGCGGTATGATGCCGACCAACGGAGCTGCGCTGGCTGATCTGCCATCTTCTTGGGGTTTTAGGATTCTCAACCTCAAATCGGGTGTTCCGACGTGGAGCGAGCCTCGAGATTCGTAGACGTCACAGCCCAAGGAAGAGCAAAGCGAAGAGGAAAGAAAACGAAACGGTAAAGAGGAAAGTCTGGATATGAAACTTGGGTTCTGCCGGGAATATCCAAACGCCACGATAATATACGGAATGATTTTACGTGGATGTTCAGATCCCGCCGAGCGAAAGCGTTTGCTTGTGATTGAATCAGTCAGCGACCGGGATTCTTGCGGTTTCCACGGCGGCGTCATCGCCATCGGCCTGCGATGGGCCCGACGCCCTTTTGCCAAGACACGGGCCACGGGCAGGCGGGGCACTGAAGCTCAGCCCTGGGCTCAACGAAAGCTGATCGCCCTGCCATTCTTCGATCAGATTTCATACAACGATTGATAGTTGGACATCTCGAGACCGTATAGAACAATGCCCATGTTATGAAAGAGCCGGACGTATGCCAAGTCGTATGTACTACGGCCTGCATCCTGCCGGTAGACCCCCAATATTCGTTGTGTATTTGTAATTCGTATGAAGTCAAGTCCATGCAGGAAGACGCAGAACCCCCACCTCCGTATGCAGCAACCCCGCGACAACCCCCCCTGGCCAGACTGGAGCTCGCCGAGACCGCACCAGCGATTGGAGATGATGCACCATAAAACTAACGTTATTCGTAGATGGTGTCCACACAGCAGTAGATCCGCCCTGAAAAGGCCTGGCAGGCGATAAGATAAGACAAGCTTTCTGTCAGCCCATTTATTGCCCGTTTTCTCGCTGGTACACGTGTCCAACCCGTCTTTAGTCACGACTGTTTGCCGCCAGTTGCAGCCACTGCTGCCATCTTGGCCAACTGGCGATTTGCGTAATTCTGGAGTTTCGCCACCCCAGCCGAAACAGCTTGAACCCCACGTCGCAGTGCAGCAGCTACGGTACTTATGCAGTGAGGTACTCTTGAGCACTGGGGCCGGTTAAACGCCCAGACGGCATCCTCTCCCTCCTGGCGCCATGTTGACCTGCTAGCTCCAGCAGAACCAAGACAGCGGATCTTGCTGCTCCGGCGAGCAAAGGTGCCAGATAACTAACCAAATCAGTTGTCTAGTAGACAGTCTAGTCTCGCACATCCTTCAATACCAAGACCTTGGCTGCAATTTCTTGCTCTCGCATATCTGGCTATCAGGTATGTTACGTTACCGTACGCTGTATCTCGCCGATCGTTTCGCTCGCGCAACCATCCCGGGAACATGGGTAAGGTACTTTGGGCGCTCAAGCCTTCCCCGACCTGCAAACTCCAAGACCCTGGCTCCCTGGCTCGTTGATCGACCGCCTCTGTCCCCCTGTCTCGCTCGGGCCCACATCCCGCCCAACATGGTCCTGTCAAACCCCGGTGTTGTGATCCGCACTTCCGGTTCTGGTACCACTAAGCTGAGACCACCCCATTCCTGTATAATTATTCTGTCCGGCCCCCCCGCGGCCGTCGATCTCTGAGCTGTACCGGTGTTCTTTCACTCTTACCCAAGGCGTGCGTCAAATCAGTACAAGAGACCACAGGGCTTCGCTTTTTCTCCCCAAGGCATTGCGCTATACGATGACCCAGACCTGCGAGTCTCACAACGGTCCACCCCAGATACAGCATTGCGCCCTCCTCCAGCTCCTCGCCAACTCGCTGGTGCTGTCCCAGACGGCACCTTACCTCTCTTGCTACGATGTCTTGAATCTGGCAGCCACCGCGCGGGCCTTTCGCTTCTTGATCTATCACACGCCCAATGTCTTCCGGCGCTTGGAGCTCGGAAACTTGAAGACGGCACAGTTTGACATTGATGCCGTTGATCGCGGAGGGGAGACATGGCGCAATGTCCAGTTGGATGAGAACCTGACAGAGGACGAGTAGGCTGTCTTTACCAACCCCGCCTGTGCCAACTTTTCGCTGACTGTTTTTGTCATGCAACAGCTTCTATTCGGGTCCCTTGCGTGGCATCTTCTCCAGTCTCCGCCGAATCGATATCCTGGGGGACGTGCAGGTCCTCTCGCTCGATGGCCTATCCGTGACGGCCGAGCTCGTCCACGACATTTTGATCGACCCGGCCTTCTCGGTCCGCATCCTGTCGCTCCGCGGTGTCAAGAACCTGAATGAGAGGAAGCTTCGCGGTGCCTTGCAGTATGCTTGCCGCGACTCCAGGCCTGAGGGGATGCCCCGTTTGAAGGGTCTGTATGTTTTTGGGCCGAAGGACACTGTGGCGACATTGGCACCCAAGGAAGAAAGCCGTAGCCCGTCTCCGGCTAGCCCGGTGGCGGTTGCCGCAGCTTGGAACAACAAAAGCCAGAAAGCCCTTACGGCTTCTCTTGCGGAAGAGCCGGAGGCATGGTACACACGCCGCGGCGACCAGTTTCCGACCCGCGTCAGCTCCGAATGGGCAACGACACTGGTTGCTTGTGCTGGGATTATCTCATTTGACTCGGTCCTCTGCGCCGGGCCGCGGCATCTGAACTCTCCTGCGTGGGGAACTGTCAATATTGAAGCTCTCGATGCCGCTGCATCGCCTTCGGCATCCAGCATACCTCACTTCGGTGTCGCAACGCACAGCCTGAGCGGGTGCGCCTCATGTGGTTCAGCGCCAGAGGGCTGGACGGTCTGGGGCGAGGAGTTGCTTGGATCCCGCCGTGACCCCGATGGGAGGAGGACGAGCGAAAGCTGCATGGCCGATCTTGCCAGGTTTCCCCTGCTTGCGCCCCCACCGATGCACTCTGCAAGCCTACGCGTCGCCATGTGCCCGACCGGTCAGACCGTCAGATCCCGCCTCCCCTTCATTCCGAAAGGAAAACAACAACAGGCGCGGTTTATTCCAAGGTGCTTCGATTGTATTCGGGACCGCTACTGTGGAGGATGCCACCGATGGTGGTGCGAATCGTGCTACCTCGGACCCCGGGCATCATCCCCTACCGGAGGATTCGCATCACACTCAGGGCCTGACTCAGTAAGCAACCCCTCCATCAACTCCAGTGCGGTGAGTGCGGACAGCGGTGTAGGTTCGATGCGCAAAATCCGAGACGGAATCTGCCTTACAAATGGGGAGTGCTCGCTCCAGCAGCAGTATTAAGTGGTCTAGCCTTTTGTTGAGCAGAGCGAGGCGAGTTGGAAAAGGGCCAATTCCCCTTCACAGCGCTGGGACCTGGACTCTCCTCTGATACACCAAGCCGAGCAAACCGTGACGTTTGCGTGTCTCGTTCCGGCCGAAGTTGTTCAAAAGGTCCTTGTCCCTTGAGCTTGCGCTCTTGCTGCTTACATAGTTTTCAGAATGCCTCTAAAAATGCCTGCTGATTGGTTTGAACATGATGCTGATCGAGTCATCACTAGGCTCACGTATCCAAGAGCTGCTGGGAATGTGGCATGAATGTAAGCTCCCGGCAGAACGCAACGATGTTTCGTTGACATGGACTGATACACGACGATTCAGTGCAAAGAATGCATCGACTGCACTCAGCGCGTGTGCCAGAGATGTGGAGGCGGATACTGCCTCATTCACAACGAAGGCTCGAACATGGTTGCGGTACGTCTAACGCTTGTAGTTGAAGTCACAGATAGCCGCTAACATGGAGCTTCATCTGTAGTGCGATTGTAAGGCTACCATTGGTCAAAACATATCCTGTGATCCGTTATTAATTTAATCTCCAACAGGGTGTGCAGGAAGAAGTAGGCGTTTCGTTCGAGATCTCTACTGATCGATTCTCGACCTGATTTCGCCCCTATCAAGCGACACACACCGGCCTCCTCAAAGCCTTGATTTGAGACCTTACCGGACTATCCTCCTTTCCACTCACACGTCAAATGCTCGACATTAAGGTGTACTTCCATCAGTCGAAACTGCCCCTTCCGCTATCAGCACAGTCTCCTCTCGCTACCAGCACCCTCCTCTCGGATCCGCGCAACTCTGCGTTTTTCGGCGGTTCACGTCACAACCCCTCTCATGGCGTCTCCATCTCCACTACATTAATGCCTAGCTGGATAGTACATTACCAGGCTCTTCTGCGGATGCTTTTATTTGCGCGTATGGTTGGTGGCTTGGCTGTCATCAACAGGCCTTGATGAATAACGATACCCTCTTAAATTTCAAGACAATTTAGTTTAGTGATGAGTATCTCACTTTTAAAAATGCTGGACGCAAACAGGAATGACTCTCCGTCCCGTCTTCATCTTGCTTTGGGCCCCTATAGCACCAGGGCACAAACACCGAGCTCCGGTGTGGAATCCCAGAGTTTCCCATACACAGCACCTACCGCTGGTTGCACATGATAATCCTCAAATACAACTGTAACACAACGTTCTTGAATAAAGCAGGAAAGCGAGATGTTGTGAATTCCGAAGCGAAAATCATAACACGAGAGTAATTAATATCCCATTCCTGTTTTGTTTGGCCCGGGTTGACTAGATTGTACCACTGCATCAAGACACGGGACAGTGTAATAATCAATGAAGACAATTTTAGAAGGTTGAGCTGGCACTAATTAGTACGAACAATCAATATGTAACCAGTATCCCATAACACCATGACACCTGCTATCCCGATACGAACTGCAAATTTCATGGTGGAAACAAACACGGAGAGCAGCGAACTAATGAAATTTAACCAGAAAAAAGAAAAAGAAGGAAAAAAACCCCCCCCAGAGACCAAGCTCACCCATCACGAATACCCCAACCCAAGATACCATACATAACCTTAAACTCCGAGTCCCATATCCAACCAAAACCCAAAAACACATCCTCTGCCGTGAGCAACCAGACCCAGCAACCTCCCCTACTTAGGTTACCATGTCAAGTATTTCACGGGGACGAACGAGTCAACAAAAAAAAAAAAAAAAGAAAAAAAAAGGGGAAATTCAAAGCGACCAGGAAACCTCATGCGAGTTGTCCCACTCCTGCGACGCGCACAGCCCGGGGATCTGGTACTGCTTGGCGCCCAGGATGCCGAGCGAGCCGCTGACGAGCGTGGCCCAGGCCTCGTCGAACCACACGTCGGTGAAGGAGGGGAAGCTGGCCAGCGTGGCGCCGTAGTAGGGGCGCTCGACCACCCAGTCGGCGTTGACGCGGGCCAGGGTCGGACCGCTGGAGATGCTCATGGTGTAGGTGTGGGCTTGGGAGAGGTTGGAGAGCGTTCTGTGTGGGTTGGGAAACGCGGCGCGTGGTTAGCTGGGTACAGGGGAAGAGGTTTTTTTTTTTTTTTGTTTTCTTTCTTTTTTTTTTTTTTCTGGAAGGGGAGGGAGAGAGGAAAAAGACGGACATTTCGGCTGCTGTGGTGGAGGTTGTGTTGATGGTCACTTCGATCCAGTCGTCTGCGGCCACTGTAGCCGGTGTTAGTCAGGTCAGGAGTGATTGGATGGAAAGGAAGGGGGAGGGAGGGACACATGCCTGGCATAGACGTGATGGAGTAGGCAGCTGATGGGACCCATTGCCACCAGGCCTCGTTTCTAGAAAGAGATAAGAGCGGTCAGGCTAAGTTCCCCGACGAGGGGTTATTTGTTACCAGAGGTGGGACAAACTTGACAATGCCAGTGGAGTTGTCAATCTTGGAGCGGCCAGTTAGTTTCGGCTATAATTTTCTTTTCATGACGGCACACATGCGACTGCAACATACCTTGCAGACTGTCCCTGCTTGTAGGAGCGCCGAAGTCCACGAATCGCCGTCAATGCCGACCCAGTTCGCGGCCGCCTGGGGATATGTCGTCACGCCAGTTCGCTTAGTGCAGGTCGGGTGTTGAAAGACACCGTGGATGACCTTGATCTGGTTGGTCGAGGGCGTGGTGTTGACCGAGCCGCACCAGTTGGCACTGTTGGCGGTAGGGTTGGATCTCCGTGTCTTTCTATGGGACTTGGGGGGTACAACATGGCCCATGCGGCTACGGCCAAACTCAAACGGCTCGAGCTTGATCTCGGATTTGGGAACCGGGACGCCGTTCCGGGTGGCCGTTACCGTGAAGGTCAGTTCTGCCAGGGCTTGGTGAGCCACGAGGGCCGGGCCGAGCAATGCTGCAAGGGTCCACCGCATGATGAAGGGTGAAGGATGGTCAAGGTGGCTGTTTAATCTATGAGGTGGTATAGGGTGTGAGTGCTGAGCACGTTAAGTCTGGGATAGCAATATCGACAAAGAGGTGGCAAGGGGGTGGGAGGAGCAGCAAGTAATTAGTGCCTGCCGTGTGAACCAGGAATTACCTTTCCAATAAGCCCTACGATCGGAACGACTTGCATTTATCTACTCTTCCAGAAACCAGATGGTCGGAGTTGCTGCCTTCATCTCCGCGCGAGCCGCGGGAGGGTTACTCAAAGATGGGTAGCCCTGGCGGCGCACAAGCATTCCGTTTGGGACTGGAGAGTCCAATACTCACCGGCCAGAGCCACACCTGAGCTACACTCAGGCCAAGGATATCAAGGAAGTGTGCCGTCTTCTAGGCTAACCTTTCCGCATTCAGATGTATTGCCCTAAGCCTCTGTCCGAGAAGGGAGAAGTGCTGTCGTGTTCCCCCACATGGCACGAGGAGCACTTCTGCCTGACTGGGTCCTTGTGTGTGATATAGCACGCGTGCCCGGGGCGCGGGTTGACTACTGAGTCAATGTGAGCGTGTAAGAAGCGAGGGGTAGCCAGAGGAGAGGGGGGGGGGGGGGGGAAGGGTTGGAGGGTGGAAGAGGAGCTGCGGTCGGCGCGTGCCACTTGCACTGCCATGATTCTTTTCCGCATCGGAGAGAGAAGCAGGTTGGAGGCGGCAGTAGACGACATGTTTGCCGTTTCCAGATCCCGGTCTTCTTGTAATCGCTGGCTTCCTGTCCTGGCCGCAAAACGGCCCAAGCGCACGTGGAAGGCCGTAGTAGTCCACGACCACCACCATACGCAGTAAAACGCGGAAGCACAACATGCGGGCACATGAAGAAGACCCGAGACAACGGACCCCACAGAAGGATTCCAGAGAAGCTGTCCTGCATTTGTTCCTGCTTCCTTCCCAAATTGGTTGATGCAGGCACCGATTGCAGCATGCTTGCGTAGCATGCCAAGGCGAGAACCGTGCCGCAACGTTCCTGTCAGCCGGACAATCTGATGCATATGTCGCCCGGGTTATGACACATGGGAACAGGGAAGGCAGAGCAATCGGCGCCAATGTGGCGTGTACACCGGGCCCGGGTGGTGTTCTTGCTATTCCTGTATGGGCGGAGCCCGTTCCGAGGCGAGCAGGCCGGAGTCTAGCGGGAGCTAGCCGTAGTCGCTATGTGATGTGATCTGGTATTCGTAGTGGAGGGGGAGGGGGGGGGGCCAGCTGTGTAGTCAGTTCTGCAGCGTGGGGTGTGACAGGGCTGGTAGGCAAGGGAACGATTCTGGAAGTCGGTTTAGCCGCTCCCATCCCACCCTCCCACAGACTATTGGCCGCCTGCGTCGTGAATGCCAGGCTCCCCGTCGCCGCCAAGGCCTTGAGCGGGGTCATTCGGCGTCACGACTCAACGCAATGGCGTTCAATGTTGGCGTGGTCTCGCTTTGCGTGTTGCATTTTGTGAAAGAGATGGTGGAGTGCAGGGCATTCAAGGGTGAGGTTGGACAAGGGGAGGGAGGGGGACGGCGGGGGAGTTAGTGTGTCTTGCGAGACCAGCAACCCCACTGCAACCGCAACCGCAACTGCAGTCAGCGAGTCAGAAGGGTCTGCCTTGTCAGCAGATTTAAGGGTGCATTGCAGACCGGGTGCTCGGGCTGTGTGTGCCTCAGCTGCAACCTGCGAGGCCCTAGAATGCAACTTCCCAGGCTCAGCTCGCCTTCAGGCAGCCAATCGAGCTTCCCGCCCCCAGCTGACCTCCCCCCGGGATCACATCGTTCCGGGCGGACCGAGGTGTGACGAGACGCTGGAGGGAGCCTTTGGGTGTCAGATACGATGCTACAGGGCGAAGTTCCTTCAGGTCGCACTCTAGGATTCAATATCGCCGTTCAAAATCGGAGCTTCTACCAGGTCACCGGCCTGACTCACGAACTTGGGCTTAGACATAAGCCAACAGCTCCAGAAGCTGCCTGGTAATTAGACACACAGCCGCCGTTGGAAATCGTAGCATTACACTTTCATACTGCCTCCTCAAAACATTCAGTGGAATTCAGAAGACGATGGCAGGAGGAATACCGGTGCTGAGTGACGTAGCTACAGGAATGTGTTACAGTGGCAATAATTGGTAGTACGGCTGCCAAAAACTACCTACATGTAGCAATTTGTATTGATGTGTATTTTGATTCCGTGACAGAAAATCTGAAAAGCCTTCGACAAACCGAGGTATAATTGTTATATTAGAGAGGCGGTGCCTGAGTAGCAGCGGAGGGCTGCTTGGTAATTATTGAGACATTCATACCTATTAGCGCACGCAATACTACCCTCAACATACTACCTCCTGTTATCCACCTTCCTCGGGGGAGCCGATGTCCTGCAATGGAGAGTCTTGGTAACATTATACGTTGGCATCGCCTCTGCCATTTCTTGTCGATGCCGTTTCGGCATCCTCTACGAAAACCCGCCCCGTTCCATCGTCCTTCTTCTCGCCGTTATGCTTTTGGTCCTCCACTTCAGCCTCCCGATTTCCATATCGCCCAATCTTGTACCACGGCAGACCAAACAGCCGATCCATGCTCTCCAAACTTCTCCCCGCCGTCTCGGGCATGAACAACCACACCCACAGCCCGCCCAACACAGTCACTGCCGCGAAGAACCAAAATGTCCCCTGCGGCGAGATTCCGCCATTGGCAACTGGCAGCAGCATGTTCGGCACGGCCCTTGCATTCCCATACTGGTTGGCAAAATGAAATGTCATGGCTAGCGATGTGCAGAACGCTCGGATCCGCAGCGGGAACAGCTCGGCCGTCAGGAGGTACTGCATGCTATTCCAACCCAGCGCCCAGCCGAACCCGGAAAGGTAGATCATGGCCACCGCCCCCTTGGAGGCGGCCATCTGCGACCCCTCCAAGCCATGCGCCGTGGCCCCCCCGCCGAGGTGCGGCACGGATGACAAGAACCCGGCGACGTAGATCATGGCGATGGCCTGAAAGGTGATGCCCAAGAGCAGAGAGCGCTTGCGGCCGATGACATCGACGAGGAAGAGGGCACAGATGACGGCCGCCACGAGCTTGACGATGCCAAAGACGGCCGTGACGAGGAGGTTCGTGTTGGTGTCGGAGATGCCGAGCAAGTGGAAGAGGTCCGGTGCGTAGAGGGTGATGGAGCCGGCGCCGGACCATTGTGAGAGGATTTGTACCGATATGGAGAGGACGACGCGATACAAGTTGCTTGGATTGGTAAAGGCTTCTCTAAGGAGGCCCAGCCAGCCGGTGCCTTGGGTTGCTTCGGTTTCTTCGCGGTGGGCGGCGGCGATGTTGGTAATTTCGGAGACGAGGTACTCGTGGTGCTGGGGCAGCTTGCGCAGGCGGGCCATGGTCTGGATGGCCTTGTCATGCTGGTCTTTCATGATGAGATACCGCGGGGACTCGGACTGGAAGAACGTGAGGATGAGAATGACCCCGGAAAACATGATGTGCAGACTGGTCGGCACTTGCCACCGGGCTGCGGTGGTGTCGCCCAGGTTGACCTGGCAGCCGTAGTTCGTGAAGTATGCGAGGACAATGCCGAGGTAGACGAACCCGGTGAAGAGACAGGTACAGAGACCGCGGATGCTTGCTGGCGCAATCTCGGCAATGTACACAGGCCCTACCACAGGCGTCTGACCTACACCGAGGCCAGCGATGAATCTGCCGGCGTAGATGGCGCCAAGGTTGCCATTGGACGTCATGAAGATGACGATTCCAACCATCCAAAGAATGCACAGTTGACGCGTCGCCCAGATACGCCCGATTCTATCGCAGACAAGGAAAGCACTATGTTCCAGTTAGCGCCATTGTAATTGGTCTACTTCTAGGAATATCGACCAAGATTGGGGTGCAGGATAGTAAGTGGAGAAGAAGCGCCTTACATCAGGGCACCACCCACGGAGCCGATTTGCACCATCGCCGAGACATTCGCCTTGATGTTCGCTCTTTCGAACTTGGTGTACGAGTCGTAGTGGATGGTGCGCTGAAAGTGTTTACTGTTGAAGGCGCCGCTGATGAGGCCCTCATCGACGCCGCGTGCGGCGCCCAAGAGGGAAAAGGAGAGAACGGCAAACCATAGTCTCCAGTTGAAAACCTCGCTGGGCTCGCCCAGGTTTCTGAGGCGGAAGATGTTGACAGGGGCTTTCACGCCGCCGGCCATTTTTGTTGATTTGTGAAGACGAGCGGTCGATAAGTATCGGAGTGTGTTGTATGGGACCGTACAGTACAGTGAGCGACGACGGATGGAGCTAAATACTGTATCTTGTAACCTTACCACGCGGGCAGTAGCACTGTGACTTGGTCTTGTCCTGTGCAACCACGGAAACAATGTCTGCGTATTATGAGGCGTGAAACTGCCGAACGCGCGAGCCTTAAACTGATTACCTTGCGCCCATGCATGCCGACAGTATGCGGCTCTCATCAACCAGCGGTGAGTATCCAGGCTGATCGAGTAAATATGTGCACCCAATCCCTCAACCTTGCACCATGCTCCTCGGGGAGTGAGGTTACGTTCGTTGTCCACATCAGGAAGGTGCATTGTCAGATTGGGCCCGGTGACGCGATGCCGTCACTCAACCGACAGACAGACTGTGGCAAACGGATTGACAACTGAACAACCCGGACCGATCCGAAGTTGAGGGATTTACGTACAGCAAGATCTCGAAGGAGGGGTTGGTAAGATATGCCCTCAATTCACATGCACTCCCATGCAGAGGCCGGATGGTGATAAAGGTAAATGAAAATCATGGGAGTACTTGGATGGCTTGGCGACTGGATCAGAGGTAGTTGTTACGGATCGGACTACATACACGGATGAAAAGAGGGAGGAAAGGGGGGGGGGGGGGAACAAGAGAAGGACGACAAGACAGTAGGGAGTAGGGAAGTGGAAGAAACGGAGGTATGAATTTAGGATGATTTGCACAGTGTTGACATAAATGCAGGTTCAAACAAGCAAACAAACAAACATGATGTTGCTCCTCGACTCATAAGTGGGATTTTGATTTTGGATAGCAGACATGATTGGCGGAATTGATGTCGTCGAAAGAAGCTTTTGCCAAGCTAGAAAAGGGCAAAGAGAAGCTAAGCGATGAGCCCGAGTGCCGAGCCGAGTGGGTTGAGGGGAAGAGGATTGTTCATCCGAACGACCCTAACCCAACCCCACCTTCGCCCTCGGGTAAGGTAAGATACCTTACCTACCGTACCTGAGTGCCTATCAGGTATGTACCAGGTAAGCGGCACTTCGTTGTTTTGGGATCCTCGTCGTTCAACAAACTCAATCCAATCGAATTTGTTAACTCGTACCATCAGAGACCTTGGAAAATGACTGAAGAGGCACCCAACACCGTTGTGAGGCATACGGAGGCCGAGGCGTTTGTCATTACACTCCTCGAGGCATCAGGGGTTTCCAAAAAGAACGCCGAGATCATCGCCCGAGGACTGGTGCAGGCGGACCTGCGCGGAGTCGAAAGCCACGGCATCAATCGCATTCCATCGTATCTGGCGCGGATACGCAATGGGGTTCTAGACCCCAAGGCCGATGCGACGGTCACGCAGGTCACACCCGTTGTTGCTCAGGTAGGTCACGGCGAGAACGTCTCCTCTACCCCTTTATCTACAAAAACCTCTCACACCATACCGTTTCCCAGGTCGACGGCAACAATGGCTTCGGCTTCCCCGCCGCACACCTCGCCATGGAAACAGCCATCTCCATGGCCCAGACCTTTGGTATTGGCATGGTGAGCGTCAAGCACAGCAACCACTTTGGCATGTCGGCCTGGATAGTCCGCCAGGCCGTCAACGCCGGCATGATGAGCTTGGTTTTCACCAATTCGTCACCTGCTCTGCCGGTCTGGGGCAGCAAGACGCAGCTGATGGGCGTCTCCCCCATCGCTTGTGGAGCGCCGGGAGGTGAGAAGTCGATCCCCTTCATTCTGGACATGGCACCTTCTGTTGCGGCGCGCGGGAAAATCTACAAGGCTCTGCGCAGGGGCGAGAAGATACCCGAGGGTTGGGCGCTGGACCCCGACGGGAGGCCGACGGAAGACCCAGAGAAGGCGCTCAAGGGAGTCATGCTGCCAATGGGCGGCCCCAAGGGGTCAGCCCTAGCCATTATGATGGACGTGTTCTCCGGTGTATTGTCAGGGTCTGCCTTTGCTGGTGGTGTTACGGGGCCCTACGACATGTCGAAGCCGGGCGACGTTGGTCACTTCATTATCGCGCTTAAGCCGGATCTTTTTGTAAGTCTGGAAGACTTCCGGCATCGTATGGATGTACTTTACCAGCGAGTAGTTGAGTCGAACAAGATGGAAGGCGTGGAAAGAATCTACTTTCCGGGGGAGATTGAGCAGCGGACAGAGGAGCGAAGACTGAAGGAAGGGATTCCCTTCGTCCAGGCCGAGGTTGATGCCCTGAATGCCGAAGCGGGACGATTGGGCGTACCAAAGCTTCAAGGGGCTTGTTAAATAGTCATCTGAACATCAAGCAGAAAGGATTCACCGCCATTCCCGCGTAGCAGTTGATTTTGCCCGTCCAGGCGGTTCCCAAAGCTTGAGACACTTGTGGCGCCTTGAGGGGACTTTTGAGTTTTGACCCCCCCAAACTGAATGCTGCGTTCGGCCGCACCTGCAGGTTCCTGGAGGAGACTTGCAAAGAGGAATATAGAAACAGAGTGCGGCTCGAGGAGGTAAGTTAAGTGCACTCCAAATATTCTGAGTTGAAGGAGTCAAACATGAAAGCAATTCGTCGCTGCTTGAGGAGCACTAACTTACAAATGTTCACAAACCAAAACGACGCAAAAAGTCACAGCATGCCCTCGCAGGGACAGACCCGCTTTTCCGGTCCCGCCCAGGGCGAACCTTGTTGGTGACCCACGGTGACCCTAAAAGAAGCCCTGGGATTGGCCCACTCAAGGCGACTCGAGCAGGCTATCACAATGCACCAAACCTCGCCATGACAGCGAGTCGAAAGTCACGAGCCGCGGGGCCGCCGCCTCCATCAACAACCCTTGTGCTGGACAATGGGGCCGACACGATCAAGGCCGGCTTCGTGACGGGCGACAACATTGACGCGCCGCGGATCATCCCCAACTGCCTCGCGCGAGACCGTCACAGGAAGACATATGTCGGATCCGAGCTGGATAAATGCAGAGATTTCGGTGAAATAGCCTTCCGCCGGCCGGTCGAGAAGGGCTTCGTGGTGAGCTGGGAGGCGCAGAAAGACATCTGGGACCGCGAGTTCTTTGACGCAAAGGCTCCCCAGAAGTGCGATCCCTCCGAGACGCGGCTGGTCCTCGCCGAACAACCGAGTGCCCTCCCGGCCTTGCAGACGCATTGTGACCAGATGGTGTTCGAGGAATTTGGTTTTGCCAGTTACTACCGTGGCATTGGTTCGTCCTTTCTCCCGCCTCTTCGTCACTTGACCTTCCGTTGACCATGTCATCAACTCCAGGCCCGGCATTCAACGCGTACCAGGACATACAGGCCATCTTCCGCACGCCAAGGACACCGGAAACCCCCATCGATGTGCCGGCAGAAGTGATACTCCTGATCGATTCCGGGTATTCGCACACCACCGTCACCCCAATCGTGCAAGGCAGGCCGCTGCACCAGGCCATCCGGAGGCTGGATGTGGGGGGAAGGCTGATGACAAACTACCTCACGCGCTTGCTTTCCGTTCGCCACTTTGATATGCGCAACGAAACCTACATCGCGAATGAGATGAAGGAGGCAGTCTGCTACGTCTCGTTGGACTTCAAGGGCGACCTTGAAAAGACGTGGAAGGGGACGCGCGGCGAACGAAGGCAAGATTACGTAAATGGCGCCGGGATTGCGAAGGACTACGTCCTACCGGACTCACACACAACTTTCCACGGAGTGGTCCGGGAATACCAGCCCGGCGTCTCCACCCGCTCCCGCAAGACCGCGATGGCCACCGAGGATGTTCTGACGCTGCGCAACGAGCGCTTCGTGGTTCCAGAGATACTCTTCAACCCCTCTGACATTGGTATGCGACAGCCTGGGCTCGCCGAATCGGTAATGCAATCTCTATCGGTGCTGCCCATCGGCCTGTGGCCGGGCCTGCTCGCAAATATTGTGGTCGTGGGGGGCAACGCCAGGTTGGACAACTTCATTCAACGACTGCAGATGGAGTTGCTGGAACGCGTGCCGGACGAGTGCGTTGTTCGAGTAGCACGCCCGGCAGATCCTGTCATCAGCACCTGGCTGGGAGCGGCCAACTTCACCAGGCATGAGCACGCCGAACGACTGGCGGTGACCAAGCAGGAATACGACGAGCATGGGGCCGGATGGGTTGCGCGGAAGTTTGCTGCTGGTCTTGGAGTAGATACCTGAATCGGGCCCAGAAGACACACCAGGGCCATCCCCCGGTGATGGGTTCATCCTAGGGACCCTGGAATTACGGCATGCCAAGAATCTAGATGGTATGTTGCCGGTCCAGCTAAGCTCGATGGCTGTCGGTTTGTCTATCCACAGCAGTTTGTGGTAAGTGCCGCGGCCGCCGCCGCCATGCTCGATAGAAGCTATCTTGCTCTGCTGGGGAGCGCCATTGACTGAAGGAACCCGCGCGTTTAGGATTTTTTGACTGCCATTTATCACTGGACCGGCTGGATTGATAGCACCACTGGTCAAGGGAGTGTCTTTGTCCACACGAACTCACCTCGGTTTGTTTGTCATTCGACAGCTTGCCAGCACTCAACAACAAATGCTCGGCGCGCAACCTCTACGTAGCCTTTCGAGCCGCCGGGCTTTCGCGTTCATGGATGGCAAGGGTTTATGGTCAGGCCAAAGCGCATGCAACAAACCCTGCGCTAGGGTTGAGGCCGTGGACCGAGTATTTGATTTGAAGAACTTGATGCATTGGTTTCGGTGTCGTGGCGATTCCCTGGGCCGTTCTGAGGTTGGACCGGCCATAACGATGTCATATCTGTAGTTCGAGAAACGCTCAAACCTTAGCAGATAATGACCGGACCTAACCTAGCCGCTACATGCTCCCCGTTAGAGAGATCTTCTAAAAATCCAAACGATTGAGCTGATTGTCATGTCCATTACGATGTCTCTCCAACCTTCTGTCACATGACGCCGATGAATCCCAAGGCTGCATGTAATCTGACACTCTCACATACTCATTTTAAGAACTGGCTATAAGTGCGTTGTCGTCGTTATCCGCAAGCATCGAGCGAATCGAGGGAAGCATGACAACTCGTAATGCACTGTGCCGTCACTGGCTGTCGTAATAGCCGCAAAACGCGCCCGCAAAAACACAAAGTAAGCTAGTACAAATCCAGCATAGCGCCATACGTCTGCCCGCCAAATGCTACGCAAACCATGAAACCGACCAAAAATTATCGCCGCGTTCTCAATCTAGAGCAACTTCCAAACTCCAACTTCACGCAACACATCGCTGAGACCGAGACGGCGCCTTCTTTTGGCAACATAGGCACCATGTCAAACAACTCGCGATACGAGTCCTCGAGGGGCAGTTATCGCCCACCGCCGCGCGATTACCACAACGATCGCGACTTCAGAAATCGGAATGGGAACGGTCCACAACCAAGAGACGCTTATCGGCCGCCTTCGTATTCAACTCGGAATGACCGCGACCGCGACAACCGGTGGTCGCGCGAAGGAGCCCCTCACCCGTCTATGGACCACCGTGGTCCGCCAGGGGTCGATAACTATCGCCCACCGCAGGGCGACTTCACCTTCCGGATTGACAAGCCTGCCGGTGTCCACGAGCACGAGGGCGACACTTATCGCCCGCAGAATGACCGGAAATCGCGCAACGATCGCCGTGAGCCTCGTTCTCCTGATCGCGACTCGCGGCCTGCAAAGAGACACCGCGGAGCCCACGACCGGTCCTTGAGAAACGGAAGCGGCGCCCAGCCGTTTCGGGACAACAGGCAAGGGAGAGGCCATGGCGGTCGGTCGTGGCGACCTTTCATTGCCGCAGAGCGCGAGTTGCTGAAAACTGACCATAACCCTGGCACCGAGGTTGCCTTCTTCAACACCGCAGGTGGCGTGACTTACCGACCTCTCGACGAATTGTCGGACAGTGATGAGGCGGAGATGGATATTTCGGGAGACGAGGCTGAGACCACCGAGGAGCCATCAAACAAGCGTGCTCGGCTCGCCGTAGAGCAATCAACTTCAGACAGCAACGCGCCCAAGTGGTCCAACCCGGATCCTTACACGGCGCTACCACCAGAGACAGCGGCGCAGGGGAAGAAGAAGGATGTCGTGCAATTGATTCGCAAGTCCCGTGTCCAGGCTAAGGAGGTTAGGACATCTCTCCCCTCTGAATCTGCCGATTTTATCTCTTTCGACTTTGATGATAGCGATGTCTCCGAAAATGGCGACGATCAGGGGCCAGAGCCGGCGAAAGTGGTTGCCCTTTCCGCCGGCCCTGGCATTTCCAACGCACAACCAGATCTTCAGCTACCCCCCAAACCTCCTCCCAGAGAGTTGGGGAAAGCACCTGTCCTCCTGCCAGATCCCATATCTTCCGCGCTGGGAAGTCGGAAGCGCACTCACGATGATGAGATCAAGATGCCGCACACAAGACTGAAAAAGGCGTCAAAGATGCATTCTGGAGGTGGAGTTACCAACGAGTGGCTTGCAGACCCCGAGTTGACGCCGACTCCATGGATGGAGGTCGACCACTCTCGGTCTGCCAGTATGCCTGTCTGGTGAGCTTAACCCCACTGGTCTCGAATTCATATCGTAACGCCGGCTAACGCCCTTCGCCAAGGCTGCACAAAGAGGTAATCGATTTCTATGACTATATCAAACCGCGGGACTTTGAGGAGCGCCTTCGCAGCGAACTAGTTCAGGACTTGAAGAAGTTTTGCCGCAAGGTGTTCCGAGACGCGGAAGTTTACCCATTCGGCTCTTTCCCTTCCGGTCTTTACCTGCCAACAGCGGATATGGACATGGCCTTCATGTCCGATGGTTACGTAGCCGGCGGCGCCGCCAAGTACTACACTAAGACGTTTCTTCATCGGTTCAAAGGACAACTGTTGAACCACCAGATTGCTTGGGAAGACGAGATCGAGCTCATTCTCCACGCCAAGGTGCCGCTGGTTAAGTTCATTGAGCACAAGACGGGCCTCAAGGTTGACGTCTCTTTCGAGAATAACACAGGAGTAATGGCTATCGAGACATTCAAAGCATGGAGACAGCAATATCCCGGCATGCCAGCATTGGTCACACTGATCAAGCACTTTCTCTTGATGCGCGGTCTCAATGAACCCGTCAACGGAGGCATCGGGGGCTTCTCCGTCATTTGTCTGGTGGTGAGTATGCTGCAGATGATGCCCGAGGTTCAGAGCGGCAACCTGGACACTAGACACCATCTGGGCCAGCTTCTTCTACACTTCTTTGATCTGTATGGCAACAAGTTCAACTACCAAACAATCGCCATCAGCTTGAACCCCCCTTGCTGGATTCCAAAGGTCAGTAGCCGCTCGAGCCTGCTGTCTATATCATACTAATCGTACCTCTTTCGGCACCGTAGCATCAAGTGACCGACTTCACTTACAAGAACCACAACCGGCTCTCTATCATCGACCCGAACAATCCAGCAAATGACATTGCCGGCGGGTCTAGCAACGCGGGCACAGTGCTGTCTCACTTTGCGCATGCGCACCAGATGCTCACTCAGCGCATGGCGCAACTGGCACAAGATCCGAATAGGGCTGGCCAGAGCATCCTGGAGGTTGTCATGGGCGGGAACTACTCCAGCTTTGAAAACCAGCGCAATTATCTCGAACTGCTATCTAAGCAGGGCTACAGGCCAATGCTGCAGGGTGCCCGGCCAGCGGACCAGGGCAACCGTCGGCCGCCAAGGAACCATCAGCCGCCCGCACCCCATCGTCCTTCTCAAGGGAGGAATGGCGGGGGTTCGCGGAAGAGGAGATGAAGGATCATTTATCGGTATAGGGTACCATCAACTGCATCTCCACGTGTTTTATGAGATTCAACGAACGGCAGACGGGGTGTCGGCGGCGATATCAAAGGGACAGGTTTGAGGAACCGCACACCGCCCAGGGGCGACAGTATTAACAGACGGATCCGGACCGGCGACCTGGAGTTCGAGGCAGCGGATGCATCGTGATACCCCTTTACCACATCTGGTTAACTTTCTCACTATCCCTCGCACGCAAGGTTATCACGGCCTGGGAATAAGATGACGGGCTGAACATATGTCGAGCGGTCGCCCTTTTCTCATTTTGCTCTTTTTCTTTTTGGGGGCATACTTACCCGGTCTTGTAGTATAATGCGATGACGGTCAGCCCGACACTCTCATGTCGAAGTTGTCGCCATCTGCAGGCGCGGTGATTCCTGCCGCTTCTCTTTCCCGGAGACGGCTCATTCCATAGGCCAAGTTGGCTACTCAATCGACCATTCGTCATTTTCTCTCCCATTTTTATTCTATTTTAGTGAATCGGCGCTGGTAGTCGCAATCTTGGATCTGCTTTCAAGCCTGGAGAGAGACTCGAGTTTGTCGGCTACCTTACCATGCCGGCTGCTACTGACTTTGGATAGGTCTCGCTAGCGAGCTACGCATGCTCCGCGATTCCAAGAGAGCACAACGCTCGTTCTCCGAAAGAGAACGAGAGTGCTTGTTGACGATGCAGACCCACGAATGCGTCTATTGGTGTTGAGCATGGTAGCGAGCCCTTTACTTCCTTCCTTTTCTCGTTGCATGCTGGGCTTTATGTTCGGCTGCGGGGAGGATCCACATGCAGGCAGGGTGTGAAGGCGAAGTGAGTCTGCCAGGATTCTCTCAGACTCGAGAGTGACTGGCTGACACATAGCACGTCACATGGCTACATGACAAAGTTCAAGTTCTATTTTTCTTCCAGGGCTTCTGGAGAAAGGAGGCAACCAGGCGTTCTTGAAGTCGGATGGAAAGGCGGGTTCAGACGGGCTCGGAACCAGGTTACTTTTCGCAAAGTTGAGCGTGACGGTGTCTGCTCTCTCTGTTACAGAGTCAATTCAAGCTGCGAGTCATTGCTTGGTAGCTCCAGACAATGAGCTTAAAACTCTTCACGGGACCTAGGGCCAAACTGGACGCTGGGAAGGATTATGGATGTCGCTATGGGCACGCTGGATAGTGGCAGCAATGAGACGATGAGACCAGATTGGAGTAGCCAGTGAAATAATGGGGTAGATCGGTTCGGAGGATTGTTAGTGAGGAACCGAAAACTTGTATACGAAGGCTGGCGCAGCGGAGGTGCGGTCTGCACCAGGAGAGAATCAGTGTGCTTCACCCGTTTGTCAAAGAGGGCAAGCCCAAGCCAGCGACTCTTGTCGTACGACCTCTTCAGGACCTGATAGGACGGGGAGTGTGGGATCGCTGCAATCTGGAGCGGACGCCATCACTCAGTGAAATAGAGCAGATGACGTCCTTGACGCAGGTACGGATGAACTGTCGCATTTAGATGCGGAGTACTAACCAAAAGGCTTTACAGCAAGAAACGAAGACACCGAGGCAAGCCGTAGACGGCCTGCTGCCGTATACCTCCACCATCTGCAGCGCGTCAACGGTCGAGTACACCAAGACATGGGCCAGGCCCGGGAGCAAGACCGGGAAACACGATGACGACGCCGACCCGACGCCGCTCTGGAAGTGGAAGGTTCACAGCCGGCGGAACGATGTGTACTGTTGCGACAGCTAAGACGGTGTCTGTCGCGGCCTCGGTCTTGAATATGGTCCGGTCGCTGGCTTTGGACTCTTAGCCGGTTGATCTTGATTCTTGAGTGGTAGACAGGGAAGGCAGCCGGGTGAAATCGAAGCTGGATGTTCCTGGAAAAGTGCTTCTGGTGCTGGAGGACCTCTGGTGGGGGAACGAAACTCGATAGCGATGATGATTGAGTTAGTCACTGATTTGCCGCAATCAATTAGGGCTGTTACCACCCAGTCTTACACTCCAAACGGACGCCCCTTTGCACATAGTAGACCATTGCATGTGCGTGTTTGTGAGTTGTGACTCGCGGCGCGCGAAGCGGTCATCGCTGTGTTTGCACTGTACGCCTTGCAGTCAACTTTCCCCGTGTGGCCCATCCCCCCGAGTCGACAATGCCACCGGTTCGGCTCCTTCCTGGAATGGGCTTGGCAACCGTGACTTGAGTGGGTGGCATCGACGTTGCGTGCCAAGGCAACGGCCGTTGGAACGAGAGACATGCATGTGGGGTCGAATCAAGCGTCTTATACAGTACGGAAGGAATCTGCCTTCGTCCGTCCGACATTCCTTGCATGGAATACAGACGGTGTTCGTTACGGAAAATTCTCGCTTCATGTCACTGCAGCGAGAACACGTCTGGGGGGGGGGGGGGGGGGGGGGGGGC
>JAMAKP010000011.1:0-106160 GCA_023628455.1 Chaetomiaceae sp. B2702 | reverse complement strand
AAAATAACGCCGGGCTTCATTTCAGGCCGAGTCGAGCTTCGGGAATCCGTTCTCTGGTTGCGTGCTCGTATGAACACACGCCCCGAGACCAAGCCCAGCGGACGGGGCGGCAGCTGCGCGTTCCCGTTATCTGCTTATTTAAAGTGGCGTTCATATCTTCCTTCGGCCGACAAGGTCTTCTCAAGGAACCGTTGTCAAGGGCAGTAACGGGCCTGTGTGCGTTCTAGGTCATGACTTTCGGCCACCCCCGCACATCGAATTGCAGTCTGCTATTTGGTAAACCCCGCAAATTTCGGCCCCAGGACGCCAGATATGGCAGCTCACAACGACTCCCCCAGACCGTCTTTTATTTTGCTACGTTGCCTCCGCAGGCAATCGGGCCGTGTGTGGCTCAACCAACATTCTGGAACCTTGTTTGCCGATCCGCGACTCGACAATCTGCCCAGAGGATTACCCCCCTGACCGTCTGCTCGGCATGGAGATACCCCGTTGCTGCTGCTGAGGTTACTTCTCATGCAACTCTCGAGTTGGGTCGGGTAGCGTGACGTTCGGTCGTGCAACCCCACACGACTTTGTTTCCGCGTCGGGATACGATGGCCTAGCAAACCCTTGCCCACACAGAATCCTACAGAGTGCTCTTCCCAGTACCTCATCGAGGCGCCATTGGCAGCTGGTCTGCAGGAAGAAGTTTTGGGCGTCTGGGGTCATGGGATTTGCCAGGGCACACACGGCTTATATATGGCATCGCGACATGTCGCCCGTGTTACCAGCCTTTGGTTCTTTCCGTGTCTCGTTTCCAACCCCCCAGGCTAACAGTCATAAGGCGCGTTTAGATCTTGGAAACACCAGCAACATATATCATCTTGTCTTGCCAGGGCAGTAGCGTTGCCCTTGGCGTCCGGTATCACCTGCTCAACCTCGAGAGTACACTGTCCCCTAGGGGAACAATAGCCTGCCCACCATGTACCAGGCCAGCAATGTCTATTTCATTTGCTCATTTGCCGCCATTGGTCAGTCTCCCCGAAACGCACCAAATCCAACAATATCCCCCTCCTATTGCATGGAAGAACATCACGCTCACACACATAGCATCGCGCAGGCGGCGGCCTTTTTGGCTTCGACATCAGCTCCATGTCAGGCGTCCTCGGCACCCAAGCATACAAGCGTTACTTCAACAATCCGGTGTCGTACGCCCAGGGCGGCATCACCGCCTCCATGCCGGCCGGCAGCCTGGTCGGCTCGCTGATGTCGTCCTTCATCGCTGACAAGTACTCCCGGAAAGTCGCCCTGCAGTTCTCGTGCATCCTGTGGATTATCGGGTCTATCCTGATGACGGCGGCCCAGAATATCGCCATGCTCTGTGTCGGGAGGGTAATCTGCGGCTTGTGCGTCGGCATTGCCTCGTCGATTGTGCCCGTATACCAGTCCGAAATCGCCCCCAAGGAGATCAGGGGCAGAGTGGTTTCGCTGCAGCAGTGGGCTATTACCTGGGGAATCTTGATGTATGCATGCACGCGCAATCCCCCGATGACACGATAGGTTGCTTATGTCTTTTCAGTCAATTCTTTATCCAGTTCGGAGCCGCTGAGGGCACCGGCGGCGGATCCAAGGACCCCAACCAGCCCACCGCCGCGTTCCGCATCCCCTGGGGCGTCCAGATGGTGCCAGCTTTTATCTTGTTCGTCGGCTTGTTCTTTTTCCCGTACAGTCCTCGATGGCTTGCGTCCAAAGATCGATGGGACGAGGCCATCAGGGTGCTCGCCAACCTCCACGGCAAGGGAGACGTGAATCACCCCAAGGTGCTTGCGCAGTACCAGGAAATAGAGGAAGCATTGCGATTCGAACGGGAACAGGCCACCTCATCATTCAAAGCGCTCGTTGAGCGGAGAATGCTGAAGCGCGTGCTGTTGGGCATGAGTATCCAAATGTGAGTCCAGCTGTTGTTGCAAACAGTAACGAGAGCTGTGTGCTGACTCAGTCTCCGTAGGTGGTCTCAACTCTGCGGAATGAATATCATGATGTACGTTTGATGCGGAAATGTCACTCATTCGTGAGGCTCCCAATCCTAATTTTAACCTACGATAGGTACTACATCGTCTACATCATGGAGGGTGCCCAGATCGCTTCACCTCTTGCCACCGCCTCCATCCAATACGTGATCAACGTTGTCCTGACGCTGCCCGCCATCATGTTCCTCGACAAATGGGGCCGGCGTCCCTCTCTCATTTTCGGTTCCTTCGGCATGATGACCTGGCTGTTCATCTCTGGTGGGTTTTGCCCTAACTAGCCCAGATCGGGTTCGCTGACATTTTACTTTAGGTGCTCTCCAGCAATACTATGGCCAGCCCAACACCGAAGAAACGCGCACCCCCCAGAACAACGACATCACCTGGATCGTCCACGACAACCGCCCCGTATCCTCGGCCATCGTCTCATGCTCCTATCTCTTCGTCGCCACCTTCGCCACAACATGGGGTCCTGTGTCATGGACCTATCCCGCCGAGATCTTCCCGAGCAAGATCCGCGCCAAGGCCGTGTCGCTGTCGACCGCCGCCAACTGGTTCTGGAACATGGTGCTCGCCTTCGGCGTCCCGCCTCTGCTGTGGAACATCTCGTACAAGATGTACTACATCTTTGGCGCGTTCAATGCGGCCGCCTTTGTGCACATGGCGTTGCTGGCACCCGAGACGAAGGGGTATACGCTGGAGGAGATGGACGAGGTGTTTGACTCGGGCCGGCCGGCGTGGAAGAGGCACAAGAAGATGAGTCGGTTGGAAGAGTTGGAGAGGGAGATTGAGGCCGGAAACCTCAAGGTGGGTTCAGGAGAGGAATGGATATATTCACACGCGTGTGCACTTTGCTGATTTTATATCCAGGTTGCTGTTCCTCTGGGTGCACCGGTCACCTCCGCGGGCGGAACCCCCACGCCAGCTACCGAATTGGAGAAAAAGACGGCACCGGCAGCGACGGCCACATCTTAGGATCCATTTTGTTCCTGGAATGCTGATGGCAGATGGATTTCCTAAAAGAACTTGGCAAAACTGATGCAATTAGCAAACTTTAATCGCATATGATCACGAACACATTAGGATATGCCAAAGGTCGCAATTTGATCACCTAGTTAGGACGAAATTGTCAATGTTCCTATGTTGCGTTGTCCTCTCTTAGATAGATGATGACATGGCGAATGTACTCAAAACAGCTCGGTCTACTGAACAACCATTCCAGCGCTGCAAACAAACCCTCTGTGACACTCTCATCCCGACAACTATTGGTACCGATTGATTTCAAACGATTTACAGCGTTGCTCGATGCACTATATATACGTAAAGAACAGCTCTAATGATCAAGGCCGAGGACCAGTCGCGAACCGGACAAAGAGGAAAAAACAAATATACAAGGCAAAATGTCGATAACGACAGTGATGTAAAACACAGCACCGATGCCAGGGTGCGCAGAGAAGGAGAATCGAACCAAACCAAGACCAAGACCAAACCGGATAACGGAACGATGAAAGCTCAGAATAGCCGCGCCAAAGAATACCGCCATAGCTAACATAACCCGCACATGTAACGACCAGAACAAGCGTTGAAACTCAAAGGAGGGAAGCAGGAACAAGCTTGCTCTTCGCGCACACCGCCTTCGCCAGCGTCTGAATCGACCCGCTCGACAGCAACTCTAGCACCTGCAGATTCGCCTCAAACTCACGCGTGATGAAGTTGCGGATCTCAATCGCCACCAACGAATCAAGTGGGTAGTGCGAGAGCGACCTTGTGATGTCCAGGTCTTCGGCATCCATCATCAAGACGGACGAGATCCTGTCCACGAGCCCCCGGCACACAGCGTCCTCTGACTCGGCCCGTGTCTTGGCCCCCCTCAGCGCTGCGTTGAATGACACCACAGCGTTGAGCGAAGCGTCCTTCGCTGCTGCCTCCTCGGCTACGATGCGCATCGCTTTGAACTTGGCGTCCTCGGTCCAGAACGGTCGCATCGTTGCTGTGATGCGCATGCCTGTGATGGTGTGGTTGTTGCAGGTCGAGGCCATGGTGCCGTCGATGGCGGCATTCAAGAGAGCGAGCACCTCGCTCTCGCAAATGCTATCGCTGCCCAGGTTTCTTGCCACCTCGGCAGCTTTCTCAGGGTCCTCGGCGAGATAGCCCGAGTCAGAGACGGCAGTCAAATCGAGGGACGAGGCAGGCAGTCCCTGAGCAAGGCGGTGCTGAACCAGGGCGTTGAGGAAACAGTTCGCTGCGCTGTAAGCGGCTTGGCCACGGTTGCCGACAGCGCCGGCCGCAGAGGAAATGGCCACGAAAAAGTCGAGAGGCGAGTCTGCGAGTGCGTGGTGGAAGTTCCAGCCACCCTGGACCTTGCCTTCGATGACTTCCACGTAATCTTCCCATGTCATTTTCTCAAAGAGGACATCCTACAATGATTGTCAGCATCACCATTGTCTCGTTTTGGAAGGGGTGCAGTCAACATACCCTGAGTACCATGGTGCCATGCACCACACCGCGGATCGGAGGCAGATAGCTAAGTCCAGAAAGGATAAGCTCGTCCACTTCGGCCTTATTCACCACATTGCAGCGGCGTACGACAATGTTGGCGCCGGCCGTGGCGAGTTCGTCGACCAGTTCCTTTACCCGGCCCGTCACAGAGCCACTTCTGGAAACCAAAACAATGTTTCGAGCGCCCTTGGCTACCATCCAGCGGGCCATACTTCGGCCCAAGCCTCCGGTGCCGCCAACCAAGACGTAAGTCGCATCTGGGCGTAGGAGGGTCCTAACGGTTTTCGACCGGGCAGCCTGTCATTCGAGTATCAGTCTCTAGTCCAATAATCCTGTATGAGAGTGCTCTTACCCTGACAATATCGGACGCGTGCGGAACGACAACAAGCTTTCCCAGTGACTTCCCTGTCTGCTGAGTCTTGAAAGCGGCATCGACGTCCGAGATCGAAAATTGCGTGATGGGCGTCACAGGCCTGATCTTTCCGTACTTTAGAAGCTTCGCAACATCTGCAAGGAGACGCTTGATAATCTTCGGCCGTTCGGCTATCAGAGTAAAAATGTCCAGGGACATAAAGCTGGCATTGCTGTCGTTGTTATCAACTTCGAGCCGTGTCTTCGAGCCGGTTTCCCGCTTCCCGATCTCAATGAAGCGGCCGAACTTGCCCATGCACCTCCAGGATTCACGGAATCCGTCTCCAGTAAGCGAATTGAGGACAACATCCACCCCTTGCCCGTGTGTGACTTGGCGGATGGAGTCGCCAAAAGAGCTGTTGCGGCTGTAGAAAACGCGGTCCTCTGGAAGCCCGTATTCATTCAACAATAGCTCCTTCTTTTCGGCGTTGCCAACCGTGGCGAATACCTCGGCCCCAACCATTTGGGCCACGCAAATGGCCGCTTGTCCAATCGCGCCAGCTGCCGAGTGAATGAGGACCATCTCGCCGTCCCCCAGCCGCCCAAGCTCAACCAAGCTGTAGTATGCCGTAGCATAGGCGAGCGGTAAGCTGGCGGCGGCTTCGAAAGTGATATCTCTGGGCACTTTGAAAGCAAAGGATGCTCTTGCTCTTGTCCGTGTAGCAAATGCACACTGAGTAAATGCCGCTACCCGGTCGCCGACTTGGAAGCCTGTCACCTTGGCTCCTACAGCTGTGACCAGCCCGCTTGCCTCAATGCCAGAGCTGGCGAGGGGAATTTGACCTTTGGCAGCCATACCGTCTTTGAAGTTCAATCCAATGGCCTTGACCTCAATTTCAAGCTCGTCGGCGTCCAGAGGACGCCCAACTTCCGCGTCGTCGACGAAGTGGAGCGTATCCAGGGCGCCTGGTGTTGACATCTCCATGCGAAGAGCTCGGCTGTGCTCCCCGAAAGACGTCGGCTCGAGAATAGCTGGGTTTGTTTCCTTGTGGACATACTCGTTCATCTCTGTATCATGAACGATCCGGGGAGTAAAGAACGACCCTCTTCTTTCCATGAACTCCAATTCTCCAGTCGCTGAGGAACTTGCTCCAAAGACAAACCGGAACACCTTCATGATCGCATCAGCTGTATCAAGCTCCGCAAGCTGCGATTCGTTATCTAGGTCAAGAGTCGCAAATTTCATGGCGGTTTCTGATCGGATAGTTCTGCTTAAACCAGTAACCATGTTGGCGTCTGGATTTGCTGCTTTCTCATACGCTCCGCGCACAACCCATAAGATGCCCTCGACAGAGGTCAAAAGCTTCTGTAGGCTGTCAAACTGAGTGGGCGTAAGTGTAGCGAGGAACGGCTGTTGTAGTTCATTCAGGAAGACACAAATTTTCCCGGCGGCGTTAACGGTTTCCAGGGTGCCAAAATCGGCCAATTTTCCGGTCGCTTGCTCCAACAAGTTAGCCAAACCCATCGCCACGAGGCTCTGGAAGTTGGTGTCCTCATGGATGATGACAATTTCGGCGTCCCCTGACACATGTTGACTTTCATGGTCAGTCTCCAGAATCGGGTCCCACTCCAGCTTGTAACAGAGGTCTCTTGGGGCGTTCAGATCTGTTTGGATCTCGCCGTCAAGTATCGGAGCAATTGTCAGGCCATCAAGAGAGATGATAGTCTCAACGCTGTCATCAGCCGCAAGTGCGGCCATGCTGATTTTTGTGGGCTTTGGGATGCCCGTAGGGATTTGCCCTTCGCAAATAGCACGCACAGCACTGCCAGGCTCCTTAGAGAACTCCTTGACGCCGAGCGAAACAGTGACGCGATCGACCGAAGACGGCAAGTAGATGGTGCCGATTGTGCGCCGACCTGCCCCAACAATCGGCCAGTACATCTCGATGAGAGATTCCAGGAATGCAGGTTGAATTATCGCATCGGTCAGGTAACCATTTGGCATCTCTTTGGCAACATCTGGTACAACGATATCCCCGATGGCGTGGAGATCGGATGCGCGGCAGTTGGTCAACCCCTGGAATAGAGGCCCATATGCCACGCCCAACTCGGTAAGCTTGCCGTACAAATCATCGAGACTAACCGTAACAGCTTCCGGTTTGCCGCTGCCAGAAAGAATCGACCTGAGCCGAGTCTCAGTGTCGCGCGCCCTCCTGTCACTATCCACATCGTTATGATCCGTTTCAAGCGCAGCGATGAGACCGACGCAGTGTTCTGTCCAACCTTGCTCAGAGGACCAGGAGCAGATACAAAACTCATCCCACATGTCAGACGGCGATTCCTGACGGGGCCGTAGGGTGATGGTCATTTCGGTGTCCTTGTCCGAGATGACGAGAGGCTTGGTGATGGAGACATCCTTCAGCTCAAATCTGTCGAACGCGCAGTCCCTCGTTGCAGCTCTCTGAGCCGCTGCCTCGAGCGCCATGGCAATAAATCCAGCCATTGGGAAAATTGTCAACGATTGGATCTTATGATGCCGCAGCCACGGGAGATCATCCAGTCGGACGATGTTGCGCCACGTGGGCTCCAAATCGTTGGAATAATTTGCCAAGGTTCCCAGAATGTCGCTTCTTCCCCCAGGGGCGTGTTTGTGCATTTTGGTCATGCGGGACTCTTGCCAGTATTTCGATGAATAGTTCCAGGGGTATCGAGGCAAGTCAGTCAACAGCACGGGCGGTTTGGTTGGCATGGGAAAGTTGATTGCACCGAAATCGAGGTTGGCGCCCTTGGCAAACAAGTTCCCGGCAAGCTCCAGCGCTGTCTCTACTGCATCCCGTTTCCGAATGAGGGCGGAAGCGTAAGGAATCTTAGGAGCACTGCCGCCGAGTTCCTTCAAGACCTGCTTGATTGGCCCTTGTAGTCCCGAGTGCGGCCCGAGCTCGACAAGCATATTGACGCCGTGTTTGTACTCCCCGGTCGGTTCAAGCATGCTTTGAAGAGCTTCTGAGAACCGCACAGCGCAAGTCAGGTTCTCTACCCAGTAATTGGGCTGCAGTTCGGTGCCGTCGATAAGGTTTCCATAAAGGGATGAATGGAATCTGATATCCGTAGGAACTGGGGGCTGCAGGTGAGCAAGCGATGCGCGATATTCCTTGGCCACCAGGTTCATGTGATGTGAATGGTATGCGACGTCGACCACGAGGCGCCGGTTGAATATTTGCTTCTCTTCGCAAATCTTCTCGAGCTCTGCAATTGCGGGTTCGTCTCCAGAGATAGTGAGACTCGAAGGGCTGTTATAGCAAGCGATCCGGGCTTCTTTCTGTGTGAGACCATCGAGGATAGGTAGGAACTCCTCCTTGCTGCCGCCGACAGCCATCATGCGTCCCCGAAGTTCGGGGTGCTTTTGTTTCAAAATCGGGATGAGCCTGCCGCGATGATAGGCGATGGCCATGGCGGATTCGAAGTCGATAATCTCAGCGGCATAGGCAGCGGCAATCTCACCGCTCGAATGCCCGGCAACAGCGGTCGGACGGATACCCCACAATCGCAGGAGGTCAATCAGTGCTAGCTGAATCGCAGTACATGATGGCTGGCTAATGTGGGCTTCACTGATCCTGCTGGTCTTCGCATCCCGCCCAAGTTCATCTGCAAAGAAGTCAGTCAAATTGTTTGTGGAACATGCCAAGATTCTTACCGATGAGAGACCACTCAGCACCATTCTCGGCCAAGCACTGATCGGCCCGCTGGATGCTGTGTGTAAACGCCGGGTACTGCTCATAGAGCTCTCTCCCCATGGCGTGCCATTGCGCGCCTTGTCCGGTGAGAATAAAGCCGATTCTCAAGGCTTCAGTCTCCTTTCCAGGCGTGTACTTCTCGCTGTTGATGGCTTCGATGAGCTCGAAAGAGTTGAGGGCCGGAATCGCAGCTCTCCACTGCAGGAGTGATCGACGCTGTCCCAATGTGTATGCTAAATTCCCGGTGAGGTCTTTCTGGAAGATTTCCGGCCGTTGCTCGAGATAGATAACGATGTTCTTCATCACTTGCGAGAGCGTGGCCTTGTCATTGGCTGTGACAACGTAGAGCTTCCGCCCTTGGCCTGCCTTCTCGGGGGTGTCATCGCCAGCAATGGTGGAAGCCTTCTGTCCGCGGAACGGCGCAGCCTCGAGGACTACATGTCCATTCGTGCCTCCAAACCCAAAGTTGTTGACGCTGATGTACTTTTTACCCCTCGGCCATGGCCGCTGGGCGACGGGAACCTTGAGATTCCACTCCTTCCAAGGAATTTTTGGGTTTGGATGCTTGAAGTCGTAATTAGGAAGGATGAAGCCGCGTTCAAGCATCAATGCGGCTTTGATAATTCCAGCAATGCCTTTCGAACGTCAGCGGCTGTTCGGAAACAACAGTTCCATATCGACATACCTGAAGCGCCCTCAAGATGGCCAATGTTGGACTTGACTGACCCGATCCACAAAGGATCACGTACTGTCCTCTTCAGGCCCAGCACGTTACGAATTGCGGTGGCTTCAATCGGGTCCCCAACTCTTGTGCCTGTCCCATGCGCCTCCACAAATCCGCATGCACTGGGGTCAAGACCCGCGTTCCCGTAAACTTGTCTCATAAGGGCCTCTGAACACCCAGTCAGCCAACCCTTTCTTGTCTGACGATGAACGTAATAGCCTACCCTGTGCTGCTCCGTTTGGCATTGTAATGCCGGGAGTCTTTCCATCTTGATTCAGGCCGGTCCCCGCAATGACTGCACGGATGGTGTCGTTGTCCCTGATCGCCTGGTCCAGCGGCTTCAACACAAGCATGCCGCAGCCTTCGCCGCGGCCGAACCCGGTACCCCTGTCATCGAATGCAAACGAACGACCGGTGTCTGAAAGCAATCTACTCTTTCATTAGCGTCATGCATTACTGTCATGTCACCCCAATTGTGGCATACCTGCAAGTTGAGAATGAAACCCAAAACTCCGGCAGCATGTTGAGATGGCATGCACCAACAAGAGCGCAGCTAGTTTCACCGGCTCTTAGACTTTGGCAAGCAAGGTGTACGGCAACCATGCTCGATGAGCATGCTGTATCTGATGTGAAACTGGGCCCTCTCAGATCAAAGAAATGCGAGATTCGATTGGACTGCATGGCGAAGGCGCAGCCTGCCAAATGTTTGTCAGTATAATTTTCCAGCCTGAAAGCGATAATGAAGGCAACTAACCTGTTGCTTGATGCATGGGGATTGTGTCGGAATCTCGAAACAAGTGGGATTCGTACTCGGGGAACGAGCCGCCAACGAAGACACCGACATTCTTTCCAACGATGGTATGCTTTGGAATACCGGCGTTCTCTAGGGCTTCAAAGGTACACTCCAAAAGAAGGCGTTGCTGAGGGTCCATTGATATGGCTTCCTTCTCCGTGAGACCGAAGAACGGAGCATCGAAGGCAGCGAGATCAACGTTAAGAAAGTTCCCGCCAACTGGGTTCAAGGCGCCGCCCTTGCCCGGGTTCGGATGGTGAAATCGAGCGTTGTCAAACCGCTCCTTGGGAATCTCGGTCCACCCTGACCGGGCCCTAGTGCAAAGCTCCCAAAACTCAGCAGGAGTGGCGACATTCCCTGGCATGCGGCAAGCCATCCCGACGATGGCAACAGGCATCGGCTTGTGGGAACTCGACGGTCCTTCGGCGGTGCCGTTGGCACCGTTGCTAAACCCATTGGCAGCTCCGTTCAAATGCCCGTTTGCGTACCCGTTTGCGTACCCGTTGGTGTGTCCGTTGGAGTGACCGTTGGTATAACCGTTTGAATGTCCGTTGGTGTGGCCGCCGCCATTGGTGACGTGGTAAAAGCCGTTGACACTCTCCCCGGAAGGACTGGCGGTGGAGCCATTGTCCGGCGTGACGGCGATGGGTGCCATGACTAAGGCTTTTGCAAGAGCAAGGACGTGGGCCGGGCCTTGCGCTGTTACCGCGGCCGTGACGTGCTTCAGTCCTTGGCGGGTGTGTAGAACATAAGACTACCCGGGCACTGGCAAACGCACGGCTTGCTCATCAACCGGGCCAAAAAGAAGTGACGAACGTGGGAGCACCTATCTGCTTATATGCAACGGGAGATGATCCGTCCGTAGACCCGGTCATTTGAACCAGCTAGGTGGCCAAACCGAAGGCGACTGAACGCAGTTGATCGCCTCCTCGCTTCGAGCAACAGATTGAAGGCCACGCACTATTCCAGCCCCCGAAAGTATTGGTTTGACATGAGCGCGCAGTTCAGGGCAGGAGACTGACGACAGACGCATTCTGCTATATTAGGTTGCAGGGTCCGATCCGGCAACAGTGTCAATATCCGCAACGATATGGTCCGCGTTAGACGACACAATCGGCTGGCGATCTCGGCTCGCGGCAGCACACGGACAGGGTCTCGAACTTCTTCCAGACCATTCTCACCCCACGCCACGGGTGTCAGGATTCCCGGTCCGGGAGGATGGAACTCAGAAGGCCCAGTTACCTCACAACGGGTCGTGCCGGGCGTATGGAGAACTGGACGGGGGCCCATTCTACTTCATACCCAGGAGCAGTAGGAGAGAGACTGCGGGTATCCAAGTGGGCTGATACTCTTTCTAGGTACCTCAAGCCCGACGGTTCACAAGGTACCTCTGCCTGTCATCGTGAATGCCATTGGATACGGTCAAGGTCCCGGGACGGTGGAGACTGGAATGGCCGGTACACATACAGCGCCAATCGGCTAAGGAATGATGGGAATGGAAGTTGAGATACGTCGAAACAACAGTCGTAAGCTGTGGGGGAAACTGGCGCCGGGGCTCTGAGAAGTTGAAGGTCCTCCCCTGCGCGCTCGGGACAGATCAGGTAGGTGGGGTGTGGGAGATCTGGGCGGCTAATGTCGTCGATATTGGTTTCTGTGTGGTTGAAGAAGCTGGATCGATGTCGGACAGAGGCAAGCAAGAGCAGATGCGTGAAAGTCGCAGTCGATCGGCGCCTGCCGAGAAAAATGGCATCGCAAGTACCGATAGCAGGAAGGAGCCCTGTTCGTGCAACGGTTCCCACTTTCCCGCTACCCTTGTCGAAACTCGCAGGGATGGCTATCGGTACTTGGCTCGGATGCTTGCCGATCCCCAGAGCTAGCGCTCGGGACCTGCTCGCGGCTTAGTGTGGGGGAGACTTCCCGAGTCCCAACCCGGCATGGGGTGCATGGCACGGCAAAAGTCTCGACCAATCTTTGCCCAATGGCGAGGTCCCATGCACACTGCAGTTTTGCGGTTATGCTATAAGGTTAGTGAGCGAGTAAACATGGCACCCCCAGTCACATCATGAAAGGATATCAATCTCGAGCAGCCTAATTTCCAGCCAAGCGAGGAACCGCGGAATAATACTTTGTACAGGGACATGGAAAGCATTCACGGCATCACCGGATCTTTTATTCCTGAATCAAGCTTTCTCAACGCATCATCTTAAGAGGAAGCGCAGGCCGACTTCTTACGGCACCCGCAGGGCATTCTACTTCGTTGCATAGGTACTGTATGTACATACAGTGCCTAGACTGAATTTTAGACGCATCGTTTTGGCTAACCAACCCGGGAGCAACTGGACAGGGACTCTCCTCTTATCAAACTTGAACTACCGTAAGGTATATTGGGGATGAGTAATTTCGCTGGGCATACGGCGTGCAATCGGTTCCTCTGCCGGGCGTCCAATGGCCGATCGGTCACTTGGACCAACAATCAACTGAGCCATTGCGGTTCATGACACGCCACGCCGCGCACTTGCCGTCATTTGTTGCCGCTCATCTCATAGAAGATAGTATCGCCGATCCGGTGCGGCCGATCAACTTGATCAGTGTATGCCCTGGGGTTGAGAGATGAATGTTACATGCAATTATCATTTATCTCAAACGGCGTGGCCATCAACTAGGTCTTGGACCTTACCCAGCTTCCCCTTCCAGGTCCCCGTCTCGGCTCGTCCTCCGAAGCACTTTGGGCGGAAATCACAACGTGATTCGGAGCCTCACCCCGCAATTAATTCCGGGCTACTGTCCCAAGGCTTGCGCGTCCATTATGCCCGTAGAGGATGCTGTCGTGTTCCAAAAGGACGGTTAGTTAAGGTCAAACCGTTCATGAGCCGGGGTGAGAGGTTTCCCCCAAAGTCCCCAAACCGCGCGGGTCTTAGTATCTCTACTTCGACCGGGTCTTTCAAATGGTCGGCTATCCGTACGGCGGGTTTAATTGCACTGCGCTTTTGCATGGCTCCAGACGTCCTTCTCGGGTCTACGTGTCATATCCTTCCCGTGGAGCGCTCGTAGCTTTGTCCGGTTTAGAGGAGACTTAAGTTTACGTATATTTCCGTGTATATGTTACGTGACGGTGGCATACAACTGCCGGGTTCAACTGTCGGGTAGCTTCCTGCGTAGCGGCTTCCGGGAAACCCCAACCAAGTACCTTGGCCTCAGCAACATCGACGCTATCGAGTCACATCATTACTCTTGACCACGTTGGCAACATTCACCACACGTGCCAGTTCAAAAGTAGAACGGACCGCAGATACATTCCCCGACCATCATAAGCCTGAAGTCATAGCAAAGTCAACATGAGGTTCCTTTGTCTCCCCGGCGCATATGGCAGTTCTGATGTAAGTAACATTATAGAGCCGTTTGATCTTCCTTGATAGCGATCACCAGCTAACCGTCATAAAGAAATTTCAGGTGCAGTTGGGTGAGAGCTTCTCACTACAGGAGCTGCAGGCTGCCAGCAGGCAGTGGTTCTGTTCCTCCTTTTACGGGGACTCACTGACACTCTGCACTCTGCAGCGCCTTTCGTCAAGGAACTGATTGAAGACGGAACCGCCACCTTCCACTTCATCCATGGGCCATGCAAGGCAGTTCCTCCAGAGGGATTTGAGGAGTATTTTGGCAAACCGCCGTATTTTCGTTTTATCGAGCCAGACAAGGACGTGGAGAAAACTCACGATGATGATATTCTGGCAAGAATCCGAGATTTCCCCGACTGTGAGACTCCCGAGGACACCATGCGGGAACTGATGCGAGAGGGCATTGCCACGACACATCGGAGCACGGACAATGCGCTCAAATATTTGCTCAAGATCATGCAGGAACGAGGCCCTTTTGATGCCATTATTGGCTACTCAGAAGGCGCGACGGTGGCGGCTACGCTTCTTCTCCATGAGCAGCGAAGATTCAAGAAGAAAGGGATCAAGCCCATGTTCAAATACGCCATCTTCTTTGCCGGATGGCCTCCGGTCGACCCAGACCGCCACACCATGATCCTGAGCGACGAGTCGGATGCCATGATTGAGATTCCAACTTGCCATATCAGTCAGTTTTACAACACCTGGGCTGCAGAGAGCTATTTGCTGATAAAATGTGCAGTTGGTTCACTCGACCCTTACGTTCACGGATCCTTGGCTCTCTACAATGTTTGCGACCCTGATACCGCCTACATGTTCGATCATGCCAAGGGCCACACCTTGCCTCGGGACAAAGAAACGGTCAAAGAGCTCGGGGATGTTGTGCGGGAGGCGATCAAGACGTACGGTATTCATTGACAGGCGTTTGCGTTCACGGTGCTGTTGCACTGCAAAGCTGCGATCCATGTCTTTCTTAGTGAGGTGCTTTAGACAGCTGGACAAGACATATCCGAGTCCAGGTTTTTCTTGTCAGAATTAGATGAAGTATCTCTTTCGCATCTGACCCATCAGACTCTCCGACCGTGACGTCTCATCTCGCCGATGGCCCAGTTGCATTCCGTCGAAGTGCCTCTTCAGCTCTTATCCGACCCACGACACACCCAGAATGTACATATAGCTGCCTCTGGAAGCCAGAGTCTGGCATTTGGTCAGCGTAATCAGTACGGAATAAGTACTATGACCCCTCCCATCGTAAACTTCTAGATTATCCGAAGATAACGAGGCCACCTCATGTACAAAACGATGAAATTGCAACCTATTTCGGCCCCATTAGCCCAAACCTACCTGTAATCAAGATCATGTCTTTAATGCTAGGGCGCCTGGAACGTTACCTCGATTCCAGCAACCCGGATGCTGACGACGGCTTGAACGGCCCTTTGGCTTGGCTCGCCAGCTGCCACTATATTTGTCTTGATGAATGGGTTATGTCTTGGTGTGGAAGAAGGGCTTCACTCTAACCTGCAGAACCGGCGGCGACAGTTTCCGGGATACAATCGAACCAGATAGAGCACAGATTTATTATTATTTTGGACGCAGTTCCTCGATATCCACTACCTAGTCGCCGCAGTGCGTTACACGGTCGACAAAGGCACCCAGATTCGGTATGTTGTAGAGCCACGATATAGTAAGGAGGCCTTCGGACAAGCTTGCATGAAGGTCACACGCACCTGCAGGTCGGGGTAAGACACGGCAAAGGGAGCGATGCGGGACGAAGATTTTGTCAGAACTGAAAACACACCTGGCCGTGAGGAATAGCACAACAGGACTGCGACACCCAACCCATCTTCTATCTAAGCTCGCTTAATCCCCCAAGCCTGCGGGTGCCACCGTTATTTCCCGGGCACAGCCGTCAGTCTTGCGGCTAAATTGGCCCCGCGCTCGCATTATCTTCACCCTGGAGCTTCTCCAAGCCCAGGGCGTCTGGAAATTTGGCGTATTATCTCCCAGACATTATCATCGGGTTATTGCCTGAAAGGAGACGCAGAGGGAACTGTGTGAACAAAGCATTTCTTCTGGGGGTTTAACACATCCCTTCCTTCATTCAGCCTCGTAATACCATCATTCCGATCCATGCACGCATGCATTCGGGTCCCAACCATCTTGAACCGATAGTGAATGAGCGGGCGAGCTCGAAGCAGAGCACTGCGGGTACCTGTAGCCACACCGGCACAGTGCTGCCACTAAGACCTGAGATGACTTCGCTGAGTCGCTACAGGTAGGTGCCGTACCTTACAGGACGGTGTTGCAGTACTGTATGTGGGTATGTACCGACTTACACCTTCCCCTCTGCCTCGGCAGTGCAGTAGGCAATTGGCACCTGCCATGCCGCATGAGCGGGAAGTGGGCTTTTTGCCCGAACTTGGGAAGCAGCGTGGAGATTTTCGAGAACATTACCGTTTCCAACCAAAACTCGGCTCCCAACAGCAACGTTAAACTGCAGCCACGCAGCCGACGCGGTTCGGACCAGTCTCCGGATGGAACCACAGCAATCGCGGTGGCTACTACCCCAAGTACCGACCTCTTCTCCCGGGTCCGAAAGCCTTCCAAGCCCTGAAAGGCTGTGACGCCGGGGTTTGAAGATTGATGAAGGTAAGCACCTAATATCTTCGGGTGATATGCTTGGCAAATCAGCGCACTCCCCTGGCGTCCCTCGACAACAATCCTAGCCAGATTGCACTTTGATTGCCGCATATTGGCTTCGTCATGGAAGCGGAGCCATGGCCCCAATTCGCGCCCCCGTCTCGTTGCTTGTCCTTATGGCTACCTCAGTCTGGCCAGCGCGGCCTTGGCCCCACCGAGAGCCGCTGCCATCGAACAGCCGTTCTAGACGTCAACAGGTAGAACTCCCATGCCGCCAGGCATCGCGGTGCCCAACCACTGTCTTTGCTTCGGATGCGTAGTTGTTGCTGCTAGCGTAGGTTGCCGCCCCCTTCCTTCCCCGAGCTTCTACCACGCTCCAGAGCCTGCCAGTGGATGGGGCTGGTAGTTAGGCGTTTCTCTCCTACTATCCTGGTCCCGGGCATACATGAGGATCTTAGCACAAACCTTAGGCTTTCGTTGACTCCAGCCAGCAATGCCTCGTTGCTCCTCTTGAGCGCTTGGCATCTTCAGCCAGCCTCGCAGGGTGACTGACGGCTTCCTGCCTATGGTTGGGGGCGACCCGACCACGATCGCAGAGTCTTCCACGAGACCGGATGCCAGACAAGCAGCGGTGGAGAAAACCATATCATATTTCAAACAGTACGATGCAAAAATCGTCGGGGAGAAAGTTAGTTCAGAGTTAGAGGCTGCAGTCTGGAGCTCAAGATGGCTCAGCCATCAACCAAACCCCGGCCGCCGGCCGCAAAAGAGAAATTTCCAGCCCTCCTCAAACCTCAATACAAGACGGCAATGAGAGATTTCATCGTAAGTATTCGAACAACGCATCTTATGCTTTCAAGCTTGTAGCTCACCTCGTCTCAGCGTATCTTCTCCTTCTCGACACCGCTGGACAAGGTGCTCCTTTGCACGGCCGTCCTGACTTCAATCGGGACTGGTGTCACCATGCCACTCATGAACATTATTTTTGGTATGGAGTTGCCGGAGAGATCCATGGATCTCACCCTATAACTTGACTAACCATTTTGCAGGCCGGATGGTGGGCTCATTCACCGGATACTTCAGTGCAGATGCTTCGACAACCTACGACATGTTCAAGAATGCAATCAGCACCTGCGCGTAGGTACCACACAAGCTCCGTCCTCGGAGTCACTTGTTTAGCTGACAGCTTCCAGGTTATATCTTGTCGGCCTGTTCTTCATCAGGCTTGCCCTAGACTACGTGGCATATGTGAGTGATGCACACCTCCATTCAAGCCGCTTTTGTTATCTAACCTGTCGGTGACTGCGCAAAAGGTTGGCTTCCGAATGTGCAGCATGCGAATATCCGCGGCCATTAGACTTGAATACATGAAAGCTCTCTTTGCCCAGCCCGTCTCGACGCTCGACGTCCTCCCTCCAGGGCAGACAGCCGCTATCATCACCATGACAGCAAGCACTCTGCAGACCGGTATATCGGAAAAGCTCTCGGCCTTTCTTCAATCTGCTTCCACCGTTGTGTCTGCTTTTATCATTGCCACATCCTACAGTTGGTCTCTGGCCCTCATCACCAGCAGCGGTTTGCTTCTTATCATCATCACTTACGCAGCAACCACCCCTTTTCTCATCAAGCGGCTGAACGAAGTGCAGCATGCCGACATTCAAGCTTCGACTACGGCGAACGAAATCTTCAGTTCCGTCAGAATGGTTGCTGCTTGTGGGGCAGATGAGAAGATGGCCAGGAGGTACGCCACGTGGGTAGATGAATCCCGCCGCCGTGGTTTGAGAATGTCCCCAATCATAGCAATGCAGCAAGCGCCAGGTGAGTTCGGTCATCTCCAATGTGACACCCAAATTCCGGACGAAATTCTGACTGAATTCTACCGCAGTTCAGTTTGCCGTCTATAGGTAAAGATCTTACGCTGTGGCTAGCTACTACCCCAGATGCACACCTGACACTAATGAGAGTAGCACATTCGCCCTTTCGTTCTGGTACTCCCTCAAAATGCACTTACAATTACAGATCAACAGTGCAGAGACCCTGATTGTGTAAGTCGCCGTTACATTCAGCACTTAACTCCCGTCTTACAAAGTTGACACGTTTTGTCCCCTCGCGTAGGGTTCTAATGTCTGTCATGCTCATGACGACGTCGATCAGTGGCATCACGGGCCCGCTCTCCGCCGCCGCACAAGCAGCCGGCGCAGCCACAATTTTTTACACTATTATTGATGCTCCAAGACCGGACAAGTCGGGCGTCAAGCATCCTGAAGTGTCCGCATCGGAGAACATTCTGCTCGACCATGTCAACTTTGCCTATCCAACCAGACCGGATATCAAGATCCTAGATAACCTGACTCTCTGTCTCCCGGCAGGTAAGGTTACAGCAATTGTTGGGCCATCGGGCTCCGGAAAGAGCACGATTGTTGGTTTGTTAGAGCGATGGTACGAGATCGAATCGCCTGACAGCGGCCACCCTGTACGCATATACCCCTTGTCTCAAAGAAAGGCGATCTATTTCAACGAGGTGGCATCAGAACTAACTTTTTAGAGTATCTATTGGCGCAATGGAGCCATCACCATAGGCGGCCGACCTTTGAGAGAGATCGACCTGAAGTGGTGGCGGACACAAATTGGCCTGGTTCAACAAGAGCCATGCCTCTTCAACAACACGATTTACGCAAATGTCGAGTTTGGTCTGATCGGCACGGAATGGGAAGATGCAGATGTCGAAACAAAGAAACAGCTTGTAAAACAAGCATGTATCGAGGCTTTTGCTGATGAGTTCATCAACCGCTTGCCTGAGGTGAGCCCCTGAATACATGCCTTGCAAATATAACCACGGCAAAAGGAGCAAAACTGCTGACACACCACTAATCTCCCAGGGTTATTCAACCATGGTAGGAGATGCCGGTATCAAATTGAGTGGCGGTCAACGCCAGCGGTTAGCTATTGCGAGAAGCATCGTCAAGCGTCCAGAGATCCTAATTCTAGATGAAGCGACCAGCAGCATTGATGTTCGGGGTGAGCAAATGGTCCAAGCCGCCTTGGATAAGGTGTCAAAGAACAGGACAACGCTCGTCATCGCACATCGGTTAGCTACAGTGCGAAAAGCGGACAATATCGTCGTCCTCCGGAAAGGCAAAGTCGTGCAGCAAGGCACACATGACAGTCTCATGACGCAGGAAGGTGGTGCCTATTGGGCCCTGGCCACAGCACAACAGCTCATTATGGCATCTGAGGAATACGTCGAAGAACAGGTGCAAAGCAACAATCTCGAGGTTGCTGAGAAGAAGAGTATGGCAACTATTGCTACGGATACTACGCTGGTCGACACCATTGCCACTCTGGAGGATGATTCGGTAGACAAGACGAATGTTAGAGGTGTTGGGAGAAGCTTCATCTTACTTCTTCGCGAACAGAAACATCGGAGGAAATGGTACGCCATACTGCTCCTGAGCGCGTTGGGTGGTGGAGGTATGTCTGCTCTCTATTCTCTCCCTGCTCTTTAATCGGCACCCTTCGTTGCCCATTCTTTGATACCGAATCCAGCTGACAGACATCGCCTCTAGCCAGTCAGCCAATTCAGGCATACCTGTTTGCTACAGAACTCACGCTTTTCCAGTTCTGGGGAGACTGGCTTCCCGCCGTAGCAAACTTTTGGAGTCTGATGTTCGTCATGCTGGCCATCTTCGTCGCAACCAGCTACTTCGCGCTGGGTTGGTCCTCATCCACCATTGCGTTTGTTAGTAGTGCTATTTCGGAATGTAGGCTGAAAATAGCGAGCTAACCCTCGATAGCACATCACCCACTACTATCGCAGCGAATACTTTGTCAACATTCTCTCCAAGTCGGTAGCCTTCTTTGATGCCGACAACCACTCTGTCGGTGCACTCACCGCCCAGTTGGCCACGGACCCAAGTCAGCTCCAAGAACTCCTTGGCACAAACATGGCCTTCGTCCTCATCTCAGTTCTCAACGTTGTTGGTTGCTTGACGCTGGCATTCTACTTCGGCTGGAAACTCACCATCGTGACACTATGCTCCTCGATGCCATTAATCATCGCTGCAGCATTCTTCCGAATTCGATATGAAACGCAGTTCGAGAAGATGAACAACGAGGTTTTTGCGGAAAGTGCCAAGTTTGCAACCGAATCCATCGGGGCGTTTCGAACCGTCTCCGCCCTGACGCTAGAGGGCACCATCACTCGCCGATATGAGACGCTTCTTCAGGAACATATCAAAAAAGCGTTTTGGAAGTCGAGCTGGACGACTTTGATATTTGCTACGGCAGACAGTGTCGCCTTGCTTTGCATGGCTTTCGTGCTTTGGTAAATCATATTGACAACGCTACGCTTCCCAGGTTGTTAACTTCCCGCAGGTACGGGGGTGGCCTCATGTTGAACCGAGAGTATACCTCGTTCCAGTACATGGTTGTCTATATCGCAGTTCTACAGGTAAGGGTGCTATTATCCGGCTCCCAACTTCAACCCCTCTGACATACTCCCAGGGTGGTCTCGGGGCCGGACGATGGCTAAGCCATGGGCCGAGTAAGGTGTTTCCTCTCGATTGAGTTGGAAAGCAACTAATCGGTAAGCAGACGTTGCAAAAGCATCGGTTGCTGCGGGCCGAATCATCGATATGAGAAATACAGATCATGTCGACGGGAGGCTTGTGTCGTTAGATGTTGGGAATATAGGGGATAACGATATGGGAGTGAAGATCCACTTCCAGAACGTATGGTTCAGGTATCCGACACGAGACGTACCCATATTGAACGGCCTCAATCTGGCGGTAAGTAGGATACAAAATACTCATGGTTGGTTTCACTGGCTGACTTATCATTCACTAGATTGAGAAAGGACAATTTGCGGCCATTGTTGGCCCATCAGGTATGGACATCACTTCCATTTTGATGTGCCCAAAAAGGTACTGCTCCCTGAATCAGATGCTAAAAATAACAACAAGGATCTGGAAAGACCACGGTCGTTTCCCTGCTCGAGAGGTATGTGATGAGAACGCAACGAGTTCTGAAACACTAACCCAACCAACCTATGATAGATTTTACACACCTAACGCCGGCCGAATTGTGTACAACGGGTCAGACATCTCGGACCTTTGCTTGAAAAGCTACCGCAAAGATATCTCTTTAGTGTCTCAAGAACCCAATCTCTTTGCTGGTTCTCTCCGAAAAAACATTCTTCTGGGGGTTGATGAAGAAACTACCACCGAAGAGCAACTCCACCAAGCATGTCGTGACGCAGAGATCCACGACTTCATCGTTTCGCTCCCGGATGGCTACGACACCGATGTCGGCTCAAGGGGAGTGACGCTATCCGGCGGGCAGAAGCAGCGCATTGCAATTGCTAGAGCTCTAATTCGAAACCCTCGCCTGCTGCTCTTGGACGAAGCTACATCAAACCTGGATGCCGAGACGGAGAAGGCTGTTCAAGCGGTATTTGAAAAGAACAAAAAAAACAGAACAATGTTGGTCGTCGCTCATAGGCTAGCAACGGTGCAAAACGCGGATGTGATCTTCGTCCTAGCGGACGGCAGGGTCGTAGAAAAGGGGGATCATACCTCACTCTTGAATAAACGAGGGATATACTATCAAATGGTAAGTCAAATGCCTTGTGAATTCGGAAATCCTCTAACTTTTTTTTTCAGTGTCAATCACAAGCCCTAGACAGATGATGCGTTGCTACCATGGCGACACTTACGAAATCAAAGTCCCTTCACCTTTCGGCCTTTTCTCCTTTGGTGCTTGAAGCGCTCATGCCCAATTATGACGTGGCTGTTGTTTCCCTCGGCAACCAGAAATCGTTTTTTTCCCTATTCCTTTCGCTTCTATGGATCTCACTCACCCCACGACCCGATGACACGCTAGGACGGGAGGTGACTTGAGCAAGCGCCCGCCTCTGCAGGCACGAAGCTCCACAGTCACATCGCAACATCCGCAGTTTTGCACCATCCCGGAGCCGAGAGCCTTAATGCCCTTTATCCCCGCTGCGGGGTAGCTCCGGCCGCGACTTTCTTGGATCTTAGTAACTCCTGAACTTGACGTAGTATATATTGCCGTCTCCCTTCTACCGCGTGGCCGGGAACTCTGTTTCGTTCCATCTTCAAAGCCCATCACATTCTACCCACCGTCCAAGAATCCACTAAAAATACACTTAGAAAAAGCTTAACAACTCCAACGCTTTACCATGGCTCTGCCCGAGATCACTCCTGGCCTTAAGGAGTCGGTTGAGAACTCCAAGTGCGAATACCGACGGCTGGGGAATAGCGGCCTCCGCGTCTCTGTGCCTATCTTTGGTTGCATGAGCTTTGGTGACGCGAGGAATCTGGACTGGGCTATTGGCGAGGAAGAAGCTCTCCCTTTGCTCAAGGCGGCGTATGACAGAGGCCTCAACACATGGGACACGGCCAACATGTATTCAAACGGGGCATCCGAGATCATCGTCGGCAAGGCGCTCAAAAAGTACAACATTCCCCGCGAGAAGGTCGTTATCATGTCCAAGTGCTACTTCGCCGTTGGCGAGGAGCCCGAGCTCCGCGCCTTCTTCTTCAAACCGCAGCTTAACGTCTCCAAGGACTACGTGAACAACTTCGGCCTGTCGCGCACCGCCATCTTCAACCAGGTCGAGGCGTCCCTCAAACGTCTCGACACGCCCTACATCGACTTGCTGCAAATCCACCGCTTCGACCCGGATACGCCCATTGAGGAGACCATGAAGGCGCTGCACGACCTTGTCCAGTCAGGCAAGGTGCGCTACATTGGCGCGAGCAGCATGTGGGGGACCCAGTTTGCTCGGATGCAGTTCTGCGCCGAGCGCAATGGCTGGACCAAATTTGTCAGCATGCAAAATCAGTACAACCTGCTCTATCGCGAGGAAGAGCGCGAGATGATCCGCTTCTGCAACGACACCGGTGTAGGGCTGGTCCCCTGGGCGCCGCTCTGCAGAGGGCACCTGGCTCGCCGGCCGGAGCAGTACGGCACAACAACCCGCAGCAAGGGGGAAAAGGAGAGCCAGCCCGGCGCGCATGGGACGGTTGAACCCGACCTGACCATTATCAAGCGGACGGTAGAGATTGCGGATAAGCATGAGTGGCCGGTCAGTAGCACTCCCGTGTCCACGAAAGCCCTGATTTTTGATCATCCCTTGTTTCGAAGAGGACCAGAGTCTAACCTGAACCAGATGTCTCACGTCGCTCTGGCGTGGATCAACAAGCGTGTCACGAGCCCCATCGTTGGCTTCAGCAAGCTCGAGAGACTGGAAGAAGCCATCTCCGCCAGAGGCAAAGTTCTGACGAATGAGGAGGAGAAATACCTCGAGGAGCTGTACCAGCCTAAGGCGATCCATGGTCATTCTTAGTTTTGACTAGGTACTTATATCAAAGTAGCTTGCAAGAGCTTCTGAAGTTTTTGAATAGATAGGTACAGTGAGATTTCCGCCATGTGTATTTGGGGCGGGCATAAGAATTCCCGCGACGTATCAAATGTGGAGTTTGGAGGATTGCGGAGAGGGCGGCCTGCCCATGAAGTCGGGCTGATTGGTGGTGAGTGGTGACTCGGGTTGCATCGAGTTTCTCCACAACAGATGATATTCCCGCCCCGGAAACCGCTTTTCCTCGTCTCCTTCGCCTTGTACTTGTTTGATTTCCATAGTACTGCAGTCAAACCGGCACATCGGGGTACCTAGACAATGGCACGGCATGTTATCCATGAACTTTCTTCCGGGTGGGAGTTCAAGTGCGCCACCGACGAGAAATGGCTTGCTGTCTCACAAGTCCCCAGCAACATTCATACTGACCTCATGCAGCATGGCCTGATACCGGACCCGTTCAAGGACACGAATGAGCTCGATGTCGCATGGGTTGCTGAGCGGACGTGGCACTACCGGACCACGTTTATGAACCCGAGCGACGGACGTGTCCGACAGTCTCGAGTCGAGCTGGTGTTTGAGGGACTCGACACCTTTGCCACGGTCACACTCAACAACGAGACCATACTCAAGTCTGACAACATGTTTGTTGAATACCGAGTCAACATCACGGACCTCCTGGCCGAGAACGGCGAGAACACTTTGGAGATTGCTTTCGAGCCTGCACGTCGCCGTGGCCTGGAGCTTGCCAAAGCTCATCCGGAACATGACTTTATCGTGCATCAGACCGAGGTTAGCAGAGGCCCAGTACGAAAGGCCCAATATCATTGGGGCTGGGACTGGGGTCCGATTCTCTTAACCTGCGGACCGTGGAAGCCAGTGAAGCTGGAGACCTATGTCAGCAGGATCGAGAACATCAGAGTGGATTACGGCATTCACATGAGCGAGGGGCGGCTGGCAGTGCTCGAGGCGACCATCCACGCGCATGTTCTGGGTCCAGCAGCCGAGGTCGAAGTCGAGCTGGCGTTTCAAGGAGAGCAAATCGTCAATCTGAGAGACCGCAGCACCGCCCCTCCGGATGCGTCGTCATGGGCATACTCGTCGAGAAAAGTCAGCGTGCAGAAGCCACGGCTGTGGTGGCCGCGAGGCTACGGTTCGCAAGACCTCTACGAGTTGCGAGTGCGAAGCATTGCTGGTGACGGGTCAATGGTTCTAGCGGAGGAGCGCCTCAGGATTGGTTTTCGCAAAGTAGAGCTGGTCCAGGAAAAGGACCAGTTCGGACAATCCTTCTATTTCCGCATCAACAACGTGGACATTTTTATTGGCGGCTCCTGCTGGATCCCGGCCGACAGTTTTCTTCCTCGAATTTCTCCTCAACGATACCGAGACTGGATGAAACTTCACGCAGAGGGCAACCAGAACATGATAAGAATCTGGGGCGGCGGAGTCTACGAGTCTGGCAGCTTCTACACAGCCTGCGATGAACTCGGCATCCTCGTGTGGCAAGACTTCATGTTCGCTTGCGCCTCGTACCCGACCTACCCCGACTTTCTCACGTCCGTCTTGACCGAGGCCCGCCAGAGCATCCGCCGTCTCCGCAGCCACGCTTCCATCGTCCTGTGGTGCGGCAACAACGAAGACTATCAGCTCGTCGAGCGCTACAACCTCGAATACAACTTTGACTCGGACAAGAACCCGCAGTCCTGGCTCCAATCCACCTTTCCCGCACGCTACATTTACGAACACCTTCTGCCAGACCTGGTCAGCCAAGAATCCCCCAAGGCGATCTACCACCCCGGCAGTCCATGGGGCAACGGCACCAGCACAACGCTCAAGGTCGACCCCACGGTGGGTGACATCCACCAGTGGGATCTGTGGAACGGCGAGGCAAAGCCCTGGCAGCTGCTTCCCCAGATGGGCGGGAGATTCGTCAGCGAGTTCGGCATGGTCGCCTATCCGCACGCCGACACCATCGAGAGGTTTGTCACCGACCCCGCGGAGCGGTATTCTGGGAGCAGGACGATGGATTTCCACAACAAGGCCGTCATGCACGAGCGTAGGATGCTCACCTACATTGGGGAGAACTTTCGGATGGAGTGGGCGCGGGATCTTGCCGCCTTCGCGCATCTGACGCAGGTCATGCAGGCAGATGCCGTCGCGGCTGGGTATAAGTCCTGGCGGAGGCACTGGGGATCCAAGGGGGCGAGGAAATGTGGAGGTGTGCTCGTCTGGCAGTTGAATGACTGCTGGCCGGTTGTGTCGTGGGCAGTGGTGGACTACAATCTGGTCAAAAAACCGGCGTATTACGCCATCCAGAGGGCCATGGCGCCTCTCGCTGTGGGAGTAGCACGCCAGTTTCACGACTGGACAGCTAGACCGGCGGATGAAACCTGGAAGAGGGCTACGGGTCATGTTGACTCGCGGAAGATGTTGAACGATATCAGGTTTGATGTGTGGGTAAGCAGTTCAAAGTTAGAAGCTGTGAAGGGAAATGTGTCCGTGAGGTTCTTCTCGATCAAGACGGGGAAGGAGTTGAGAGGTGCCATTGAGCAAGAGGTGGAAGTGCAACCAAACGGGTGCACAGAAGTGCTGGTGGGACGTGAATTCGATTGGGACAGGGCGGCGACGACGAAGCCAGAGCATTTCGTCATTCACGCCACTCTGTGGGTCGACGGGGTTCAGGTCAGCAGCGACACTTCGTGGCCAGATCCTGTCAAGTATCTCGATTTTCCGGATAGGGGAGTCAAGGTGAAGCGCGGCAGCCAGGGGCTTGTCGAGATATCTGTTGAGAAGCCGGTAAAAGGGTTCGTCTTCTCCGAGAGACAGGGCGTCAAGCTCGGCGATAACGGCTTTGATTTGGTTCCCGGAAAGCCCAGATCGGTGGTGGTAGAACGCGGTGATGCCGATCCGCTCACCTGGACTTTCGTTGGTCGTCAGTAGGAATCGGTATTGGGGTTTACTATTATGAGAACGCGTGGTCATAGGCCATGCCAAGACAATTCCACGCCCAGAACATGGCTCGATCTGGATAGGTTCAATTTAAATATACTTTTGCCGCGGGTGCTTGGAAACAATTGCTTCCCTGATCGCCATGCAGCAAGGGGCCGCCGTTGCCCCCGGATCCTTGGCTCTCACTCAGACCGACTTTACCCCAACCAGCATGCCGGCTGTGGTGATCAAACAGCCCAGCATGTTTCCACAGCTTCTGTCTCACGCCAAAGGGTCATGCTTCGGGTATAATTGCGGGACATTATTGAGTGATCCCCAACAACGGCCCTGGTTCTTCTGGCTTCGGAAAAGTCCAGGCGCATCGAGGACCCAATCGCATCTATTCTACTCGGCAGATGCTTCTCCCTTGAGCCGTTTTAAACGGTGCGTGGAAGGGAGGGGTCTGTTACTTACACTGCACATCACAATCATTGCGGTAGACCCGACCGTCTGTCCCGTCTCCGCTCCATGAGTGGGTAGAATTCTGTGTTTGGTTTCTTCATCTGGAACACACGGCACCGTCAGGGTCCTGCTCATCAAGTGGATGCATGTTCTATTCCGACAATAGCATGAACTCGGAAAGTGGGAGTTAAACGGTTCTCGCACGCCCAAATCGATATTTAGCCAGCCTTCCTGTCCCTGATTGACCAGCAGCGTGGGTGAGGACTAAAGGGGGTACAGAAACGGCGACTTGAGTATTCTCCAGTTAGTATCATCTCAGACCGCAGGGTCGGTCATGATGGGCGATTCCCAGAAGACGTGGACTCGGGAAGACGCTGCGTCGCTGGCCGACAAAGGCAGCTTAGAGATCCCACCCAGCGACGAGACGCCCAGCATGCGGGCTGTTGGCACGACTTCTCTGTACGAGAATGGCAAGATACGACTAATTCCGGTAAGCAGTTGCAGTACGCCATACCCTTCGAGCTCTCCCCAAACGCTGACTCAACCTTACTCCAGGCGCCGAGTCCGGACCCAAGAGGTCGGAACCCAGAGATCAACTCCTCCTGGTCTGCAAAGAATGATACTGACTTACAGCTACTCAGACCCCTTGAACTTGCCGCAATGGCGTAAATGGGCTGCAATTGGCAGTCTATGCTTTTGTACGACCATCATCTCTCCCCCCCCCCCCCCGTCCAGGCGAATATGAGCATGCAGCTGACAGTGCCTTTCCAGTTGGTTCCCTAGCACTTTCGGCAGAAATCATCATTGGCAGCCTCATCCCGCTGTTCCTTCTCTTCTACTCTGGCGTAGACGTACGCATCCTTAACGCTGTCGATTTCCGGGCCACCAGCGGGGGTTCTGCCACGGGTGTCAACCCATTTGCCATCATTCCACCAGGTATCATTCCCGCCGATATCGAGAAGGTGTCTATGCTGGCAACTATCCCCCTGCTAAGCAATGGCATTGCAAGCTAGTGAGGACCTTGATACCCCTCTGAACCGACCCGCGTATCTGCTAAATTATGGAGTAGTTTTCTCGTGCCTTTGTCAATAGGCATCGGTCGACGGCCTGTTCTTCTTATTGCCGGCGCCTGTGCCTGGGCTGGCGGGTTTCTCGCCGCGGTGAGCCCCTCCCTGGAGGTTCACCTGGTGGCGCGGGCGATGCAGGTGAGTGTTTTTACCAACCCACTGGAACAGATATTGACTGAGTTGGATTTCTTAGGGTCTTGGAGCCGGCACTGTAGAGGCCCTTATTCCTTTGATTCTCCAAGACATGGTGTTCATCCACCAAAGGAACAAAGCAATGGCGGCCGTTGTGTCGAGTCAAGGGATCATGATTACTGCTCTGGGCACTGTCGCCCCGTACATCGCGTCGGTTTATGACTGGAGGTGGATATACTACATCACCTCTAGCTTTAGCATCGTCGCGTGGCTTCTTCTAGTCGTCTTCCTCCCGGAGACGCGATGGGCAAGGTCCAGCGAAGAATTCAGTATGATTCCTAGGCGGCCAGGTTTACATTTTAAGGGACTTGCCGCTGATGCCCGACTTCTAGGTGGCCAACAACTCCATCCTGTTGAACCCGGGAAGGACCGTCCAGAATTGGACTATAGCACATACCCTCCTCCGACGCTGTGGTCTTACATGGGACTCTTCCAGAACGGATTTGACTGGAAGCAGGCCGGCGTCTCGATGCTCAACACCCTCCGAACTACCCCCTTCCCTGCCGTTGTCTGGGCGACGGTTGCCAACAGCATCTTCGTGATTATCAACTCGGCGGCGCAACAAATAAGCTCGTTTGCGCTCCTGGCACAGGGGTAAGTCAGTCCTGGTCACAGTCCATAGTGAGCACTTGTTAGGTCTAATCATGCTCGCGATTTGCAGATGGCAGTTCCAGTACACAGGCCTCTCCGTCCTTCCTTTCATTGCCGCCACAGGCTTGGTCTACTTTTTTGGCGGACCGGTCGCCGACCGCATTTCGAACGCCGTGGCTCGACGCAACGGCGGTGCCCGTGAGCCCGAACACCATCTGCTCAACACCATCTTGCCCATGGCATCCGGTCTCGCGGGAACCTTTATTTTTGGCTGGGCCGGCCAGAATAATGCCCACTGGGCCGTCCTCATGGTCGGTTCTTTCCTGATCATATTTGGTGCTCTGGTGATTCTGTCCGTCATCAACGTCTTCGTCGTTGAAAGCTACCCCATGTGGGCTGGCCCGGTTCTGGTCAACGTTTCTAGCCTGCGGATCATCATTGCTTTTTTCCTGTCGAGCAAATCGACCTTCTGGATCGCTGAGCGGGGGTTTTTAAATACGTTTATTATTTATGCCGAGGTCCTGATAGTTGCCGCGCTGGGCATACCAATTTTGTATTTCTGTGGCAGGAAGGTTCGTCAATGGACCGCGGGTACGGTACGGAGCGCTGGCGTTGCTTCAGAAAAGGTCGTGGATGACAGTGTGAGTGGTAGCTTCCAAAAGCCATGATTCCAGAGAGAGAACAGGGAATAGAACGATGAGGTGGTTGGGTGGTGTGCGCTTGACTTGGACAGGTTCATCGTCTGGTCCGTAAAGGTGGTTGGGTCATCCATCCCTCATTGCTACTCTCGTAAACCAGCAGAACGAGGCTCTCTCTGCTATAGTGGCGAATGAGTGCTCATACTCAGTGATACTATTTGACTTTACTGCATTGCTTCTGCGAGTAATGGATAGGAGACTGTGGAGACCTTTGGTATTCGTAGGCAGCCTTGGACTCCCCATGTCTTGTTAGTCTGCTATCAATCTGCAATCCACCAGTATCTCAAACTAAGATGTTTGGAATCAACACCCCAGCCCAGGCGCGTGGTCCTTATCCACTCTTCAGGGGCAGCTCTCGAGCTTGGGATACCACCCACACATGGATTTCGATTTCACGTTCCTCTTGATGGTATTGACTCGAGAGCTCGGCTAGGATACAAATTCCAGCATCGGGCGAGAGCATAGCATTGGCCTCCAGTAGTCAGTCTGGTTTGTCGGTCGTGGGCGGCCACCACAGCGCTCACGCCTGCTCGGCGCAATGGTTCTTCCCCCGGAGCTCAACGGCTCTTCCGCAGTAATTACCTGGATTGGTTTGCTTCAGGGCAGTGCCGAGGAGAACAAAGGAAAACCGCACCGCCACCCAAAACCGATAATGGCCAGTCAAGGTAAAATCCCGACGCCTGAAGTCGCACCCTTCCTGATTTTCGGTATGTCACCTAATCCGAAATTTCTCAAGTCACGAGCAAAAATTCCGTCCCAACGCCACAACAAGCCCAGAATCCCACTTGATCGATGTTCACGAGCTACCCTCTCCAAGCAGCCGAGCAATTAAAACGTAAACGAATATGATAGCGCCAGCCAGTAGCAGCTTGTTCCGAAAAAGCCAGCCCTGCCCTGCGTCCCTCTGCTGGATCACCGCATCCACCACGGCGTGCGCCTGATGACCACTGGTGGCGGCGATACCCAGTTGAGGCCCGCACGACGGACCGCCGTTCTCAACAATCTTGTTGCCCGTCACGGTGTCCACCTTATTCTCCCGCATCCATTTCCAGTTCTCTTGGTCCATCTCGGGCCACTCCGACTTGAACTTGGCGCCACCATCGCCGGCTTTGATATTGTTCTTGCCCCCACCATGTTCGGCTTTGAGATGTGACCCGCCACCTGTGGAGTTCCACCATCGTGAACGAGCGGCGTGGTATTTCCGCTCTGCCTCGCTGGCTGATACCGAGCCTGTCGTCATTTCCTCCGACGTCATGAACGAAAGCAGGCCTATTAGAATGGTCGACACCTCCCAAGCGGGATTAAACGATCGCGGGTGAAAGTCTGAAATGGAGAGACATAGGCGGCTGGATGGCTGAAATCTGCCCGAAGGGGTGTGCATTCGGATGGCCGGCGGCGCAAACGGGTAGTTCGGAGGGAACATTAGCGTCCCCCAATACTGGCCCCCGTGATAAGGTGTGTTCTCGGGACCCGTGATGATGTAATGCCATCTTCAGTTTCCTTGAGTTAGCGAACAAAGATGGAGCGGCGATGGTATAATGCCTTACTCTAGAATGTTCGTTTCCGAAGGGTGTGCTGTGATGTATGGCGGCGGATTCTCTGTGATGCTCTTGTATTCGCGGGTCAACTGTCCATGTCGAAATATCGTCAGCCTATGCTCCCGTTTGTGCAACTTGACCGCCGGGGCGTCGAATACGCACGCGTTTTTGGGCGGCCCGGCTGGCCATTGTCGAGTAGTTGACTGGGCGAAAGGATGGAGGTTGACTGCTGACAAACGGTCAAACGAGGGAAAGCGGGTCGTCGAGGCCGGTCGGTGTAAGAAAATAAAGGGGAAACGAATGAGCGGACGCGAAACCTGCTCCGAGTTCCCTTGATGCGTTTCGTGTGCTGCTGATGAGGCTGTGTGATGTGCGGCCGGAGAGGAATCCAGGCAGGAGGGAGTGGATGACGAAAGGGAGTCGAGTTCACGGATTGTGGCACTGGAGGATGGCAATGCAGCTGGTGAGTGACAGTCAGCTGAATTGGCGGATTCGCGGCGAATAGTGGGGCAGGCTAGCCACAGGCACGTGAAGTTCATTCGCAGCCACGAAAGAAAGGACGTGTGGGGCGAGATGCCATGGCATGCACCCCGGCACCACCCGGCACCACCCGACGAAGCGGGAAAGAACTTCGATTGCGACGGTGCAGCGCCGAGTTCAGGTTCAGTACAAGCCAAACCTGACCTGCAATCGCGAGCGTTGTTGACGCTGAGGGAAGCACTAATGGCCGCCTCTCTTGGCTTCGGTGGCAGCAATGTAAGCGCTCGCAATCTGGAACACCATCACAGGGGCCAAGAGCTCCATCGCGATTATCTTCCCGGCTTGCACAATTTGGAGCTCCAAGCCTTCGCTGCTTCAAGGCTCCTAGCTCCAGCTTGACTGACTTCTCTTACAGGCCGCCGACAAGAGCGACACTACCGCCAGCCAAAGCGGGGCACACTCGTCGTACCAGGGCCCGACTCAGATGGTAAACCTCATCTCAACCATCATCTACTTGCCAGCGAACACGGTTACTAACCCGAACGCCGGCGATAGCTCAACGAACACCGCCTGACCCCTGCGTCTATCAGCTCCCTCGAGGTTCATGGCGCAACCAACACTCGGAGAGGCTTACTTGACCACATATTCAAGCCGGTCGTGGAGGACAGTGCCCAGCCTGGAACCACCCTGGGTCAGGTCCTCGACCGCGTTGGCGTAGCCACCAAGAAGCTCGCCCGTTTCGGTGCGCCATATTCCACTCTACATATAGGGGCCCCTTGTTAACACATCAGCCATTTAAAAGACATTTTTAAGGAGGAAGGATTTGGCGTCTTTCTGTCTGAAGCCCCGCGCCCAGAGACGGCCCCGCCCAGTGATAAAACCGAACTCGACATTTCAATTCGCGTGAAAGAGAAGTCACGCATGGTTTTCAGCGCAGGCACCGATTTTGGCAATGCTGAAGGATCAGCCTACACCAATGCGGTGGCGCGTAACATCTTTGGTGGAGCAGAGACGCTCTCCGTCAACGCAAGCACTGGAACCCGGACCCGGTCGGCTTATAATGCTACCTTCTCGACACCCATCAACGGCAACCCAGATCTCCGACTCGCAGTCGAAGCATTGCGCTCGGCAACGCAGAAGCCATGGGCATCGCACGAGGAACACGTTACTGGAGCAAACCTTCGCCTCGCCTGGCTCACCGAGAATAACGACAACCACGCCGTGGCATACTCATCTGTCTGGAGACAACTCACCGGTCTGGCGGCCACCGCATCACCCACAGTCCGTGCCGACGCAGGCGACTCCCTCAAGAGCTCGTTAACACACACCTTTACCCGCGACCGTCGCGATAACCCGATGCTCCCCCAGAACGGCTACCTCCTCCGCACCATTTCCGAGCTGGCCGGCTGGGGCCCGCTCAACGGCGACGTTTCTTTTGCCAAGACAGAGCTCGAAGCCTCAGGAGCGCTTCCCGTGTCCATCCCTGGCATGGCAGCCAAGTCAGGTGTCTCAGTCGGCGGTGGCCTCCGCCTCGGTGTTCTCTATCCGTTACCCTCGAGCTACTCCCTCACCGGCGCCGCCCAGCCGAGCCGAATCAACGACCGCTTCCAGCTCGGCGGGCCCACTGATGTTCGCGGATTTAAGCTCGGAGGACTTGGTCCGCATGATGGGGCTGACTCAGTTGGCGGCGATGTCTATGCCGCTGGCAGCGTCAATGCCTTGGTTCCCTTGCCCCGCACGGGCGCCGAGTCACCATTGCGACTTCAACTCTTCGCCAATGCTAGCCGGTTGGTGGCGCTCAACAACAAGGGCGCCGAGAAAGGTGGCAGACAAGATCTAGCGATAGATTCGGCGACCGTCTTCAGGGGCATAAGGTCCGCCGTTGGTGAGCTTACAAACGGGCTCCCCAGTCTGGCCGCGGGTGTTGGTCTGGTGTATGCCCACCCTGTTGCGCGGTTTGAGCTCAATTTCAGTTTGCCTTTAGTGTTGCGCAGAGGCGAGGAGGGACGGAAAGGACTGCAAGTCGGCGTCGGCATCAACTTTATGTAAATTTGTAGATGCAACTGGACATCAGTTACATTTGTATAGAGATGTACTAATAGGAAAATACGTGGGCCAACAAGGCTTAGCTGCTCCGGCCAGTTGTCGCATTGTTCATCCCGAGAAGTGCGCCATAATTAAGCACGCGCCTTGAAGATATTCCCGTAAAAGGACGAGACCAAGATTTTAATTCATAAACTACAAATAGATGCACCTTTTTCGACAAATACAGGAGGAGGGTTATAGAAGTATCACAACAATACGAAGCTCGCCCAGGCGACTGTTAAGTGTGAAGTAGGTTGAATTGAAGTTGTTCCATAGAATAGAAAATACTACGCTGAACTATAAAGTGCCTATGTACTGTAATAAGAATAAAGATACCCCTGCATCTACTTCCAAGAGTGAGGCTGGGGATATAGTCAGAATTTTGCTGTCCGAAAAAAGAAAGATAATGGATTGGTACAAAGTGATACTTTCTTTATGATTGTCTCAGCAAAGGAGAGCTTTAGGATTTAATAGAGAACAGGGTGTAATTCTAAGTTGCCCCTCGCTCGAAATGGCTTCGTGCGGTTATTTTACTGATGGGCAGAGAGACCAAATGTCAGAGAAATGCCGAGGTCTGCTTTATTGTGGACCTGGACTGCATGGCATATTTCGATCTAAACCATGTCCTACAGGTCTGAAGATCGCACGCACTTACCCACCAGAGCCCACGAGAGTCCCGAGAGTCCGTATGTAAGTAATTCATTACAATTCGTGTGGTGAGAATCTGCAGGGCGATCTTGGCCTTCGAGGGAGAAGAGTATGGGCTCATGGCCCATCGTGGTCGTCTCCAGTCATGACGTCTGAACCTCCCCGCCTTGATGAGCTGCCCACCAACAGCCAATACGTGTGCTGATGCGTAAGATGTGTTGCACTTTGGCTGCCGGAAAAACCTCAGCCTGCATCGTCAGACTGCCGTGTCTTGCGGCTTCTGATTCTGCGCGTCGAGCTTGGCTATGGCAAGTCACGCTCGAGCGCGGTGTTGCTTCCGTATTCGTATCCGGATTCAGTTCAAGCCGAAACCGCGGCTGCGAAGCGCACCTGGCCAAATCCGCAAACGCAGATGGTGGCCATATAACGCATATGATGAGCCCTCTGTGCTCTTGAGAGGTCTAGGAAGAAGACGCAATCGGAAATTGTGAGACGGAAGGTGGCCGAAAGGCGCGGAGCTGAGTCGGGGTCGGTTGCGGACTGTCGGGGAGTCGCAAAGCCCGAGAAGTGTGTTCAGAACCCACTTATAATCCGGGAGTGCGGGTTGGCCTCGGATGGGGCGTTTTGGCCCGGGAAGCGCTCTCCGTTTCATCATCAGACGAAACCATTGGATGATAGCGATAATGCCAAGAGCTGACAAGATGAAAGATCCAGTCACAACAGCACAGCCCTAGGTTGCACATACTCCTCCCTCTTTGGGAAGGGACAGAAGAGAGCTGTGGGAGAGTTGCCGCTGGAATCCAGGACTATTGTGGACGGGGCAGATGACCCCGGGAGCGCAATCGACCATACGCACAACAGCGTCATCGATCGAGTTCAAGACGGTGCTCGAGGTCGGTTTCGGTTAGGCCTTCAGGGTGTGGTGGTCGCTCTGGGTCCGATCTGTTGCTTGCAAGGACCCACGGCGATTGAAAATCAGACGGACCCACGGGTTAATCTCGCAGCTGCGCCGCTTCAGGCCAAGCGTTCCCCACCTGCGAGGTCAACGATCACGCCGCTTGCGAAAAAGAAAAAAAAAAAGAACCCAGTTTCCGTTCAGGCCTGGGGTGACTCGGATCTTGTGGTCGTGATGGAGTCTCCATGGGCGCTCCATGGTCCCGGGAATCTGCCCAAGAGTGTATGTACCAGCTTGGGAGTAGGATTGGCTGCTGGACTGTTATCCAAGGTTGGGGAAGTTTCGAGTCTGAAATTCCGTTTATCAGATGAAAGTTTCGTTGGCCCCACCCTCGGTCGGTACCTCTGCCGAGTGCTCGCTCGGGAACTTTTCCTGGGAAAGGGATGGCCCGCCTGGCCCGCTTGCTGGGGGCCTGGAAGGGTCTCGCAGCGGCTTCCCAAGGGGTGCCCTCGGGCCCTGCGAAGACCCCGTCTCCCCAAGCCATCACTTTTATAACTCGCGCGATCTCCGTCGAACCCAGTTAAAGCAGTTTGTTGTTGGTTACTGTCGTCGTCCCGTGTGTCGTGTGTTTTCGTCTTCTCTTCGCGCCACTCATTCCTCTGTTGCCATTTTACCCATCTTATCAGATCTTAATACCAACCTGCATTACATACAGTACGCGCATTGCAAGCGTTTGCATCTCGGTCGCATTGCGGCCCCGCAACGGCACTCTCCGTGCGTTCCTCTTCTCGATCGGCGGGACACACACGTGGTGGCGCCCCCCATTGATTCCATTGGGACCGACGACCCATGTCCTTTACCGGGACCGGTTCCTTCGGGAACTACGATCTGACCGCCCAGATGACCGGGTCGCCGCTCGCGCGGCAGACGACACACGACCAGGAAGATGATGCCGCGACGGCTGCGGGATCCTCGCCGGGGCGGAACGAGAATATCAGCAGAACACGCGCCACTTCCGTGACGGAGGTTGCCGACGGCGATGTCTCGCGGCACGAGAAGGATGCCACACCCGGAAACACGACCGACACGGCGGCCGAGGACGAGGAAGATGACGAGGATGTGATCGAACAGGAGCGTCGCCATAGCATCGTGCAAGCTTTGGCGAGGAAGTATACGGCCCAGTCGCATGCGGCCGTTGAAGGTGCCAACCCTTTTGTAGTCGCCTCGGAAGATGAGGCGTCACCATTGAACCCGAATGGGCCCAACTTCAATGCCCGTTCTTGGGCCAAAACCATGGTTAACATGGTTTCGGGGGAGGGCCACCAATTTCGCACCACCGGCGTTGCGTTCCAGAACCTCAATGTTCACGGCTTTGGCACAGCGACCGATTACCAAAAGGATGTTATCAATGTGTGGCTTGAGGCGGTCGGTCTTGTGCGCAAGATCGCCGGGCATGGTCAGCGCCGGATTGACATCCTCCGCGACTTTGACGGTCTGGTTCGCAAGGGTGAGATGCTTGTCGTGCTTGGCCCCCCGGGCTCAGGCTGCACGACTTTCCTCAAGACGATTGCTGGCGACTACAATGGCATTTTTATGGATGACAATTCATACTTCAACTACCAAGGTAAGACTGGGGCGTTTGATATGCTAGCCATCCCGGGAGCGGTCTGCTAACCGCCGCACAGGCATGACCGCCAAGGAGATGCACACTCACCATCGCGGTGAGGCTATCTACACTGCCGAAGTCGACACCCATTTCCCGCAGCTGACAGTCGGCGACACGCTGACCTTCGCTGCCCACGCCCGTGCACCACGCCAGTTGCCTCCTGGTATCGACAAGGCCACGTTCGCCAACCACTTGCGAGACGTGGTCATGGCCATGTTCGGCATCAACCATACCATTGACACCCGCGTCGGCAACGAGTACATCCGCGGTGTCTCGGGCGGTGAGAGAAAGCGTGTCACAATTTCAGAGGCTGCTTTGTCCAATGCTCCCCTACAGTGTTGGGACAACAGTACGCGAGGTTTGGACAGCGCAAACGCGATCGAGTTTTGCAAGACCTTGCGGTTGCAGACCGAACTGTTTGGCAGCACCGCTTGCGTGTCTATTTACCAGGCACCGCAGAGCGCCTACGACCTCTTTGATAAGGCCCTTGTCCTGTACGAAGGCCGCCAGATCTTCTTCGGAAGGGCCAGCGAGGCGAAGCAGTACTTTGTCAACCTGGGTTTTGAATGTCCCTCTCGCCAGACCACGCCCGACTTCCTGACTTCGATGACAAGCCCCCATGAGCGCATTGTGCGGCCCGGTTTCGAGGCGAAGGCTCCGCGCACGCCCGACGAGTTTGCGGCCGCCTGGAAGAACAGCGCCGAGCACAAGGCGCTGGCGGCCGAGATCGAGGAGTACAAGGCGAGCCACCCCATCAACGGGCCTGATGCCGAGGCTTTCCGTGCGTCAAAGAAGGCACAGCAGGCCAAGAGCCAGCGGCTCAAGTCACCCTTCACCCTCTCGTATGTGCAACAGGTCAAGCTCTGTCTCTGGCGGGGTTGGAGGCGACTAGTCGGTGACCCGAGCCTGAGTCTGGGAGCTTTGATCGGCAACTTTATCATGGCCTTGATCATCTCGAGCGTGTTCTACGACCTGCAGCCGACCACAGACAGTTTCTACCAACGAGGCGCCCTCCTCTTCTTTGCCTGTTTGATGAACGCCTTTGCCAGCGCCCTCGAAATTCTGACCCTCTACGCGCAACGGCCCATCGTCGAAAAACATGACCGATACGCACTTTATCACCCTTCCGCCGAAGCCGTTGCCTCGATGCTCTGCGATATGCCGTACAAGGTCGCGAACACTCTTGTGTTTAACATCACCCTTTACTTCATGTCCAATCTGCGTCGGGAGGCTGGTGCTTTCTTCTTCTTCCTGCTCATATCCTTCTTCACCGTCATGACCATGTCGATGATGTTCCGGACGATTGCCAGCTCATCGAGAACGCTGTCCCAGGCCATGGTGCCTGCCGCTGTCATTATCCTTGCGCTTATCATCTTCACGGGTTTCGTCATCCCTATCGACTACATGCTGGGCTGGTGCCGTTGGATCAATTACATTGACCCTCTGGCGTACGCATTCGAAGCCCTCATGGTCAATGAATTCCACGGCCGCGAGTTCAGCTGCAGCAAATACGTCCCGAGCCTGCTCTCCCCAGGATACGAGGACACCGCAGCGAACAACCGTGTCTGCTCAGCAATTGGTTCGGTTGCCGGCTCTGCTGTCGTAAACGGTGACGACTACATCAACTCCAGTTTCCGCTATTACCACGAACACAAGTGGCGCAACTTTGGCATCATCATTGCCTTCATGATCGGTTTCCTTGCCTGCTACATGTTCGCTGCCGAGAATGTTGCAGCTAAGAAGAGTAAGGGCGAAGTGCTGGTCTTCCGCCGCGGCCACAAGCCTGCCATTTTCAAGGAGAGCAAGGGTGATGCCGAGTCCGGAGGTACACCTGTGGCGGGACCTGTCACGAAGGCTGCCAACGGCAATGTTTCCGACGGCCACTCGTCCGACAAAGAGGGCGGCATGCTGCAGAAACACACCAGCGTCTTCCACTGGAGCAATGTCTGCTATGAGGTTAAGGTCAAGAGCGAGACGAGGCAAATCTTGAATAATGTCGACGGCTGGGTCAAGCCGGGTACTTTGACGGCTCTAATGGGTGTTTCTGGTGCCGGCAAAACGACACTTCTCGACTGTTTAGCGGACAGAACCTCCATGGGCGTCATTACCGGCGAGATGCTTGTCGATGGCCGCCCCAGGGACACCTCCTTCCAGAGGAAGACGGGTTACGTCCAACAGCAGGATCTCCACCTTCAAACAACAACGGTTCGCGAGGCCCTGAGCTTCAGCGCTGTTCTCCGTCAGCCTGCTCATGTTCCGCGCTCAGAGAAGCTTGCGTATGTCGACGAGGTTATCAAGCTTTTGGAGATGGAGGAATATGCCGATGCCGTCATCGGTGTCCCCGGTGAAGGTCTCAACGTGGAACAGAGAAAGCGTCTTACCATCGGTGTCGAGCTGGCTGCGAAGCCACCTCTACTCTTGTTCGTTGATGAACCAACCTCTGGTCTGGACAGTCAAACTTCGTGGGCTATTCTGGACTTGCTCGAAAAGTTGACCAAGAGCGGCCAAGCCATTCTTTGCACCATCCACCAGCCGTCGGCTATGCTCTTCCAGCGCTTCGACAGGCTCCTATTCCTCGCGAAGGGCGGCAAGACGGTCTACTTTGGCGATATCGGCAAAAACTCTAAGACCATGACGTCCTACTTTGAACGCTCTGGTGGTTTCCCCTGCCCCCCTGAGGCTAACCCAGCTGAATGGATGCTCGAGGTTATCGGGGCCGCCCCTGGAAGCACGAGCGACATCGATTGGCACAATACTTGGCGCGAGAGCCCAGAGTACTCGGCTGTCCAGACCGAGCTGCAGCGCCTCAAGACCGATGTGAAGCAGACCAGTCCGCTCGCCGACGATGCTGGAAGCTACCGTGAATTTGCCGCCCCATTTTGGCAGCAGCTCCTCCAGGTCACGCACCGTGTCTTCCAGCAGTACTGGCGCACACCGTCCTACATTTACTCCAAGGCGTCCTTGTGTGTTCTGGTTGCCCTGTTCATCGGCTTCGTTTTCTTCAAGGCTTCCAACACCATCCAGGGCCTGCAAAATCAGATGTTCGCCATCTTCAACATCTTGACAGTGAGTTGACCCTAACCCTGACCCTGATTTACCCTTCACTAACAAACACCTCGTAGGTCTTCGGTCAGCTTGTCCAGCAAACCATGCCGCACTTCGTCATTCAACGTTCGCTGTACGAGGTCCGCGAACGGCCGTCCAAGGTCTACGACTGGAAAGTCTTCATGCTATCGCAGATCATTGTCGAACTCCCCTGGAACACGTTGATGGCTGCGCTCATGTACTTTTGCTGGTATTATCCTGTCGGTCTCCAGGCAAACGCCGCGGTGACGGGGCAGACTGTCGAGCGTGGCGGCCTCATGTTCCTCCTTCTCGTCGCCTTTCTGCTCTTCACCTCCACATTCACCGACTTCATCATCGCGGGTTTTGAGACGGCCGAGGCGGGCGGCAATATTGCCAATCTGCTCTTCTCCCTTTGCCTGATCTTCTGCGGTGTCCTCGCCACACCCGACACCATGCCTCGTTTCTGGATCTTTATGTATCGTCTCAGCCCGTTTACCTATCTCGTCAGTGCCATGCTATCAACAGCCGTGGCCAACACCGACGTCGTCTGCGCCGCCAACGAGATGTTGAAGTTCGAGCCGCCTAGTGGGATGGACTGTGGCAAGTACATGCAGAATTACATCAGCCAAGCCGGTGGCTATCTTGCGGATGAGCTCAACACCACAGAGTGCTCCTACTGCCCGATTAAAGACACCAACGTGTTCCTAGCCTCCGTGCAGTCCGACTACGCCGACAGGTGGCGCAACTTTGGGTATGTACCTCCTCGTCTCCTTTACCCACCTCTCTTGCCCTATTCGAATACTAACATCATCCCACAGCATCCTGTTCGCATACATCATCTTCAACGTCTTCGCTGCCTTGGCGCTCTACTGGCTTGTTAGGGTGCCGAAGAAGAAGCTTGGAAAGAAAAAGAAGCAGGAGTAAACTAACCTGGCCAGCTGGATTCCGACGACGGCGAGTTTCACAAATTTGTCAGCCCCTTGTCTGGCGTGTACAGCGTTTTTTTTTTCTGGGAGACCCTTCCACATCTCACTCCCGAGACCCAATATTCTATACCCAATATTTCTCCTTGTATATAATGTCTGAAATAGATTAGGGGGAAAGGGCGGTGCATTTGCTTATGGCCCATAGATTCAAATATAGATTCCCTCCCCTTTCGGGGAATACCTCCATTACTTTGACTGGGAAAAGTGAGAGATTGAAACCCTGGCACAGTTTGCAAAGACTTGCGGCTTGCAAAGGCGCAATTGTACACTTGCGGGTGCTGCAGAGCTTGCAGGGCCTCGCAGGATATTACAGGATATTACAGAACATTGCACGCAACAGAGGCGATTGCCGCTGAGCTTTGGACAGTGTGGCCGCAGCCTGTCCATGCAAGATATCGACGTGAACATACTTTCTACCTTTTTCTTTCTTTTCCCTTCTTCCTATTTTGTTCTTTCCTTTTCCGTATTTTTATACTTTCCCCGATTTTCTCCTTTCTATCATTTTGTTGACTGGACTAGTTTTTTGGGGGGTTTTTTATTACTTTACTTTTTCCCTGTTCCTTAATTCTTTTAACAAATATAATACATGTTTACTTACCCCAAATTACCCACGCTGTTAAGCAGGCTATCAATTATATCAGTCGTTGATAGTAACTTGGGGAAACGGTTGTTGGTGTGCAGGTTACCTATTGGCTTGCTCTAACTACCTCCCTACAGCTCAAAGTCGGCAAATGTCTAAGTAGAGTGCAAACTCCCTATTCTTCAGCGTATCTATCGAAAGCGATGTAATTATACTTACTCGTACTTGCATTGGGAGGATCACAGCATTCATCAAGAGAAACAACCTGACTGTGTCTACAACATATCTCATTTTAGCTTGCAATTATACGAGAATCGCCGAAAAAACCGGTTGCCTAACGTAGGCGTGCTGCAAGATCCTGACAGATTCAAGAGCCTCACATCTTCCTTATTTCTGTGTCTTTCGTTGCATGTGTGGCATGATTCGCCTTCAGCCTCCGCTTCTTCACCGTCAGCTTGCAACCCTTGAATAAGACATCGTCAACGGAAGTGAGCCCAGAAGCGACTGTGGAGCAGGCCTGGAGGCAAGTCTGAAGACAAGCCCAAGCCTTCCAAGAATACAGCGAACCGCCCACTCAGGGAATTGCGCGAGGCGGTTGCGCAAGAAACAGCCGGCTTATTGTTTACTGTTGCCTACAGAGAGTGTATCCCAGCCATGACGTTTATCCCAGCCCATGACTGGCCCTCCCGGGTCAGGAATCAGTACAAACTGCGCTCAGCTTCGTTACCTCGACTGCCGCAGACATAAGGACAGCTCTAGATTCTCCGGCATTTTGAGAGCGATTTGGTTGGTCCTCACTATCTCACACAGGCCGACATGGTCATGTGCGGGATCGTAATTCCTTCGGCGGTCAACGATTGCTTCCTATTGCGATTGGCCTGAGGAACAACCGAAACGGGAATGGCAACCTACATAGCATCATCGGCCTCTCTAAGATGGAAGAAGTAGAATATGTACGATGAAGGTGCTGACGAGGAGTTTGACGAATGGGCAGAGCGGAGCAAGGGCTTAAGATGCCATGGCCCCCGATGGCTTAAGCAGAGGATGACGGGAAGGAGGGATAGGAAGCGTTCATGTATATGTCCAGCGGGTGGACGGCTGGGGATATCAGGGGCTACTGTGGGTTTCCGGATGTGACCCCACGCCGCTCGGTTGATCAGCAAGGACAGGTTGGCAGCAGCTGAGTCCTGGATATCAAGCAGGGGAATGAGGCGCACAATGTCGCCAACTATTCCTCTGTCGCGAATACAAGGAATGGTGGAGACAATCTCGAGTGGTTCTCAGTAGGACGAGTACATGTAGGCAGCGGATGCGTCGGATGCTGACTGGGGTATTGGCCCGAAACGGATCCTAGGGCATGCTCTTTCACACTTGGTATCGGCACAAAAATAAAATGACAAGGGCTGTGAGTGTTCCGCAGAGACTTATTCTTCTAATTCCTTATTGTTGCTGTACCAACCCGTGATCTTGTTGTCTCCGAGTTTCGACCGAACATCAAGATACCGATTGGTCATTATGCAGCGCCCTGCGTCTGAGACCATGCAGAAACATGAAGGGAAAAGACAAGTTGTCGAGCTCCCTGTGCATTGAGGACTGGCCGCTAGGCAGGAGACGGGATGCAGCCGCTGGGCCAATCTCTGCTGTACTCTGTTTTCCCCAGGCTGTGTTCGTCACGTATGTACGTACAACCCGAAAGCCAGGAGCAGCTGAGAAGGCCGTTCTGTTGTGGTTCCATTTCACGCCGATGCAAGCACACACCAGGGTGCAATTTTGGAGCGCAAGGTCACAGTCGCTGCGTGAGCACGTGGTGAATGCAGCGGTTGCTTCCGTTCGATGGATCCCAGCGCAGAGTGTGGGGTATTCACCTCATCTCTCTACCGGGGCAGGCACAGCTGCCCCGCGTTAGCGATCGCCGCATGGCGCTTGTTGGCGGCAATCAGTTGGGGATTGCTTCTTGGCAACTGTGCTCCCACCACCTCTGCCTTCCTTACCTTAACTCACATCCATCCGCCATCCTCTGTTGTGTAGGGCTGGTGCTCCTCGGTTCCACATCTGAGGTGCTTTTGAATGTGTTCACCCTGAAATCGTATCGGCGGGGTTGCTTACGGCGACCACATTGCTGCATGGCGTATAGCTTGTGTCATGCTGCCAAACCCCACTGAATTCCAACCTGCTGCCGACCTCCCGCCTCCCACCTCCCGCCGTATCCGGCGGAACCTTACCGCGACGCTCTGGCCCCCGAGTCGTGTGTCCATACACTCAGCTATTTACCTAGGCATTGACACAATCACAAGCCCACCCGCATTTACAGACGCTCCCTTGCTTTGTGGGATATACCATCAAGGCCAGCAAAGACAGCAGAGGATCGGCCGTCCTATCAACGATCCGCGCCCAGTCCCGCCGCCCTCGCTTCATTTGGCTTGTTCATCCACTCCCTCGTTAAACCCTGTGCAGGTCCCGCGTTGATCTGCCTATCCATCCATCCCACCTCGAGCCCACCCAACCTGAATCCGGGCTATCTACGTCACCAATTTCCCTCCAGGCCCAGACAGCCGATCTACCTCATCTCCACGATTCGCGTATCAAGCTTCGAAAAATCCATCGGCGTCGCCGACCCCCCCCCCCCCACATACAACGACCACGAATGACATGATACAGTGAGGGCGTCGCGGCCATGGGAAATGCAAACACAAAAGAGTCTCGCGCTGGCGATGCTGGCAACCGGGCCTATCATTCTGGCGCCGCTGCTGCGCGCGAGACCGGCAATGCTGCGTCCTTGCGATCTGAAAGAGCGTCGGGCCGGAGGAACAGGGCCAGCCGGGGGGATCTAGGAGGAATCTTGGGGCTGGGGTCTGGAGGAGGGCCAGGCTCCCAGTCAGAACCGCCTTACGAGCGCCGCGAAACCAAACAAGAGAGGGAGGCACGGAGGTTGGAGAGAGAACGAGTCGCGAGAATCGCAGAGAGAGAGCGAAGCATGAAGGAAGAGCACGTCGACGGTGGGTACCTAGTCACTATGGGAACCTACAGCAGCCCAGAGGACTTCAACAAGCATATTGTCCGACAACTCCAAGTAAGTCTTCGCTCCAGCCTAACCGAAGTCGCACAGTCCTTACCCTCTTCTGTATGCAGATCGAGCGGAAGCTTGCCCCATTCTGGCGCGGTTTGAATGACTTCAGTGATCAATGGACCGAGCCCCAAATCATAGCTGCCGCGCGGGGCCTACCTGTTCCTCCGGCCGATGAGATACCTCCCGATGAGCTCATTCCACGCCCCCCCTCAGCGGGTACCAATACGGAAATCAGGCTGAACCTGGACAATCTTACACTACCGATTGGAGACCGATCGCACTCCATTTCCTCCGAACATGCCATATCCAACCAGTCTTCCGCGCTACCATCACCTGTTTCCAGCCAGGCACAGGGGGCGAGCTCTTCTTTCAAACCCCGAGGGAAGGCTATCGCGGCCGTTTTGGGGGGGGGGTCTCGGAATGGATCAACTACCGAGATCATGCCTCGCGAAACTAACTTGCCGCATGATCCCTTTATCAATGGCCAACCTATTGAGGTCTTCTTATACAAGGACGCCACTGAGTGTCCCATTTGTTTCCTGACCTGCCCACCCTATCTGAATCACACACGGTGCTGTGACCAGCCGATATGCAGCGAGTGCTTTGTTCAGATCAAGCGTCCTGACCCGCATTTCCCGGAGGGGCATAACGAGAACGACCCCAACCACAACCCCGAGGAGACTGCAGGTCTCTTGGTATCGGAGCCAGCCTGCTGCCCATATTGCACCCAGCCCGACTTCGGCGTTACGTACGAGCCGCCGCCCTTCCGTCGGGGTCTGACGTACACCATATCCCCAACGGCTCTAGGAGCTGGAAGTGCGGCCATGTCCTCTAGCAGCTCGGTAAACTCGGCGACTCTGTCCCCGGGTATTGGGTCTCCTAGCAGTGGCGCAAGCCGCCGCCGGAACCAGTCTGTATCTGCCAGCAGTCCCAGCGTCATCTTGACAGATCGAATTCGGCCAGAGTGGGCCACAAAGCTGCAGGCAGCACGGGCTCATCAGGCAAGGAGAGCCGCCGCTGCTACTGCGTTGCACACCGCGGCGTTCCTCATGGGTAGCTCCGACAATCGGGCGTTTCGCAGCCGATTTGGGCGAAGGAACACTGGGGGGTCGGGCGCTACTGGGGGGTCTCCTAGCGTAGCCAACAATGGCGATGGCGAGAATGGCGACAGCGGCTCCGGCACTCCATCGCAGAGTGGGCCCACTCAGAATTCCAGAGCAGGATCCGGTCGGAGCCCGGCCGGGGATGGCGGAATCCGGCGCAATCGTCTCGAGGATCTAGAGGAGATGATGCTTGCGGAGGCCGTCCGCTTGTCGCTCGCTGCTGAGGAGGAGCGGAAGCGGAAGGTGGAGAAAGAGGAGAGGAAAGTGGCAAAGAAGCGAGAGAAGGAGGACCGCAAAGCAGCCAAGGTGGCTGCGAAACATGCTGGGCCTTACGATGGTGCCAGCAGCCGCAGCGGTCAGAGTTCAGCAAGTGGGAGCAGTCTGAGTCTGCCTGGTTTAGGCTTTGGGAGAAAGCGAGGTAACAGCGCTGCCAGCAACCTCCGGATCGAAGCCAGTGTTGCCAGTGCCTTGGCCACGGGCGAGTCTCCGGAATTAAATCCTAAGGATAAGGGGAAGGGCGTTGACCGTGCCGTTTCTACACACGCGGAAGGCGCCCCTGCCACTGCCGCTGACCCAGCCGTCCTCGCAGGCGTGTCGAGCACTTCCAGTCCACGCCCGATCCCGCATCTTCCTGCCGGGCCGTCTCACCTGCGACAAATGAGCAATGCGTCCTCAGTTTCGTCATCGATTCTCGATAGCCAGCACGGCAGCTATGCCTCGCCATCTCACCTTCAAGACCCCCGCGGTAGTGGCCTCAGTCCGGGGAGCCGGTCCGGCGCTAGCGAAGACGGCGGCGACCAAGATCAAGATCAGGATCCCAGTGCCAGCACAGAACCCATGTTCAACTTTAGGAGTTTGGCAGAGGTGGTTGGTGTCAGCCTGGAAGGGGAAAACGCCGGAAGACGCCTCAGCCTGATCGAGGCCGAGACGGTGGCCAGAGAGTCCGGGCAGACTCAATCGCAAGAGACCGCCGGCTCGGGTGAGGAGGAGACACCTGATCCTAGTAATGGCGATGATTGCACCGACATGGAGCCAAAGGAAGATATCCCGACCAAGCAGGCAGTTGGCAGTGCGGCGGGGAGCATCATTCAGGAAAATCTGAGAGAGGATGAGGTGCATAGACATCGAGAGCTGGCGCTTATTTCTTCAGAGTCACTCTCGCCACCAACGGTTACAATCACGCCTGACACGCCTGCCGCAGGCAGCGTGGACGACGACTCCAAGCAACTGGGCTGCAAGGCCACAGTGGAAAATACGCACCAAACAGCGCAGTAGTAGCGGGCCAATTTGGCTCGGTGCTTTCTCTTGCTTCACAAGACAGACACGTCGCCAGAGGAAGAGCTGAAGAGTGGAAAGCAAATATTCGTCTGATAGCGGTGGAGGAGTTGGGGTATTACCGGCTGTTGGCTTGAGCCCTCTATGATAATATTATCTTACGGGCGTCCCGGGGCAGCATCACGAATGTAGTGGTTTAGGTGGTTTGCTTGTATTTGCAATGTTTCCGGTACTGGCAAATGGCAGAATTACATCATTGAGGTGGAGCTTGGTTTGGTGTAGTACTCTTCTTCTCCCCCCCCCCCCCCCCCTCCTGTCTCGCCAAGCCGAATATCTTTCCTGTTTTCCCGACTTTTTTTATCTCCTTTTCTAGGCCCAGTCCAGCACTTGCCCTTTATTACTTCGGCAGTACCTACAGAAGATGGACCAGGGGCGATAGCGCAAGAATGGGAAGTGGAGCTATGACATTGGAGATTGGAACGGAGTCTGGAGCACCTGGGGCCCGGGTTCATTTTAGAAATTACGTAGTGTTAAGGTTGATATGCAGCAGAGACTAGAATGGTAGCATCTTTCCTCGTACATAAGCCCCTTGATCCGCGCTACCTCGTTCCAGCCGTGGCCTGGACACTCCGCCCGCCTTGCTTCGCTGTCTCATATGCAGCAATTACGCCGTCATCTGGAACAATCCCACGATCACATTCTCTTCTGATATTCACAAAGCCGGGGGGAGGGCTGAGCCAGACAAAATCCAGCCAGGACCTGAGTGCAGGCCAAAGCTCGTTCCGAACCAGGTTCAACACCTTCTCCTGGCGAGCCAAGCCATACCCATCGTCACTGCTATCAGATGCTCGCCCGAGGCTGGATAAAACGCCACGCCATTCTGCTACCGTCTCCTCAAGTTCAGCAATGGACGACACTCCGCAAACGGTCGCGCCGACCTTGCAGTCATCGGTGCCAGGCATTGAAAGATCAACACCCAGCCCTGCGGCGGCCCCAAGCCGCGCCCACTCGGCCATCGACCAGCGTATCGCGACCGACTCAAGCCGCTCACCTGCCGCCTCGGCGAGCTCCGCAAGCTTTTTACAAGCCACGCGTAGCTCCGGGGGGGACGGATGCCACTGCGCCAGCGGAGAAGACGTCTTACCTAGCTCGCTATTACTCGCGTCCTGTGCCGGCGGATCAGCAGGGATGCCTCGGCTAGTCAACAGCCCCATTCCCAGCATGCTGGCATTTAGCACGACATCCACACCCGCTCTCTTGAACCTCGCCAACGGCGACCCTTCCCTGCCGTCCTCACCCCCGTTCAACCACGGCAAGCCCAGCTTCCGATTCTGCAAGGTAAAATAGCCGTAGCTCAGCACGGCATCTAACGGCTCCCCGGTTTCGGCATATATCATCTCGGCCAAGGTGCAGAGCACCTCCACCGGGAACCCGCTGATTCCAACGTAGCGGATGACGCCCTCCTCATCTCGCAGCCTACGCAGCTCGCGCACAGCCGCCAGCACCTCGGCGGGGGAAACAAACTCAACGTCGTGCATGTAGACCAGATCCAGATAGGGGGTGCGCAGGCGCTGCAGGCTGCGCAGGATGGAATAGCGGACCCACGAGGGGGAATAGTCGAATTCTTGGGAGAGGATGCGGCCGGCTTTGGTGACGAGAAAGAAACTCGAGCGAGGCAGCGGGACTGGGCTGGGGTCGGATTCGGAGGGGGTTGGGTTCATGAGCTCGTCGAGGGCGGTGCCGAGGAGGGTCTCAGACGGTCCGTAGTAAGGGCTCGTGTCGAACCCGTTGACGCCGAGGGCGAGAGCACGGGCGACAATGTCGCGGTAGGGCATCTTCCGCGGATCGGGCACATATTGCGTGTTGAAAGTCGCGGTGCCGAGGAGTAGAGGGGGGAGGACGGTATGCAGTGGCGGTCGGGGAGAGGCCGGCTCAGCATCCTTGGTTGCGGTCGAGTCAGCCATAACGACGACGACGACGACGACGACGACGACGGTGTGCAGGCGGAGTCCGAGGTTGCCGCTGCGTCTGTGGCCTTCGGTCTTCTAATAAAGAAATGAGGTGAGAACAAAATTCAATGCCGCAAAGCGCAGACATCTGTACGACCGATCGGTGGTGTCTCTTGGTGGGGTTGGCCTTCAAAGCGGGGTATCACCGGGGTCCGCAGTCGCGAACAGCAGGAGAAGGAAAGAAATTTACCTTCTGCACAAGGTGAATGCAGGATATGAGCCGCAAGCTGCGACAATACTTCCTGCCAATTCCTCGGCGCGTACCAATAAAGAAAAAAAAAACCCCCCCAAATCTCAAAATACACGCCTGGCCAAGTACGAGTGGATTGATAATCTATGCCCAAGATCTTGGAAGCAGCATATGCCAAGCGCCAAGCCGTTCGTTCCCCTTGTTCTGGCTCTGGTCAGTGACGGCACAGCCCTATCGCTGTCTACGGTACATACATACATACAGTACATACCACCTGACATCACAGTTCTAGAACGCAGGCGAGGCTTTCTCGGTTCTCTCAACAAATATTTGCACAAATGATTGGCGCTCTACACAAATCATTTATCTTGTCGCCGATTGTTTTCTTTATTCAGACTCTCTCGGGTAGGGTGGGAAGCCGACTTGGGAGTTCCAGAATCTAGAAAAGCCTCCCGTCATCATCCCCTTACAATTGTGAGAGGCGTCGGGTGGCCGAGGCGGCGTGCACATCTACATACTTGAGAGCCATGGCTAGGTATCTATATTCTATACAGAGGTTGCACGAGTGCCAGTGTGTTGCCTGTCCCTTGCATCTCCATACTATGTAAATATCTCCTCGAGGTGTTCTTGTTCGCGAGTCAGCGGGTTTAGCCTAAAGGACGTGATAGTCCTTGCTTCGACAAGCAATATGAGCCCCTTTTCCTTTGCCTTGTTTCTGGCTCTATGCTGATCCCCAACCAGACAACCCGCGCACTCCCTTCCGTTCCGCTCCGCTTAATATCCCATAGCACCCCGCCTCTATAACACCGCTCATCTATTTGCAAACCGCCTACTTTATCCCTTCCAATCAAGGCTTCGGAATACCAACCCCCAGCACCCGGACCGGACTTTTCTAGGTCCTTCCATGCGTCTCCGCGTTTCTCCATGGGGATGACGATCCCTCCCAGGGTTATTACCGTGGCATCCGAAGGTCGATTAGGGACTGCTTCACAACAGCGTCCGGCAAGTCAACAGAGGACCAACCAGAACCATGCAAAAGCTGATGACCATATTTTCATCGTGTCGGGGCGTGACATGGTCGCGGAGGATGCATTTTGGCGCCGAGTTTCAACTGCTACCTAATGCCCTCCTACCCTGGTTACTCGGCCTTGTTGAGCCGGTGTACCTGCTGGGATAGCGGCCTCCGTCCGGCTTGGGTTGTCCTTAGGCCTACTCCAAATTAGATATGTTCCATTCTGTATTTGCGGAATAATGTCTTGAGGTGCCAGGGGTCCAGGTCCCGGTTGGCGAGGCCCGGCACAGCAGGATCGCAGTTCCTCCGGGCCAGCGCCATATAAGATATCTCCCACTCCCGCGGCTCTCGGTTTCTTTCCGTCAGTTGTTGCCAATCTACCGCGGAACCTCCAGAGTCTAAAATGCAGCTCCTTCAGAGTGTTGCGCGCGTGGCTGCCTTCCTGGGCCTCGGTAAGATACATAAGATACACCCTTCCCCAAGCAACAACTACTCAGCCGTCTAATGTCGTAGCCCGGAGACAGTTCGAAGCCGATTCTTCGGTCTTCGAGGACCCGGATACCGGCCTTACCTTTGCTTCGTACACCAGCGACCGCGGCATCACATTCCGTGTGGCCATCCCTGACCCCGTTCCCGAGAACAAGATCTTCGACACCGTCCTGCAGGTCGTGTCACCCACGGATGTTGGCTGGGCCGGGTGGGCCTGGGGCGGCCACATGACATACAACCCTCTCGCCGTTACCTGGGCGAACGGGACCAATGGCGTCGTCTTGTCGTCACGGATTGCCTAGTGCGTCCCCTCCCCCGAATCCCTCCCATGCGCGCAAGGCCCGGCCATTGCTAACAGTCTTGCAGCGGCTACTTCAGCCCCCCGGACTACCCGGACGCCACCTACACCGTCCTGAAGACGGGAACTCACACCAACGCCACCCACTGGCAAATCACGGCCAAGTGCTCTGGCTGCTCGAGGTGGGGGGATGAGGACATGGGCTTCACTGAACTCGACCCGGAGTACCACATTACCATGGCCTATGCCTACTCCAACAGCCCCGTAGACACGCCCAGCGACCCAGAATCGGGCTTTGGTATCCATGAGAGCTTGGGGCACCCGATTTACGATCTGGCTTTGGCCAAGAACGCCGACTTCGCCGCCAAGGTGGCGAAGCTCTGATTAAGGCGGGCATTTGTGACGTGAAGGTATTCGGTGCGGGTGGAGGTACAGGCAGAGAGCGGCTAGCGTAACCCAGGATACTACTAGGAGGCCGAATAGACGTGAGACTTCCACGCCGCAGGCCTGGTGCAATGTCGAGCCTTCGTCTGTTTAAAACTCCTTTTCTGAGTTGGGACGCGGGCCAGCCCGGCAGTTTGATGGAGGAGGGGCTTACCTCGCCGACTCACTGGTACTATATGTATGTACATACGTACCAGTAACACGAACACCGACATGGCTTAGGACACTGAGGGAACCGGCCTGCCACAATTACTGCATGTACATAACTCACAGAGGGCTTCTACCACGGCAGTTTCGCAGTTGCATTATTCTCATCTCAGTCCTCATGCAAGGTGACGAAAGCAGCATCGCACCTCCAAGCTCATACGTACGTGTGTGTATAGGTGTGCTACGGCCACCATGGAACCGCCCCGGCCGTCTTTGACGTGCAGTTCGGCGAAGCCCTGCCGAAACTCGGGCCAGGATGTAACGAGCTGAGAAACAGCATCTTCTTGGCGTGGGCAGGTAATCACGTAATGGCTGCCGGGTGGCCGCTCCCAGAGAAGCGGTCGCTCTCACGATTGGCCCGTTGATGTTGAGGTTTCTCTAAAGACGCCGCTGCCCATCTCGAACCCGACTCGCTTGGTCTTTCACTGACGGGAGCACGAGAGAATGTCTCAAAACATGCCAGATTGTTAATGCTTGCTGTTGTGTTGGTTGGTATTTGATTATGTACAGCCTTGGGACGAAATATACTGTATGTACAGTACATACCTACAAGGCAAAGACTGGCCACCTTTTCCCCGCGGGGAGCGAAATGTGCCTGTGTGCACGCGCTCATAACTGCCGCCACCCGTAAAACCCCAATGCAACCATCGGCGCGGGGGTCGTAACTGAAATGGCCTAGGCTACCGCTACCTACCTTGCGGTAGCGAGACCGGACAAGACGCAGAGCAAACTGTGTCGTCTTCATCGCGAGATCCATCATTATCGTTCTCGATGCTCCCTAGACAATCCACCCAACTAGGTAATCAAGCTATCAAGACAGCAGCAGTTTCCCATGCAACGCCGCTACCCACCTTTCCCAACTTGATGTCTTTGTGAAAAGAGCACCAAAACAGGAGGTGACTTCCAGACACCACCGGCCCCAACGGCTACGATGGCGAGGACAGGTCTTTCAAAGGCTTCACAGCGCTTGCACTACTTCTGCTTGGTTCTCGCTCTAGGCTCTTTTGTTTGGGGGTAAAACGTTCCTATTCTGCTTGATTGTCAGATTTCCAGAACCTTCAACTGAACGCGGTATCACCACCCTTTGTTGGCTCCGTGCTGCAACATGTCACCTCGAATTATGGCACCAGGACAATCGGCCTTTTTCCGTGGCTGACGACCTAATTTTCACAGGTACAACGTTGGAGTACTCGCATCGGTGCTCGTACATCCAGGCTTCAAGCAGACACTCGATGAACCCGATGCGCGCCGAAGCGGCCTCATCACAGCCATCTACTATCTTGGCTCATGGCTAAGCTACGTGCTCTTTGCACACCCCGCCGCCGACAAATTCGGCCGCCGCTATGCGGCTCTGACGGGCATGTCCGTAATATGCGTTGGCCAGGCGCTGCAGGCCGGCGCCTTTGGACGGCACGCGCTGGGCATGATCATTGCTGGGCGCATCGTTGCCGGCATGGGCACGGCCATCATCTCGACAAGCGTGCCGCTCTACCAGAGGTGAGCAGAACCCGTGGGGCGGACACGACACGGGCCGTTTCACTTGCTAACATTCGAGCGATTGCAGCGAGGTGGCACCCCCGCGGCAGCGTGGTAGATATGTGGTCATGAATCACGTTGGCTTCGTTGCAGGCCTCGCATCGGGGTTCTGGTTAGTTGGACACCCATGCGGAACCCTAGCTCGAAGGGATGTTCCACTGCCATCAGACTAACGAAAGCTCAGGGTTGGATATGCCATGACATTTTGGGACGACGATCGTGGGCGCTCCGTGGCATGGCGTTACTCCCTCGGCGCCTCGTTCATACCCGCGTTCTTCTTCCTCCTTGCTCTTCCATCTATGCACGAGTCGTAAGTCATGCCACTTACTTACTGTACACACCAGTCCTTGCAACACCAGCAACTCGCTTCTGGGCCGCACTGACCCCTGGCGATTTGCCTTCTTCAGACCCCGCTGGCTCGTGGAACACGGCAGGGTCGAGGAAGCCCTTGAGACCCTTCAATTCTACCGAGAGGGTTATTACGCCTCGGACGAGATACACACTGAGCTGGCAGAAATCGAGCGTTCCGTCGCCGTCTTCAGAATAACCGGCCTCACTTGGGTCTCGCTTTTCTCCGACCGCAGCCTCTTCGCTCGTATGTGGCGAGCGGCTCTTCTACAGTTCATGGCGCAGATGTGTGGCGCCACAGCCATGAAATATTACCTCCCGGCACTTTTCAGAGCATTGGGGTTTGATCACCGCGTATCGCTGCTTGCTGGTGGCATCGAAAGCACCCTCAAGACTGGCTGCACCGTGGTAGAGATGCTCATCATCGATAAAGTTGGCCGTCGCCTTACTCTTGTTGTCGGAGCTATTGTCATGGCTTTTGCGTTGATGGTAAGGATTTTTCTCCACGGCTCCGCCAAAACTTGTTTGATTCTTGCTCACCTACTACTCACCTTAATTAGATCAACGGCGCCCTGCCACTTGCTTATCCAGACAACGTCAACAGAGCAGCCGACTACACCTGTGTCGTCTTCGTTTTCATTTACTCGCTCGGTTATAGCATGGGCTTTGGCCCCGCCGCCTGGGTTTATGGCTCCGAGGTATGGAACATACCATCATGCTTGGCAAGAAATGTGGCTTACCTCAGGCCAGATCTTTCCGACCGCCGTCCGTGCCCGCGGCTTGAGTCTGGCCGCATCCTGTGGTGCCGTCGGATCTATTATCGTTGCCCAAATATGGCCCGTGGGCATTGCCAGTCTCGGTTCCAAAATCTACTTCTTCTTCATGGCCGTCAACATGGCCGGTGTGCCCATCATCTACCTCTTATACCCCGAAACCAAGGGTCGTGCTCTGGAGGATATGGATGCGCTGTTTGGAAGGAGCCCCGGAAGCTCAACTGAGAACCTTCTCGCTGACCGAGAAGGAGACTTTGATCCGCTTCAAAGATGATTTTTTATGGCTCAACTATCACGAACTAGACCTAGGAGGAAAGATTCAAGTGCAATATTAAGAAAGGCTCTACAAGGCAACAATAGACCCCCCTGCCATTGCTGTCGTTTGACAGTTTTGTCCGTTAAAGCGGGCGTGCTTGAATGCCTTGGTCGTAGCTCAAAGTAGTCTTGACGCAAGTTTGTAACTCGTACCCCAAAAGTTCACGTCACCCTCTGCCAATTCATAGCTGTGGTCAGGTGGTGTAAAGTTCGACAGCATCAAAGATCTATTAAAACAAGGACCAGTCAGAGAATTACCAAGCGATAGCAGGAACAGAGCTGAGACTCACAAAGTTAGGACTCAAGAACGTCGTCCCGCTGCTGCCAGAAAGAGAGCTGATAGTAATGGTGTTGGTGCCAGCAACGAGCTTGTCGGCTGGGATGCTGACAGTATACACCTCGCCGAGCCCGCGATACGCACCCCTTGTAACACCACGGCTGTCAATCTTAGTGGGTGCCGAGGGCGCGGGGCCGGTCCAGCCGTTGACGGTCGCCTGGGGCCGGCTCCCGGCGAAACTCAATGTGGTGGCGATACGCAGGGTGGCCGCGCCAGGAGCGCTGGCCAGGTTAAAGCGAATCGTCACTGGATTGTTGACGGATTTAAACACGGCCATGGGAAAGTCGGCAAGCTGTGAACTGCCCACCGTGTACGTCAGGGGGCCCCAGCTGGCCATGCGACTGTCGGAAGGGTGCATCCTGAGGAACTTGTCGGCGTTGCGGAAACCTGTTGGTTGGCCGTCGTACTCCCCGATCTGGAAAAGCGTTTTTCTCGACGTGTTGAAAGTGCCGGCAATGTCCTGAGTTGCAGTTTTCCCGGCGGAGACGGTCACCGTGCTGGTGGCAATCTTGAATTCGGTTTGGTAGAGGACCATGGTGTAAGTACCCGGCTTCATCAACGGTGACGTGAACGCCCCGTTTGAGGACGTCTTCGCCCAGTACTGCGCCGCGCTGTTGAACCAGTGCACCACTCCCTGCATGCCGCTCTGCACGCCGCTCGCCGTCCCTTTCACGGTTCCACGGCCGGATGCGGGGACGTAGCCGGTGACGGAGACCTCCCCAAACCAGGAAACATCGAGGCTCTTGACGCTCGGAATCCCCGAACGCGAAAACTGCATCGCATAAGGCCCATGGAGGCCCATGCGGTACGCCTCAGTTTGCACATGGCCGCTGTTCATGTAATTGTACAGATTGGTGGACGCCCCAGCGTTATTTGAGTCGATATCACGGAAGAACGGACCCCCAGACGAAGACTCCTGCTGCGGCGTCATGATGCAGACATGCATCAAGTCGCTACCGCCATACACGCAATGCGAGTCCTCGTCAATGAACCGCGTGGACGAGTAGAACTTTGACCGTGTCTGCCCGTTGACGACGAAGACATCAGAGCCCTCAACAGTCGAACTGGCGCCGTTGGTGTTCGAGACCTCGCCGTAGGGGTACTCGCCGGGCAGCTTGTCGGGGAGCAGACGGGCAATAAACCGCAGCTCACCCACCGACGGCTGGGCGGTGATGTAAGTCGCCATGTAAACAATGCTCTCACCTTCCCGGACGAGCATGTAGTGCGTCAAGGTAGATGTCACACAGGTAACCTTGATGTACCGAGACGAGCCGCTGATCTGGCTGATTGAAACTGTAGCGGAGCCAAGGCCGGAGCCGATGTGGCTGCCCGTGCTGCCATACTGGAGCTCAGTGCCGCGGTACTTGATGGACTTGATATCGCAGCTAGATTGGCTAACCGAGAAAACCAACGGGTTGGAAGAGCCGGCGTCGATAACGTAATTGCCGCCAGACGATGTATAACCAAAAGCACCGAGGACCCCCGGCGCGAAGAACGAGGCGGACAGAACGAACAAACGAAGGGCAGCCCGGAGCTCCATGCTGAACATTTTACACCAGACTCAACGCCAAAGATTTCGAAGGCGGGTGATCTGCGCACGATGTGCTCGGTCGGGAAGAAGGCATCGCATCTGCCTTGCTCGGGGGCATTTAAGTAGGGGTAAGGTAGGCAGTACGCAGTAGACAAGAGTCCTCAGGTCTTGGTCTGGTCTCGGTCTTCATCAAGGCGAGGGTACTGCCGAGCCAATATCGGTCGAAACATGCGATTGGCGGGATTGGATCCGAATTCCGGGATCTCGAGCCCCGGAGAGCCTGCTGAGGTAGCATCCAGCGGAGTGCGTATCTTCATCGGGACTCCTGGTGTGTTTTAGATCCTGCCAAGACGGCGGATCTGCCACCGCCGAGTCCCAGCTCCGAAGCTTACGTAGAGCGCTTGAACAAGGACCAGTTGATCATGACCGAGAGGGCGCCACTGTCGAGACCGTGTGATTCGTAGTCAGTGAGTATAACAAGGGATAACCCTTAGCTTTCGAGAAATATCTAAAGTCAAAAGAGCTCCGGTGGGTTACGAGTATATACTGTACCCCGTTTGGTCTCCTATCATGCAGTTTGCTGCAAACGCCACTCTTCAACCCGACAACTTTGTGACTTGCAGACGACAACCGTGAAACTCAAATGGGCACATCACTTGAGATGACCACTGAAATCGAAGAGTTCTGATGGAGCACAATTCTCGAGGAGATGGGAAAGCGATTTCAGGCCTGAGCCACCAGCGTATTAACTGAGTCAATCGGAGGAGAGCCTCTGTCCTGGTGCCTGGTAAACAAGCCAAGGAACAGGAGTACGGCTTAGCAAGGTAGGGAAGAAGGCGGTGGATGTTCGGGCGTGCATGAATGTGGCTGTGGGCTAATTGTGCAGCGCCAATCTCCCTGGACGTCCCGGACTTAGTCACCATCCAGGACCTCTGTTCTGTCTCTGCGACTTCTCCCGATGCACAGAAATTCCGGGCTCGTATGGTGTCGGGCTGGTTGCTCACGCGCTCAACTTGAAATGTCGGTCATCAGATTTGTAGAACGAGCACCTAAGTTCCGCGCTTCGGAGAGGCAGGTCTGAAGATTCGCTGGAATTTTGCCCTTCCGACGCCCAAAATCACCCAAACCCACCCATAGCACCATGATATCCGCGGGAACTGGCGCGGCCTCAGCGCCGTGTAGAATTTGTGGGGAGCAATAATCGTGATATCGTTCTACCGAACGCCCATCCTTGACATTTCCGCCCTTCCTTCGCCGCAGCTTTTGGCGACGGTCTGGCCAAACAGGCCGAAGAGGTTGCTGAAAGCTAATGCCACTTTCCTATCGTCATCCGACCACCAAACCTCGGGTCTTTATCTAAGGCGACGGGCCTCGCGCTCGGATTCGAGAAGAACCAGGATATCGTCCTCGCGAACTGGACACAAAAAGAATCAGTCGTGAATCGCGCGAACGAGAATAAATTCAGGCCGTACCAGGGCCCTTAACGTTCCTAATGATGGAACGGGTGGTGTCATCCATGAACTCTACGCGCACCTGAGTAACGCCACCACGAGAACCTGTGTTCGATTATCAGCATCGACGTAGAGTGAGGGGCCAGAATTGCGGGAAGTATCGTACCGGTTCTGCCGAGGACTCGGGTGACTTTGACGAGCTTGACGGGAGCCTTCGAGGAATCCATTTTCGCGACTGATCGACTTCTGTGGCGGGTGGGAGAATCGGTCGCCGGATCGTGGTGAGATGGTTGCGGGTTTGCGAAATTTCACCAGATTCAATTGTGCGGAGCCAAAATCGCAGGGCTGCAGGATATTTTTATTTCCGGTCCGCTGATGGGATGGGACTCGAATGTGGGGCTACGACTCAGAGTGGGTCGGGACGACCGCCGACTGGGTGACAATAACACGCCATTAACAAATGCCACGCCTCTTTTTTTTTTTTTTTTTTTGATATCATTGAATTCGAGTTCACCTCCCTAGCAGAGCTAAACCTTCTAGAGGTTGGCTCATGGGTATACTCAAGGTACCTTTTAACATATGGTGGTATGTCTTAGCCCCATTTCAAGCGGACCGCTCAAGTGTTGGTTGGACCGAGTCTTCTTGAGTGGAGATAAAAGAGAAGGGTATGATTTCTGCCCAAACCTCCAGGAAACTACCCGCGGCAGCTTTCAGAAAGGTTTCAGCGAGCAACTACGCAACGGACTCAATTAATCCTCCTTCCGAAAACTTTGATGTCTGTTTGATTTGCGGGGCAGAAAAGTCACAGAGTGTTTTCATCAAGCCATTTGTTACGCATCCGTCGTTCTGAGATTGGTATTTGTCTGCGCCCCGAAAGAGACAGTCAAGTTCAAATCCGCCTATGGGTATAGTAATACTCTTCCGAAAGGCTACCTACAAGACAAGATGGACGGATATCCCAGTACCAGGGATCCCAGGCATACGCCAGTTGCCCTGGATTCAGGTCGTAAAGTCTTCGCTCACTACATGGTACGAATTGCTGTTGCACTCTTATTCACGCGGCACTCAAGGCAGCCGCTGATCGTATCTCAATGTTTAGGTTGGCGTCACTTGCGGGCAGGCACCTGAGCATTGGGCTCATGACATTGAATGTGCCAAGTTGGCTGGCATCGATGGTTTTGCTCTAAATATCGGGCCTTCAGACCCGTGGACTGGGACACAACTGCATCAGGCCTATGAGAAAGCGGTGGATGCTGGTGCCTTCTCGTTATTTCTTTCGTTCGAGTAGGTGCAGCACACAACCTCGCACTGCCTGGGTTATAATTAGCGCTTCAGCTTCGTTGCTAATACTGGCATCGCTAGCATGGCAGTTGGATGCTGGTCAGTTACCCAGGTAGTTGATCTGATCAATCAATACAAGGGGTCATCTGCACAGGTGATGGTTGACGGGAAGCCGCTTGTGTCGACCTTCGAAGGCCCCGACTGGGCCGCCCACTGGCCCACGGTACGTCGTCAAACAGGCGGCATCTGCCTCATTCCGGATTGGTCGAGTCTCGGGCCACATGGCGTTGGTCAGAAGCTGGATTTGGTTGATGGTGCTTGTAAGTTGGCGTACTGTCGTTGGATCTGGTGCAATGACACTGAAATGATGCAGTCTCTTGGGACGCCTGGCCCAAGGCCGGGCAGTCTAGGATGACGACGGTTGAGGACCATCTATACACGAACAATCTTCGTGGTAAGAAGTATATGATGGGCGTCAGTCCCTGGTTCTATACAGGTACGTCCGGCACCAAACACACAGCCGCATTCTGACTTGCCCGGCATAGATCTGCCCCAATGGAATAAGAACTGGTATTGTTCCAGCGAGTCTCTCTGGTACGACCGATGGCAGCATGTCCTGGAGGTTATGCCAGACTTTGTTCAGATCATCACTTGTAGGATGTGCCCTGGCCCCTTCGAGCCGCACTGCTAATGCCAGAAAGGGAACGACTTTGGCGAATCGAGCTACATCTGCGACACTTCTCTGGCGCAAGTAGTGGGGGGGGCAGACAAGTACGTTGCTGGGCACTCACACGCCGGGTTTCGGGCTGTTCTGCCCTATCTGATTGCCGCATTCAAGGCCGGATCCGCCGAGATCGATTGGCAGGGCCAAGACACTGCTATAGCCTGGTACCGCATCATGCCTGTCCGAGCTCAAAGACACGATAGTGAGCTTCTTGCAGCTTCTTACCGCACGATATCCAATGTCAAGGCTAAATCCTTCTAGAAGATACCGTATGGGGTCAGGGGGGCACGGTCTCAGCCGCACATGGTATCAGGGATGTTGTATCCGTCATGGCCGTAACCAGCGGACTCGCATCTATTGCCATCACAATCGGAGACTCCCGTCGGATGACATTCGAAACAAACAGCCGGAACCCTATCTCGTATTTTGAGGTGCCATTCGACAGCCGTGTTACCGGCCCTGTGACGCTCGACCTCAACGGAAGAACCGCAATAGGGCCAGAAATAGGCGATGCATGCAACGAAACAAAAGTGGGTGCTAGTACACACGCTCCAAAAACAATGGATGTCTGGCGTAGCTAATTGAGTCCTTGTTTCCAGGCGTCTCTCAATGCTGTCACCATTCAGGTTCAGAACCAAGATTGTCTCAGAGCTTAATCGGGCCAGCGATCCGGCTTGGAGCATGTGCTCGATCCTGATTCAATGAATGCCTTTCCTTTGGCTGCTGACGCCTGGGCCTGAATTGTTGCTGCGCACAACTAGCCGAAGCAAAAGCTGGACCATGGAACGTTTGTGTATTAGTTTTTTCAACCCTGGGCGCCGCAGGAATTGCCAGCTCCCAGACCCAATCACCTCTTTTCGAGTGTGTTGGCCAATAGCGGACTGAGGCATGACGTAAGCTGTTGAGATGCGCAAGCAAGGCGTAACTGCACAGACACTGTGGGACCCCGGACTCGGCTGATCTCGGCGACCCCCATTCCTGCAGCTGCATCCAACCCGTGGAATTGCCGTGTGAACTCTTGGCCCGCTTCTTCCGGCATACGCACTCTCACGACGTCACAGTGTTACCAACTCGGCCGTTAGCACCGTAAATACAAACACATAGCGCTAAACACCGTCATGTCGCTCGCGACTCGCCAAATACGGGTACATTTCAACATTATCTGGCGGCCAAGACAATGAGAATGCCTTTTGTCGGCTACGCCAACAAAGATATCACATACACCCTCCCCCGAGCCGCGACGACATGAGGCTGGCTTACGCTGTGGGCCGGCTCCTCCTCCGCACAGAAGGCCCGCTCTGCCACGGCCCGGGCCCTAACGTCCTAATCAGAAACACTTTACGATCCGCCCGAACGAACACGCGCACATTTGGATCCCTCACAAGCTCCAAGTCCCCACCGCGATCATGGCGGACTCGTCAAGCCGCTCCGCCACGGGCGCTGATGGCTGCCGCCGGCAGTGGGCTAGCCGCCGCTGTCTTCGTTGAGCTTTCGGAGAATGGCGCCGCCAGCCCTGACGATACAGGAGAGAAACGCATGCTCGAAGTTTCGCGAGCTGAGATTCGGAAGACAGCTGGCGAGAACGACGGTACCTTGGGCTGGCTACGACGCCAACTCGTCGTGTTCCTGGATCTTTACATCTGGGAGCCTGTCTGTACCGGCCTCCGCTTTCTGCAGCTCGTTGTCATCTTTGTCCCCGTTATCCTGACAGTGCCAGCAATATGGCTTGGGAGACGCGTCTCGGAGCGCGACAATGAGCGCGCAGGGACATTATGGTGGTATGGGTTTCTCGTCCAGGCTATGGAGTGGGCCGGCCCTGCATTCATCAAGGTAACACAGCTTCAACTCACAATTGCGGTTTGAGAGCTGACACGCAGGGCCGACAGCTTGGTCAATGGGCGGCCTCAAGATCCGATATCTTTCCCAACGAGCTTTGTGCCATCATGTCGAAGCTTCATGCCAACGCCCCCGCACACTCCTTCCATGCGACCAAGCGGATAGTTCAGCAAGCTTTCGGCGGGCGTGATTTTGACGAAATATTTGAGGAATTCGACGAGAAACCGCTTGGTGTGGGAGCAATCGCACAAGTCTACAAGGCAAAGCTCAAGCCCAATCTAGCCGTTCCTGGGGACGTCGATGTTCCCAAGGGTCCCGTTAACCTTCGCCACAACGTCCGCAAAAATGTCGAGACAGTTCTTAAAAGCACGCCAAAGCGCATCCCCTCGTCATATGTAGCTGTCAAGGTTCAACATCCTCGTGTCGAGCGGACTGTGCGACGCGATCTTCGGATCATGCGATTTTTCGCCTCTACGCTCAATGCCATACCCACAATGGAATGGCTCTCGCTGCCCGATGAGGTGGACCAGTTTGGGGAAATGATGAGACTCCAGCTGGACCTACGCATCGAGGCGGCAAATTTGTCGAGATTCCGAAAGAACTTCAAGGATAGAACCACTGCCTGGTTCCCATATCCCTATACTGAGTTTTGCACGCGGAGTGTGCTCATCGAGGAGTTCGCGCATGGCATTCCCCTAGCCGACTTCATGGCAAACGGAGGAGGCGTGTTCCAGCAAGACATCGCCTCAGAGGGCCTCGACGCTTTCCTACGCATGCTTCTCCTGGATAACTTTGTCCATGCTGACCTCCACCCTGGAAATATCATGGTGCGGTTCTACGAGGCCGACCGCCCGAGCATGCGAATGCGCCGCACGACCGAAAACCCCGGCATTGGACAGCAAGCAGATGTGACGGAGCAAGTCTTGTTACGACTGCGCCCATACCGTCACAAAAAAGCGCTGTGGGATTCCGAGTTGGCCAAGATCGACCGCGAGGGGTTTCGGCCCCAACTGATATTCATCGATACGGGCTTGGTGACGGAGCTTAATAGCACCAATCGGCGCAACTTCCTGGATCTTTTCCGCGCCGTGGCCGAGTTTGATGGTTACAAGGCTGGCCATCTAATGTGCGAGCGGTGCCGGCAACCTGATGCCGTTCTAGACAAAGAGGTGTTTGCGTTGAAGATGCAACACCTAGTGCTGGGTGTGAAGAGTCGGACGCTCGCCCTCGGTAATGTCAAGATCGGCGACATCCTGCAGCAAGTCTTGAGCATGGTCAGACAGCACCATGTCCGTCTTGAAGGGGATTTTGTCAATGTAGTCATCAGCATGCTGCTGCTCGAAGGTATCGGCCGCAGTCTAGACCCGGACGTGGACCTCCTCAGCAGTTCGCTCCCGATATTGAGACAACTCAGCACCCAGAGCGGGAGGGATATGGTCAAGGCGGGCGACCTTTCCATGTTGAAGGTCTGGGTGGGTCTCGAGACGAGAAGATTCATGCAAGCCAGTGCTGAGGATGTAAGTCGCTTTGTCCCATGCCTCTTGTTCGAAGCTTACCGACCGCTAACCCTGACGGATAGGTTGAGAGGTGTGTTCGATACGATTTACTCTCTCCTAATGTTTAAATCTTAGAATCCCGCTGGGCAGCGACCTCGGTGAGTATGTATGGGGTGAATACATCCTTGCCTAGGTAGCATTCAGCGGCTTCCACCACAACCGGGTGGAGATAACTGAGCCTGGAGACAACCTGCGATGTCCTGGTAGCGGCGCCTGTGTGTTGTATCTTTAAACAACAGTTTGATATTAAATACAATCATACAGCGGTGTGGTATGTGGTCTGGTCGGTGAAAATTGCGGGTGTGGGTGACTGCAACGTGGGTGGGATACCTTGATAACCATGGAAGCCGACCACAACGGACACAGCAGGGGACATTGAATTCTCGCAGCGCTTGCCCAACGGGCTCAGGGTGGGCCAGCGGGGCTTCCGGCTTGGCGTGGCGCGGCGCAGAAAACCAAGATGCGCGTCATCTTGATCTTCGACCCCTGCCCCAGAATCTCCATTCCTTTTTTTTTTTTCCTTTGGTAACTTGCATACCTTCTTCCTATCCCCATAGTCGGCATCTTCAAAGCGGAATCGACATTTGCGTGTTGGCCAATGCTCGAGCCGTAACAATCTCAATCGATAGTGTATCCTTTGCACCTCTTAAGCTTCCCGTCTGTTGCATTGACAAACGGCTGTAATGGGGTGGTTCTGGGCCGACACCACTTCGCCCGCCCCGGCGGCGGTCACTCCAGCGGACTTGAAACATAAACACCTTGCCGGAGCTGGCGCACCTCCGGTAAGTTTGCCGTCATGTATTCAGTTGTCCTATCTAGAATATTGACTCAACTCCTTGATTTAGCCTGGATGCCCGATGCACAAGGGTACTGTCGACGCCCTCACACCTCACGTCCCTCCCTCCAGCCCAGCGCCCTCTTCCTGTCCCGTTCCCCACGGCAACCCCACCGCCAACGCCGCACTATCTTCGTGTCCTGTCCCCCATGATCGCCAAAACACATCGCCAGAGCCGCGACAGGAGCCGTCCATGCTTTCCAAGCTCAACCCCCTCAACTATATGTTCCAATCCATTTCGCAAGAACGAGCCCCTGATCAGACTCACGCGCTGCCGACGACACGAGACGAGTCATCCATCCCGAGAGGAAGCGGCGATGGCAATTGGGAGTACCCCTCGCCACAGCAGATGTACAACGCGCTACTTCGGAAGGGTTACACAGACACAGACATCACAGCCGTGGAAAGCATGGTCGCCGTCCATAACTTCTTGAATGAAGGTGCCTGGGGCGAGATCGTCGAGTGGGAACGAAGGTTCGGCAGAGGCCTCTGTCGAGGCTGGGAGGTCAGCAAGCGCGGAGAAGAGCATGCACCACTGGAGCTGCGGCGACTGGAAGCGCAAGAGGGCGGGCAATCGGAGCCGACCCTAATCAGATTCCAGGGCAGGCCCAAGGAGATGACACCCAAAGCGGCCATGCTGCAAATGCTCGGGCGTATATATCCCAGCAAGTTTGCGTAAGTTAGGCTCGGAGGCCTGCATTCACATCGTGACTGATGCCCGTGAACTTAGCACTGATCCCCCTTTCGATCGCCACGACTGGTACGTCTCTCGCGACGTAGACGGCCGAAAGAAGGAGGTCCGATACGTGATCGATTTCTACTCGGCACCACCAGAGCCGACCGGCGAACCCGTCTTCTTTCTTGACGTCCGGCCAGCCATGACACCCACCGGGGCTGTGGAGCGATTAATGCGGTGGGGTGGAGATGTCTGGTGGAGGGCATCGGGTGCCGAAGTTCGAGATTCCAGCAACCGGAGGCAGCAAAGGTGACGGTGCGACTCTTAAATCATGCGGTGGAGTTTATGGCATATGGAAGTGGCGTCACGGAGAAGTGTTTGCGTAAGGGGTTTTGCTTTGCTTTATGGTGTGTGTTCTAGCTCTCACCTCATATGTATAATAGCAGCTTGTATTGCTATACGATATACAAAGTACCTAATCGCGCCATACCATCATTGCGTTTCGTCGACAACTTTTCTCCCGAGTTCGGTGTGTCAACCATTCTCGGCCATTTGTCGGTTCGGAGTTAGCGCGCTTCGGTCCCGCTGCACAAGAATTCTAGGATCCTCCTTCGCCAAGTAGACCGTCACCGCCACATGCCAGTGTCACTGAAGGATATTCCTCATATTTGATCATGACGATCCCAAGGGATACATCGGTCAAGACCGTCTCGGGAGAAGACTTTGCTCGTTCGCCGGCTCAACTTGGGGCTGCTGCCGCCGCAACATCCGAACCGCAGACCCACGACGAAGGATCAGTGTCAATTACAGGATTCAGTAACTTCTCTGTTGATCTGAGTGTACGTCCAAATAGAACCGGGATTTCCAAAAGACTCGATACCCTTCTAGCATCTATACTCATTGTCGCCTCTTGGACTAACATCGTCAGGTCGACGACCATGGTGACGATGGTGAAGCCAGTCTTGTTTCGGTCTCAGAAGTGTCAGCAGTTGACGCCGCGTATTGAACTTATCCCATCTCTTTGCTGAGCATGATTGAGTATCAGGTCGACATCGAGCGCTTCAGTAAACTCCAGTCTGTATAAGTTCGTGCAGGAAAATGGCCGGACCTTCCACAAGTACAAGGAAGGGAGTGAGTCTGCTTTCAGAGCTTTCATTTTCGCGCAATACAACGGTGGGCCTTGGCTGGATCGCTAACTCCAGTGGAAGAGTACTTTCTCCCAAATGACGAGGTACGCGCTTTTGTGTCTACCAGTACCCCCAAGATTATTAACCTTCTCGCGTCAGAGAGAGCAAAACCGACTGGGTATGTCTGCAACCATCAATTTCTTTGTCTATTGGCCCGGTTGACCCCTGCTAGATCTCCAACACGCCATATCTAAGTTTTTGTTGAAGGGCAAGCTTGGGCTGGCTCCTGTTGTGAAGCCTGGTCGTGTGCTCGATCTGGGGACGGGCACTGGAGTCTGGGCAATCGAGTTCGGTGGGTGCTCCCCAGCCCCAACCCCCCACAACCAAGATATTCCTCTCTTTGATGTCCTTCCTACTCCCTAGGCGGCCTCTAACAACATCTTACCTTGTCAAGCCGAGCAAAATCCCAGCTCCGAGGTGCTAGGCACTGACCTCAGCCCCATCCAACCGGATTATCTGCCACCCAACTGCCGTTTCGAGATTGATGACATCGACGATGATTGGGTCTTCAGTCACAAATTTGACTACATTCATGGCCGATATCTGCTCCCGTTCGTCAAGAAAGACTGGAGCCTCTTGTTCAAGTCCATCTACGACAACCTAAATCCCGGCGGCTGGGTCGAATTTCAGGAGACCATCGTCTACTTCCAGTCGATTGACGGGTCCATTGAGGGAACAGCGTTACAGCGGTGGAACACACTTTTGCTTCAGGGCATCCAGAAGATGGGCCGCAGCGCTACTGAGGCGTTGCGTTGCAAGAACTACTTGGCCGAGGCCGGCTTCGTCAACCTCGACGAAAAGAAGTTTGCCATCCCCATGAACACGTGGGCAAAGGGGGAGGAACAAAAAGCCATCGGTGCCATGCAAATGTCGAACAACCTTGAGGGCGTCGATGGTATCACGATGACGGTATTTACGCGGTCACTCGGTTGGAAGCCAGCCGACGTAGAGCAGCTGCTCGTCGACGTGAAGAGTGACTTGAAGAATCGGAATATCCACGCCTATATTACTGTGTAAGGAGCCAAACAGTACCTGGAATAGCATTTTCCTCTGCTAATGAACAACTCAGGATTGTCGCTTGGGGGCAGAAACCCGTTGAGAAGTCGACTGGGTGCGGGGCCTGAAGGTAAACCCGAAGCCCTGAGAAGCGTAGGCTATTGCCCCAGGCATTAGCCAAGGACGTCAAATATACTATGGCGAAGCTTGAGTGCATATAGCATTCTCAGTTTTTTCGTTTTGACAGCTTTCCTCCCTTTCTCTCTCTGCTCTGATCAATTTGGGGTGCGGCCCTCTGGTTCTTTGTCTACCTGTAATTCACATTAGCAGCCGGGCATTTAGGCACCTCCGATTAGTTCAAGTATATGGCGTGCGTCCGCTTGAATACATATGTAGGGGCTAGGGACATGTCTTCGTAAACAAAACGGCCATAACTTGTGCCCTGATTCTTACACTCGTCTGCCCAAGTGCCGTCCAGTGCCTCAGCTGGTTCCCACCGTGCATAGACGGTAGAAGCGACCGTGGTTGCGAGAAAACACCCTAAATGAAATAGTTTATATATAGTATTCATGATAATCATGGGAATGACCATGTATGCATTGCTCGATTATCTCGAGTACTGCCTAACATCGTTTGCTTCTTATGCACGAAGAGTGGAACAATGGGTGTTTGACGGAGCTCAGCGGATACAGACAGCCGGTCGCCACCTGGCAAGCCCAATTCTCCACTGCTCTACAGGGTCCGAAAGGCGGTCAGGTTTTCCAAACCCATGCGAGCTTTTGCGACTGATAATTGCCAATTGGATGGCAAGACACCCAGAAACTGACCCTTGGAAACTGGACGGCCATGACCGACCGCGGCAGTGAGGCCTCACTACACCCACCCACGCCGACTCCGGACAACGTGTCATACGTCCGGCTCCATGTCACGCCGCTAGACGCCGAGCTGCTCAAAGTTGTTTTGTCGTCGGCGCTGGCTCCCAAAGCCCGCAACATCTCCTACCACACGCTCGAGACATTTCCCGAGAAGCGCTACGGCTTCCTAGAGCTACCGAGCGAAGACGCAGAAAAATTGAGGAAAAAGCTCAACGGATCGGTGTTGAAAGGCGTCAAGATCCGCATCGAGCGCGCAAGGCAGTCGGGTATACCCACCCCACTAGCCGCAGGAGCAATGGCGAAGGAGAAGACACCCAAGAAGGCTGCCGAGGGGGTGCTGCCACCTGAGGATAAGAGCAACAAGAGGAAGCGCGGCACCGAAGAACTTAATGGCATCGTTCTGAAAGACGGCCGGAAAATCAAACGAGGATGGACCAGCGCTGACGAACCCAAAGAGAAAAGAGCCAAAAAGGACAAGGAGAAAGAGAAGGGGAAGAAAAAACAGGCCAAATCGAAGTACACCAATCACCCCGAGTGTCTAATAAAAACCATTTTGCCCGCAAACGCTGCAACGTCGACTGCTGCCGACCACTCTACCTCAACGACGAAGAAGAAGGCAAAATCAAGGGAGGTGGTGGTTCACGAATTTGAGAAGACGACCAAGTTTCCGACTTTTCTCAAGACGGTGGCACCGGCTGACCAGCCTGGCGCCCCGCTAGAATTCGTCGATGGGAAGGGATGGGTGGACGAAGATGGGAATGTGGTTGAACCCGTGAAGACCAGACCGCCTCAGAACGCCAGGGTCTTGCTTCCGAGCAGATCAAAAGACCACAGTCGCCAGCCAGACCCGCACGAGGGGGGAATAAATTCCGGCGATGATGACCATAATGGCGAAGCTGAGCCGGAAAGACCTATCCCTATCAGCGACAACAGCCCGGTCCACGAGCCAGCGCCGGCCGACTTGGACGCTTCCCCTCCTTCATCCCCAGCCAAACCCTATTTTCCCCGGCCCAGATCATCGGGTTCGGTGAGGAGTTTATCCATCACAATCCCACCAGCAACCCCGAAAGAGTCCAAAGTCCATCCCCTGGAAGCCCTGTACAAGCGTCCGAGGCAGCCCTCTGGCGAGACTCCCATCGCAGCCGTTGATGGGCAAAGCTTCAGCTTCTTCGCCAATGGCAACGACGAAAGCGTCGAAGAGGATGTCGAGGCAGAGATTGGTGAGGCCTTGAGGGCCCAGGTGCCCATGACTCCCTTTACCCGCCACGATCTTGAGTTGCGCGGCATTAGGAGTGCCGCGCCGACTCCCGATACGGCACACCCGGGCCGGAGACTCACATCATGGGAGCCGGAAAACGATAGCGGCGACCAAAATGACGAAGAGTTCGCGGGTAGCGATTCGGAAGTGGATGAAGCGGTTTCGTCGAACAACGCTATGGCTCAAGATCAAGATGATGGTGAGAAACCGGCCAGCGATTTTCAGATGTGGTTTTGGGAAAATCGGGGATACCTCAATCGGTCATGGAAGAAAAGGAGAAAGCTTGCCGGTAAAGAGAAGAGATACAGAGAAAACAAGGCTCGTATAGCCCGAGCAATCTAGCGATACCAGCTCGCGAAAGCAAACCAACCATGTGCTGCCTGGCGGACGGGGCTGCTGGGGTTTTGCTGAAGGCAACCATCATGTTCAGGCCCATGATCACAGCCCGGGCGACTGCCACCGGAGACTGGCTCGCCTATTGCTCGGCAGACGAATACAGAAGCTGGAGGCCAGAGACTCTTGATCTTCAAACAGCCAGACCTTTTTCTCGTTCTTAGTGCTATCACTTCTGGGCAAATGTTTCCGTGCATGATATTCATTAGCTATCAACCCCATCCCAGCGGATAACCTCATGTGTTGAGCAGGCGCTCCTATTTCATACAAAAGACCGCAGTCGGGCTGCTGGTGAACAAGATCCACGCCCTTTGGCCTTGGCCAGTCTGCAGTTTAACACAACCGATCTCTTCCACTCTGTGCATGAGAGGGATGACGGGTTACTGCGGAATGTTATTCAGATACCATTGGTGTTGCTGCTTGAAATGTCGGCTGAACACGCACCACGCTGGTGGGTGACGGCTCTGCCAGGCAGGGCAAGATGCTGGAAATTGCCGCCGCGAGGCCGGCCTGACGGTGTACGGATGTGCGGAGTCTGGGGAATCTGAGGCGACCCCCGAGGCAGCTGCTCCGACAAGGGGCTGTATCCCTCTGTGACAGCTTCGCACAGCTCGGTGAGGATGCTGGTTTTCGTATCGGAATTGGGGATCGCCCCGTTATGGTCGCCGCGTAGCCAGGACTCGGGCCCGGTGGCAGCTTCTTCTGGTTGAACTAGCTGACCACAGGATAAGGAACCGCCAATATTCAACCCCTTCGCCTTTGGTCTATTATCGCTGGAGTCGTCGCTGAGATGTATGCCGCGAGGCTGGCCGATGCTGTTCTTCATGCAGCTAGGCCCATCATCGCCGGCCCCAACCGCGTTCACATTGGGCCCCTCCTCTTGCTGGCTTGCGCTCGGCCGACCTTCTTCAAGCACGCCAATGCGACTCTCGAGGAACTCAACGTAGCGGCGAAGCTGAGCATGGTCTTGAACGAACTTTTGCCACGCTTCTGTGGCACGATTGTCTTGCTTGCGCTCCTCGCTCTGCGGCCGGGGAGGAAGGGGCCTGGACCGAAGGTGCATCTCGATCCAGTTTTCTCCGGAAACAAGATCCTTGTTCATCTTGCGATATTGCAGGAACGTGATTGCCAAGAGCGCGCCGAAGGTCAGGACAAACACGCCGCTCACAGCGGCCCACGCCACCAACCCCGTGCCGGCATATCCATGCCCGATGTGGGTTACAACTACGGCTGTAACGCTGGAGACAACGTTGAGAATAGACAGCTCCAAGAGAATAGCCGAGATGACCATCATCTTGCGAGATCGGCCAACGGCACTCCACAACCTCTTCGTGCTGCTCGGCACACTCCGACCGGCATTCACGGCCGTGCTGGGACTCTGCGGCAGACGACTATGGCGGAGCCTCGGGCCGAGGCGGAGGGATCCAAGACCAGGCATTTCACTCTGAATCGTTGTCGGTCTCCGGGAGTAGAGACTGTTATTGCGCGTCGAAATGCCGGCTTGGGGCGTGGTCTCCATCACGTCGAGCGGGTTCAAGATGATGATACCCTCGGGAGAGCTGGCAGAAATACCAGTATCGGGGCTGCCGTAATCCGCTTGTACGCTACCACCAGCCACAGGATATGGAAGTTGTTGGGCCTGGCTATCGGGGACGCTTACCCGGAAGGGCGGGTGCAGTCGTGAGAGTACCCGGCCCTCCTCATCCCGCAGCACAGGCGTGGCATGAACCACGACGGGGCTGCTCATACTTGCCATTGCGTTTATGTCATTGAGTGAGTGGCGTTCTGTTGTTGAACCCTGTGGGGCGTGGGTTGCCGACGGGTGATGCATAATCTCTTGGTGCTGCGATCCAAGGCTGGGGCAATGGCCGTCTTTGGCGCTGGGGTTATCGCCATTGTCATCATTTCTCGGCTCGGAAATTTCAGATACCTTCCGCAAAATCGAATAAGGAGTCGGAGTCATAGGTCGCTCATAAACCTTCTCCGCCGGTTCGACAAAGGGTTCCCTGGCGCTGTTCGGGCGTAAATGATCGCCTGCAACCCGCTTAGCAACAGACCTCCCGTCTCTAGGCTCCCTGGAGATGGGGTTCTTACCGTTTACACTGTTGTCTCGGTGCCTAGGGGCGTATATCTGGGTTTCGACTGATTCGAAAGAAACGATTGAGCGAGTGTGGACTCCAGATATTCCCTCTCGCGCAGTCCGATGGAGACCTTCGGTCATCGCCAATGTACTTGCAGCCGAAGCCGTGGCCCGATGGTCGGATCGCATAGTCTCAATGCGCTTCATATTATTAATGTCGTTACCACACGCATCGCGATGCTGAGGAGTTGCGACCGAAAGATCCCTGAGCGCAAATCAGCAAAATCGGCCGATGTCAACACCGAACGGCCACCAGTCTTACAAGGACGAGGATTTGGCGGACTTTGGGAATGGCCAACTTGATGGCGAATAACTGCCCGTTGTCCAAGAGGCAGTGGCAACGCGATCCATATGGTTGTAGGGGACCGAGCGGATGGAAGGTGTTCGCGGTGAAGTCGTCGTGAAAGTCGGTCGAGGTATTCGAGTCGGTGTTGCAGCCGGCCCAGCGGGCTCCATTTGTAAAATTGGGTTCTCAAAGTGACAACTTGAAGGCCAATTTTTTTTCTTCTTTTTTCCGTAGGGAACTTGGACGAGCAACAATGACGGGTGTTCAAGGTGATGGATAGACACAGGGTCGTTACAAAGACAAGTTAACTTAACGAAGCCGCATAAATCAGTGATGGAGGGGCTGGCTCAAGGACGCTGAAAACTAAATTAGTAATTCCTTGCACCGGTTTCGTGAGCTGGACGCCAGTTATTGCTGCGTGCTGCCTCCTCGGCCTATAAGTAAACAAACGACAACCCAGACCCGCGGCCGAGTCTGCACAGCAACAAACGCCATACCAGCTTTCTGCTTACTCCCTTCCCTCTCAGTAACTCTGTGACAACCAAAGCGAGCCTAATAATGGCCTGATCCTTGCGACAGGTGTAGGATACCAGGTTGCCTATGCAAGCCAGAGTTTACAAGCAAACAGTGTACCACAACCCGCTCGATCTAACATGGCCTCAGCACTCGGACCTGACCCTTCCACTTTGCAGTAGCCTGCAAAGGCATTTACTATACTGACCTCCTGGACAGGGTATTGCCCGAACCCAATTAAATCGAAGCAACCTTGGGACGCCAGGCAGGATACAACGGGACATGCATCCGCCTTTCGTCACCATTTTGTCTCGTTTATGCAGAGGAATTGAGTTGGACATAAGTCAATGCCAGCAAGCGGAATCTTTGCCGGCGTGTCAGGGCAGTCGACCTTCGAGGTCGATTGAGATAATCTTCTACTAGGCGGAATGTCAAGCGTACTTCGTTATTCTCTTTGACGAGAGGTAGCTGACCATGTGCCCAACATCCTGGTTCTCAGGTAACACTCGATGTTTAGTAATGCCTGGATCGTGGAACTGGAGGCCATCATAGACAAATCCAGCGAGGTAGGGATAGCCACAAGGGAAAAAGAATAAAAAGGCCCAAAATCTTACTTTAGCCTTTCTTTATCTCTACCTGAAATCGTAGCGCCCAGTCAGTGAATTCGTCCTGTTGGCCCTCCCACGGTCTGACTAGAAGTTCGGAGGCGGCGAAGGCGTCGAAGAAACACTCGTCCATCAGGCGGTCAATCTCAGAGGGATCTAATTCGTAAAATGCCATTGCGAGGTTGCCGAATCTCTCCGGCATTCTCTTGAATATGGGTATGACCTCGTCCAGCCGAGCGGGGATATGAGATTGTAGAGCCGGGGCTAAGTGTGGCAAGGGCTTGATTCTGCGCTTCGCTGTGGCCTGGTAAAGCAGGATGGTTAAGCGCAGCCGTTTGAGACATGAGTCCAAGCGCTCCCGAATCTTGTCTGGGTCGTCGCGTGGGATGTACCGCTGCGAGTTCATCAGGCCATCCAGGATAGCCTGGGCATCTCGCGGGGCAGACAGCGAGCTGGACTCGAGCTCCGAAGTGGCCGGAGCAACGCCGTCGTTGTCCTCATGACTTCGATCATCACCATCATCGTCGCTGCTACCGCCGTCTTCCGTTTCCTCGCCCCATTCTTTTAGCTCCTCCATAACATCCTTCAAAATGTCCTTCAGCTGCTCAATCTTCTGTGCCAAATTGCCAGCAAATCCCCGTTTGCCAAACTCCATAACGTCATCACAGACAGACCACAGAACGCCCGTGGTGGCAATGCTGCCTCTACCCCCTGCCGCACCCGCCGATGCGTTCTTCTCGGCGTTAGAGAGAACCTTGCCATCCTTGGGAATCCGCGAGAGGAGCTCCTTCAACTCCCTGAACACTCGACCAGCCCGCCACGCCAAGTCCTGTTGAATGCTCCACGTGTACCGCTCAGGCGTACACACCTCGACTGCAGCGGCTAAGCCGGGCAGAGCGCCGGCGACAAGTTCTCGAATAACCTTAGCAATGGCCGACGGCGTGAACGGCTCGTTGATGATGAGGAGGGAGATCTTGGTGGAATGCGCCTTGATCAAAGCGGCAGAGTCGTGCGCCAGGGCAAGCGCATCAATAGGAGTATTGGCCGAAACAAACTGCTCGGTCACCGGCTGGTTTTCGCGAGCGTCGCCGACTCGCTTCAGTTTCTGCGCCGCAACACCGGACACAACCGCATCGAGCTGGCCAACTAGTGTAAACGCATTGCTGACGACAGTGTTGAGTGTCTCGAGAGCATTGCCGGAGGACGACATTGCGGCGGTTGCGATATTCGCGTACGCAAAGTTGGGAGGAGTCTCCGCCCCGCGCAGTCTTATTTAGACTGCCGTTGCCCCTCGAAAGGCACCCACCCCCCAACCCAGCTGTTGATATCATGGCGGGGCAGGCAGTTAGTTTTCTGCAGGTGGGGGCACTTGACCCCTGCGGGCTGCCAGCTTCCCGGCAGGCAAAAAACCCTTGCCTCAACGAAGACAACGATAATGCGCCCAGGGGTACACATTCCACGTGACTCCAAATTGTTGACAGCTGCCAAGATGTCTCAAGTTGGCAAGCTGTCCTGTCTGTGAGCTTCCTCTCCGACGTCAACGGATTGCTACCAAGATTTGAGAGAGACGGGCCTAGTCTCTCATGTTCGCCTCTGAGCAAAACGGGAGGTCGTCAAGCGGATAATCATGCGAAGGACAGGCGCACTAGCGCTTTTGAGCGCCGTCGCTCATGGCACTCTCGCTGTAGCTGGGAGCTTGCCGCGGGGCGTTGGCCCTGAGTGTAAGTCATTCCATGTCCTCTTCCAGTGTCATTGCGGTGTTCGACAGCCCAATGCAGCAGCGCCCAATCGTTGGGCCTTCCGCAGGCTACAAGACGGAGTTCACACTTCACGGAACCTAAAGCGACCTCGAAGCCGGGAACAGTTAATAACCTTTGCATAGTCGCCAAGTTTTACACAAGCAAATCCACCTTCACATGTATCGGCAATCCTTCTATTACCCTCGAGCCGTCCCAAATCAACGATAACTCGTGCGATTGCCCTGATGGGTCTGACGAGCCAGGCACGGCTGCCTGCGCGCACATCGACGCCCTGTCTCCCGAGCAACCTCTGCCGGGCTCAACAACGGGCACCACCAACACTACCAATGCCCTTCCCGGTTTTTGGTGCGCCAATGCTGGCCATATAGGGGCCTACATACCCTTCATGTACGTCAACGACGGCGTATGTGACCACGATTTATGCTGCGACGGCAGTGACGAGTTCGCCCACGTTGGCGGGGTCCAATGTGAGAACCGCTGCGACGCTATTGGCAAGGAACATCGTCGTCTTGAAGAGCAGCGTAGATTGAGCAAGGAGAAGTCCGCCAAGCGGAGGCGAACCATGGTCAAGGAAGCCGGCGAACTGCGCCGCAGAGTGGAAGCCAAGATCGCCGCCCTAAAGGCGGAACTTGGTGGGCTGGAGATCAAAAAGGGGGAGCTGCAGAAGAAATACGAGGAGATTGAGCGTTCTGAGAGAAGCAAAGTGGTAAAGGCTGATGGATCGGGAGGGAAACTTGGCGTCCTGGTCAGCCTGGCCAAGACACGTGTTTCCGAGTTGCGGAATGCGTTGGACAATTTGCTGGACCAGCGCGATGACCTGCAAGATAGGGTCGAACAGCTAGAGGAAATTCTCACCAAGTTCAAGGAGGAATATAACCCCAACTTCAACGACGAAGGCGTCAAGGCGGCGGTAAAAAGCTGGGAGGACTACGCCGCTAGTCAAGCCAACGAGAAGAAGTCTGATCTTTCGGATGGGGATGTCATGGAGCTGCTGAAGGAAGATGGCGAGGCATCAGGCATCAACTGGGCCGAGTTCGAGAACTCCGACGCCAGTGACGTTGACGTCGGTATGTTTCCCCGATCCCTGGAACTGGCCCAACCCCCGCGCGTAGACTGAGCTGACAGACGCAGTTTACAATTGGGAAGCCTACCTGCCACGCCCCGTTAGCGATTTCATCCGTGACAAAGTCAGCATCCTGCGCATCTGGGCCATCGACAACGGCATACTGGCCGATAACCGTGGCGGCGCTGGTGAGTCTCGCTTGGTCACGGCAGCCCGAGAGGCGCTGGATGTTGCCAAAAACGACATCTCGTCCAAAACTTCAAGTTTGGAAGAGCAGCAGCGTGACCTGGAGAAAGACTACGGCGTGGATGACATCTTCCGGGCTCTCAAGGGGAAATGCATCAGCAGCGATGTCGGCGAATACGAGTACGAGATGTGCTGGATGGACCGGACAACACAGAAGAGCAAAAAAGGCCACGGTAACACCAACATGGGCAACTTTGCGCGTATCGATAAGGAGCTCGCCGACGAGGAGGAACGGGCCGATGGGAAGAGCTTGGGCAAGGGCGAGAGAATGGTGTTGCGGTATGAGAATGGTCAAGGTTGCTGGAACGGCCCAAACCGGAGAACAGACGTCTGGCTCACGTGCGCAGAGACGGACGAGCTTTGGCGCGTGTCCGAGTCCGAGAAGTGCGTCTACAAAATGGAGGTGGGCACCCCAGCTGCGTGCGACGACGTGCAAGAGCCAGGCGTGAGGACCAAGGATGAGCTCTAAAGGGAGTATATATTTCAACGTTAGATCGTTGGTCGGTTCTTAAGCAGCCGTGCAGGGTTTAGAGTGATGTACAAATGACATTGGCTGAAGCATGAGAGCTGGTCCCCTTTTCGTCCCATTCTCTTCAACGTAGCATGGCTGCGCGACGTCCGGTGATGCAAATGGTGTGCGTCTCGCAGGACGAGTCAATCTGACAAGAGGTGTCGATGGGTCGTCGAGAATGGCCATCCTCTGTGATCATTTCGCTGCAGCGGCCAGCTTACGCCGCTTACTTCGTTCCTCTTGCTCGGCCAGAACTCTTGCTGTAAGCGATGCTGTCATCGCATTGTTGATGCCACTCACTCGACCGTTGATATCTGACTTTGAGGCTGTCTTGGCCGTCCCCTCGCTGTCTCGCTGTGACCCCTTGGACTTTTCGGAGTTGACTGCTCCATTCCCGTTTGCATCCTCCGCCTTGCGCTTCTTCTTGCTGTTACTCTTGTCTTTCTTTAGGCTGTGGGTGAGACCCCTAGCCCGGAGATCGCTGATTCTTGCCGTGAGTGCCCCGAGATCTGTCTTTTCGGTCGAAAGGATTGGGATAACGTCTCCAGGCTGGAACTTCTCGCTACATTCCGGGCAGATGTCCTCTCGAATTTGCCTAATGGCCGACTCGGCGAATACGTGCCCACAAGGGATAAGGTATACAGCCCGTGTTGCGGGGCCCAGTTCTTTCAATGATACTGGACATGCCCAGACCTCCTGCTCCTTGGCTCCAGGAGGCGTGTAGCGCCGGAATCGGAGCTTTACCACGTCGCGCAGCGATTTGATGCCCGTCGATTCGAAAGTCAGTTCCGGTGACTCACCATTCACGGCCGCTGGGGCAGCAGCGGTGCCGTCATCGCCACCCGGCATCAAACCTCTGAGCACCGACTCATAACTGTAGAGGCGACCACGCCAGTCGGAAACCACATTTTCCATATCGAGACGCTCCGATGTCAAAGGGTCGTAGGTCCAGGCGTGGCTGAGATTCTCGAACGCAGTTGCCTTGAGTTCGCTTACAGTCGGCGTTCGCGCAGCCGATTTGACGAGCTCGCCGCGCTTGGGGATGGAGCCTCCGTCGTTGCCCATGGCGAGGGCCGGTTCGAGAGGTATCGTTCGGACAGGTCGCGCACGCTTTACGTATTTCGAGCCGACAGCTGAGGCTGCGAGTTGACGAGTTATGCGTTTGGGAGCTGCAGTATTGTCACGGAGGATCGCTTCGATGGAAAGTCGAGATGTGAGAACGAAAGACAGGTGCTCCGTAAATTCCCCGATTACCTCATCGGTCACCGCTTGAGCCAGGGGTCGCACTGTGCCAAAAGGGAGACTCGCTGCGGGTAAGACCCGCACTCCCTTCGCGCAGTGTTAGACCTTGGGCTCCACAAAAACGCGTGTGCCCCACCTCGATACATCCAATGCTCCCTAGCAAATGTACTGTACCATCGTATTCCCAGCGCACCTGACGTACGAGGAGCGGTACCTGCCGTGTTCCAAGCTGCCACTCGCGACCTTCACCACTTCCTCTCGATAGCAGAACATGCTAGGTGACAGGAAGAGCAGTCTGCTCTAGAAAAACCTCAGGTAAATCATCGCATCGGCTTCACAAGGCCCCTCGGCTTTCCCTTCCCAACGGTTCAGCTAATCGCCGCGCTCGCGACAGCTTCAAACAAACGTCGGAAACACATCCCCACGACTTCATTTCAAGGACAAGAGGCCGGACTCGGGACGGATTGATTCGCTCGGAACCACTTACTTCGACTCCCAAAAGTGCTCTTGGCGTCCAAGCCTAGTCTGAGCCCTGTGTGTGTGGCCCGGCGTGTGACAACCGACTATGGGTCAGCGGCAACCGTCGTAGCGCTTGAACGTCTGACGAGACCGCCCGGCGCTTTGAGGAAATCGGGAGAACACATCGTCTCGACAAGATGTCAGTTATCAAAGATCAAGCGTCCAGCGCGCTGGATCAATACATCAAAGAAGTTAGAAATCGGTCAGTTCCCCTGCAATCCCCTGCCCCATCAATCGAACCACTGGCTAACTTTGGGCTTATGCGATAGAAATTATGCGGAAGATCAACGAAAGCGCGCGGCGCGCCAGGTTCGGGATCTGGTTAACATCGCAAAGCAAGGTGAGGCTGCCGCTACCAATCTGCTTCCCTAGCGTGTCACTCGATTTTCTAATCCGCGAGTAGAGATGGGTGCCGAGCAATTCCAACGGTTCTTCGACACGGTCAACCAAAGGACCATGGCCTTGATCCAGGGCGCCGATACGTACGATAGGATGGGTGGGGTCTACATCCTCGATGCGCTGGTAGACTTCGACGGCATAGAGCCCGCACTAAAATACAGCCGCTTCCAGCAGTACATTGGCACTATTTTGCGTGGAAAGGACCTCAACCCCATGCAAGCAGCTGCTGTGGTCCTCGGCAAGCTATGCAAACCAGGCGGCTCCTTGATCTCGGAGCTTGTTGATGCCGAGATGCATACTGCACTCGAGTGGCTGCAGTCGGATCGTGTTGAGGAGAGGCGATATAGTGCCGTCTTGGTCTTGCGCGAGTTAGCGAGGAATGCCCCTACGCTAATGTACCCTTACGTTGGCTTCGTGTTCGACCAGATTTGGATCGGCCTGCGGGACCCACGCCACTTGATTCGGGCTACCTCGAGCGAAACCGTCAGCGCCTGCTTCAAGATCATTCGGGAACGCGATCAGGAGATGAAGCAGGAATGGATGGACAAGATGTTCACCGAAGCGGTTAAGGGCCTCAAGATGAACACTGTTGAGCACATTCACGCCTCACTCCTGGTCCTCAAAGAGCTACTCGAACAGGGGGGTATGTACATGCAGAGCCACTACGACGAAGCCTGCGACATCGTCTTCCGCCACAAGGATGCGCGCGACCCTGCCATCCGCAAGACTGTCGTCTTTCTTATCCCCGATCTCGCCAACTATTCCCCAACCGAGTTTGGCGCGACCTACCTACACAGGTTCATGGTGTACCTCTCGGGCATGCTCAAGAAGGAGAAAGAACGGAACGATGCCTTCCTTGCCATCGGCAACATTGCCAACTCGGTCAAGAGCTCCATCGCCCCGTATCTCGACGGGGTCTTGATTTACGTCCGCGAAGGTCTCAGTGTGCAATCCCGCAAGCGAGGCTCTGTCGATCCTGTATTTGACTGCATCAGCCGGCTCGCCGTCGCGGTGGGCCAGACGCTGAGCAAGTACATGGAGGCACTGCTGGACCCCATCTTTGCCTGCGAACTCACACCCAAATTGACACAGGCCCTGGTCGACATGGCTTTTTACATCCCACCCGTCAAGGGCACCATTCAAGAACGCCTGCTCAATATGCTAAGCAAAGTTCTATGTGGTGAACCTTTCCGGCCTTTAGGCGCACCCCACCCAAACCCGCTCTCTTCTATTCCGCCCATTCCGAAGGACCCCAAAGACCCATCAGTGCATGAGCGTGGCAAAGCCGAGGTGAAGCTGGCCTTGAACACGCTCGGCAGTTTTGACTTCTCAGGTAACTGGCTCACTAAACCTTTTGTCATTCGTCCCCTCAATGACGCCTGGTTGCGAGATTGTCGCGTCGATGAAGCAATCACTTCTCAACGGTGTCAGCTAGCTTCTGCATCGGGAGCGTCCGAAAGAGAACATGTACTAACATTGTGTGGAGGCCACGTCCTGAACGAGTTCGTCCGCGACGTCGCTATCAAATACGTCGAAGATGACGACCCCGAAATCCGCGAGGCCGCCGCCCTCACCTGCTGCCAGCTCTACGTCCGGGATCCAATCGTTAACCAGACCAGCTACCACGCTTTGCAGGTCGTTGCAGATGTCGTCGAAAAGCTGTTGACGGTTGGTGTCTCAGATCCGGAGCCCAAGATCCGCCGAACAGTCCTCGCCGCCCTCGACGAACGATTCGATCAGCATCTCGCCAAGGCCGAGAACATCCGGACTCTCTTTTTCGCCCTACATGATGAGCAGTTTGCCGTGAGGGAAGTGGCCGTGTCCATCATCGGTCGCCTGGCCCGCCATAACCCCGCATATGTCATTCCCCAGCTACGCAAGACCATCATCCAAATGTTAACCGAATTAGAGTACACAGACGTGGCGAGGAACAAGGAGGAGAGTTCAAAACTCCTCAGCCTCCTTACGCAGCATGCCCAAGATTTGGTCAAGCCCTACGTCAGCTCCATCACAGAAGTCCTCCTGCCAAAGGCATCCGATCCGATCGCTTCTGTCGCTGCTACCATCCTCCAAGCGATTGGAGAGCTCTGCACGGTTGGCGGCGCGGAGATGCTCACATACAAGGACACTCTCATGCCCATCATCATTGACGCCTTGCAGGATCAGAGCGCCCCCATCAAACGGGAAGCGGCCCTTCACACACTCGGCCAACTGGCCAGCAATGCCGGTTATGTCATCAAGCCGTACCTCGAATACCCACAGCTGCTCGAAATTCTACAATCCATCATACGGGGCGAGCCGCAACATGGCCCACTGCGACAGGAAACCATCAAGCTTATGGGCATATTGGGAGCACTAGATCCTTACAAACACCAGGTACAACTCATTAGCTCTTCTACCCCCCTTCACCATGCCCATTTCTCGTCGTTGTCGCTTGCCAGCCCGACCATGGCAGATTCGGACGACGAGGGAGACGAGGCTGAGGATGGCGACTTTGTGCCCCATTCTTCTTCTCAAGGGGAGAAATCCCGGCAGCAACCCAAGAAACCGTTTCGAGGCAGAACTAAAACAAGGAAACAGCAGGTCGAAGAGCGAACGCCGCAAACCCAACATCGCCCCGAGGTGACCCAATTAACCGATGTGTCGCTCATGATGGGCGGTCTTACACCCTCTCAGGAAGACTACTATCCTACGGTCGTCATCAACGCCTTGCTTCAAATCCTGAAGGACCAGTCTTTGCTACAATGGCATGGCAATGTAGTGGATGCCATCATGAGCATATTCATCACACTGGGCCTGAAGTGCGTCCAGTTTCTCGATCGAGTCGTACCCGCCTTCATCGCCGTCATCAGAGCCTCAAGCCCGGCACGGCTTGATTACTACTTCAATCATCTGAGCAGGCTCGTCGGCATCGTGCGCCAGCACATCCGCGTCTATTTACCAGATATCATTGAGGTACTCCAAGAGTTCTGGAACACGACGTCCTCCTTGCAAACGACCATCATGGCGCTCATCGAGTCAATCGCGCGCTCGCTGGAGGGCGAGTTCAAGATTTACCTTGCCAGCTTACTACCGCTGATGCTCGGAGTCTTGGAAAGAGACATGAGCACAAAGCGGCAGCCGACGGAGAAGATATTCCACGCGTTTCTGGTCTTTGGTTCCAGCGCGGAAGAGTACATGCACCTTATCATTCCCATTCTTGTCCGCTTATTCGATAACCCCTCTCAGCCCGTATTCCTGCGGAAGTCGTCAATTGAGACCATTGGAAAGCTTTCCAGCATGGTGAATCTCAACGACTACGCATCCAAGATCATCCATCCCCTGACCAGGGTCCTCGCCGGCCAGGAACCCAGCCTCAGGGTGGCCGCACTCGACACCCTATGTGCCCTCATGCTGCAACTGGGCCGTGACTATCTGCACTTTGAGCACACCGTCGAGAAGACCATCACCATGTATGGCATTCAGCATTCCAATTATGACAAGGCAGTAGAGAAGCTCAAGAAGGGCGAGGCCCTTCCCCAGAATCTTGCGCCCAGGTTCGAGGACAATTCCGTGGAGGCATACACCTCAGAGAACAACCCCCCGAAAAAGCTCGATCTCAATCCCGTGCATCTGAAACAGGCATGGGAGACGAAAGGCAAGGCAACCAAAGACGACTGGCACGAGTGGTTCCGTAAGTTCAGCACAACTCTACTCTCGGAATCGCCAAACCACTCTCTTCGAGCCTGCGCCAGCCTGGCAAGTAATTATCAGCCTCTGGCGAGAGAGCTGTTCAACTCAGCTTTTGTCTCCTGCTGGAGCGAGCTCTACGACTCGTATCAGGTACGGCTCCAAAGTACGCCAACCCACCGGGCATCCCACGCTGACTGGTATATAGGAGGAGCTGATCACAAACATTGAAAACACGATCAAATCCGAGAATGTACCTCCTGACCTCCTTGGTCTGCTTCTCAATCTTGCAGAATTCATGGAGCACGATGACAAGGCGCTCCCCATTGACATTCGCATCCTAGGACGTGAAGCTGCGCGATGCCACGCATATGCCAAGGCCCTCCATTACAAGGAACTCGAATTCTTGCAGGACCATAACAGCCACGCTGTGGAGGCTCTCATAGTGATCAACAATCAGCTGCAGCAGTCGGATGCCGCGATCGGAATTTTACGCAAAGTCAAAGCTTACAAGGACGGTATTCAACTACGGGAGAGTTGGTTTGAGAAACTCGAGCGCTGGGACGAAGCACTTAATTTCTATTGCCAGAGAGAACGAGAACTCCCGGAGGATCAGCCCACGCCCGTCGACATTGTCATGGGCAAGATGCGTTGTTATCACGCATTGGGTGAGTGGGATTCACTTGCCTCTTTGGCTGGCAAGACGTGGGCCAACTCGGGTCCGGAAATTCAGCGAAGGATCGCGCCATTAGCGACCACGGCAGCATGGGGCCTTGGAAAGTGGGACTCGATGGACATTTATTTGCAGTCGATGAAGCGCTTTTCGCCTGACCGTGCCTTCTTTGGCGCGATTCTTGCCCTACATCGAAACCAGTTTCGAGAAGCCTTAGCCTGCATCGAGCAAGCCCGTGAGGGCCTCGACACGGAACTCAGTGCGCTGGTCAGTGAGAGCTACAACCGTGCCTACCAGGTTGTCGTGAGGGTCCAGATGCTTGCTGAGCTCGAGGAGCTCATAGTCTACAAACAATGTGGGCCTGAGAAGCGCGCCACCTTGCGAGCAACTTGGGAGACTCGTCTTAAGGGCTGCCAACGCAATGTTGAGGTCTGGCAACGGATGCTTCGGCTGAGGTCGCTGGTGCTCACGCCGCAAGAAAATATGCACATGTGGACAAAGTTCGCCAACTTGTGCCGCAAATCCGGGCGGATGGGACTCGCCGAGAAGTCACTAAAGCAGCTCATCGACACCGACGCCCCGCTAGAATCGGTTATACCGTATTGGTTTGAGCAGCCAACTAGCCCGGGTCTCGGACGCATTGCGTCTCCTATCGTGTATGCGGTGCTCAAATTCCAATGGGAGATCGGTCAGCAACCAGGTGTTCGAAGCTCAGACCGCGGTGTCGCCGAGAGGACACTCTACTGCCTTCGGAGGTTTACCGAGGAGACGGCCCATCGAGTGGAGAGCGCAAGGTTGCAACTGAATGCCTCCGCGCAGGCCGCGAATACAATGGGAGACGGCCTAAACCATACCAGGTACGCTGATTTTGACGAGGCGGTCCTTGGTCCGGATGCACAAAGGCAATGGCTTGAACAGACGGTGCTTCTTGCAAAGTGCTATCTCCGGCAGGGTGACTGGATGATCACGCTGAACAAAGTCGACTGGCAGCATACGCGGCGCCAAGATATTCTCGACTGCTACTCCAAGGCCACTCACTATCACCCCCGATGGTATAAAGCCTGGCATGCCTGGGCCCTCGCCAACTTCGAAGTTGTCCAGGCTCTGGCGTCCAAGAAGTTGGAAGGACGGTCGGAGCACAGTATCATTGTCCACCATGTTGTCCCAGCTGTGCATGGCTTTTTCGAGTCCATCGCCCTCTCATCCGGCAGTTCTCTACAAGACACCCTTCGCCTGCTGACACTATGGCTCACATATGGTGGGTATCAAGAAGTTATTACAGCTGTCACCGACGGCTTTGCTCACGTCAGCGTTGACACTTGGCTCGAAGTCATACCCCAGCTCATTGCCCGCATCAACCAGCCCAATAGACGTGTTCAAGCGTCAATCCATGCTCTACTCTCTGACGTGGGGCGTGCACACCCCCAGGCGCTCGTGTATCCACTTACCGTAGCGATGAAGTCGCGGCAGAGTACGCGGCGATCTAAGACGGCGAGTCTGATCATGGAGAGCATGCGTCAGCACAGTCCCAAGCTTGTAGAGCAGGCCGATATTGTGAGCCGCGAGCTTATCAGGGTTGCGGTTCTGTGGCACGAACTCTGGCACGAGGGCCTTGAGGAGGCTTCCCGGCTATACTTTGGCGATCACAACATCCAGGGTATGTTCGACGTCCTCGAACCCCTCCACGACCTGCTCGAGAAGGGACCCGCGACCCTCAGAGAGATCTCGTTTACGCAAACGTTCGGTAGAGACTTGGGCGAAGCGAGAGAGTGGTGTCGCCAATATCGTCACTCTCAGGACGTGAACGACATCAGCCAGGCCTGGGATCTCTATTACCAAGTCTTCCGCCGGATCAGCCGACAACTGCCCCAGATGACGAGCCTCGAGCTGACCTACTGCTCGCCGGATCTACTCCAAGCGAGGGACCTTGAGCTTGCAGTGCCGGGAACGTACCGTAGCGGCCAAGAAATCGTCAAGATTATGGGCTTTGATGGCACATTCAGCGTCATCAGCTCAAAGCAGCGTCCAAGGAAGCTCGATATTATTGGGAGCGACGGTAAAACCTACACATTCTTGCTCAAGGGCCATGAAGATATCCGGCAGGACGAGCGCGTCATGCAGCTCTTTGGCTTGTGCAACACTCTCCTCGCCAATGACTCCGAATGCTACAAGCGGCATCTCAACATCCAGCGCTACCCTGCGATCCCCTTGTCTCAAAACTCAGGTCTCCTCGGTTGGGTCCCCAACAGCGATACTGTGCACCAGCTCATCCGAGAGTACCGAGAATCCAGAAAGATTCTCCTCAATATCGAGCACCGGATCATGCTGCAGATGGCCCCCGACTACGATAACCTGACGCTTATGCAAAAGGTCGAGGTGTTCGGTTATGCGCTTGACAATACCACGGGCCAGGACCTGTATCGGGTTCTCTGGCTCAAGAGCAAGAGTTCCGAAGCCTGGTTGGACAGGAGGACAAATTACACGCGTTCCCTCGGCGTCATGTCCATGGTTGGGTACATTCTGGGTCTGGGAGACAGACACCCTAGTAATTTGATGCTCGACCGGATCACAGGAAAGATCATCCACATTGACTTCGGCGACTGCTTCGAGGTAGCGATGAAGCGCGAGAAGTACCCAGAGCGAGTCCCATTCAGACTCACCCGGATGCTCACATACGCCATGGAGGTTAGCAACATCGAGGGCAGTTTCCGCACAACGTGTGAGCATGTCATGAGGGTATTGCGAGACAACAAAGAGAGCGTGATGGCTGTCTTGGAGGCTGTAAGTATCACGGTGTTTCCCCAAAAAAACTCCCAAGTGCCAGAAATATCAGGTTAGGCTAACCCTCTATCCTCCTTGTCTAGTTCATCCATGATCCGCTGCTCACATGGCGCCTCACGAATCCTGCGAGCCCGCCCGGGCCACACTTCAACTCGGAAAGAGAACAAGCTCTTGCAGGGCCGCAAGCAGGACGCGCCCGCCGGCCGTCCATCCTCGACGCTCCTGTGGCTCCTACAGAGTTTCTCGCCGCACAGGGCGCAGGGGCGGATGGCCTGATGGGCGCGCCGCCAAATGCCCGCGGTCGTGCACGCACAAATTCCTCAGCGGCCCCGCCTGCTAGCATGGCCAACGGCAATGGGGTGAATGAAATGGCCGAGGTGCAAAACGCCCGAGCGGTCGAAGTCCTCGACCGCGTCGAACAGAAACTGACGGGCCGAGATTTTAAGCCAGACGACGAGCTCACTGTGAATGAGCAAGTCAACAAGCTTATCATCGAAGCTACAAAGCTTGAGAACCTCTGCCAGCATTACATCGGATGGTGCAGCTTCTGGTGAGCCCAGCGTTGCGTTTGGCATGAAGATTCTCCATCGGCGGTGATTGAACGGACCGGTCGCAATTCTAATCCGGCTTTCTTGTTTGCGGCGTTCGGGAATGATTCACAGGCGCCGTATCATGGCAACCGCTATAGGATTCCTCATGTGGAGTGTTTTCTTCTTTCGGTTTACACTGGGCGGTACAATTGGTTTCGATATGCTACTTGGCCACCACCGCTGTGGCGGTTCGCTCTTCCTTTTATTGCGGTGTTGCCGGTCTGGCTGGCGGATAGTAATGGTTTGCTGTACGCTTATCTGGTTGCCAGGTTCTTTCTTATGCTTTTATGTCCGAGATTGCCCCATGTCATGTCTATGTTGCAAGGTGGTCGGGGGACCTAACCTCCTGGGCAGCTGGAAACGGCGATAGAATAATTCCCTACTCCCCCGCTCTTGGCGCAGCGCAATTTGTCTCCTTCGTTACGGCCCTCACGACATTGTGCCTCTCGCCCGTGATGATGGCTTCCCATTGGACGAATTGGGTGCGGGCAGCTCGAGATAGGCTGTTTATGTGAGGTGTACTGTACAGTACCAGCATAGCAGGCGCCGCGGGGTCTGCATGTGTAGTACACTGCCGAGTCTTAGCACCCGGTTCCGGCATATTAGAATTGCCCCTCTCAACTCCGGCACTTAAACATCCAGCAACTCGGCTGGGCCTATTTTGAAGATGAAGCTCTCCCTAACATGTCTCCCGTCAGTCGTCTGCAGTGTCCCGGTGCTCTCAGACTTTTCGCCTACGCCATAACCAATATTTACTCAGAATCACCATTTGTGAGTTTTCGCACAAGGATCCACGACCCGCGGCAGGAAAATGGTGCTCTCTGTCAACGCTCAATTTATCGCAATTCTCGTATCCGGCGCCGCCCAGGCTGTGCTCGGCCATCCACTGGTATCGAGAGCGCCCGACTGCGATCCCGCAGCGCTGGCTAAGGCGGCCGATGCCTACATTGCTGCTCAGACCGCAGGCAACATTAGCCTGCTCCAGGGGGTTGTCGCTGATGGGTGGGAATATGAGGAGAATAACAAGAAGCAGGACGCCCAAAAGGGCGTATTGAACAAGGCGCTCAAAATCGACCACCGCCGGACCAACTTTGACCTGGTCGCCTGCGCAACTTACACAGAAGTCATCGCAGTTGATCCGGCCAACCCCTATGTCATCGGAACCCAGATCCGCCACGGTGCCGACGGCCTGGTAACCCTCGTCGACACCATCGCCTCGACGACAAACTCGTGGCTCTTTGGGGCCAAGAAGACGCTCGAGTACGTCTTGCAGGAAAAATGGGACCCAATCCCCGAGGGCAAGCGCGACAGCCGAGACGTGATCAAGGCTGCTGGCGACGCATATCTCGACATGTGGAGCAGCGCAACGGCCGCCAACGCGGTCCCTTGGGGAACGCCCTGCGCCCGCTTGGAAGGATCGGCGTACACTGGAAAGGGAAGACCGGACGACTCCTGTATGGCCGGAATTCCCTCCAACCACAGCCAGGCGCCGAATACGCGACGTCGATATGTCATTGACGAGTCCATGGGTTCCGTCAGCATTTTCTGCGTCTGGGAACATATGATGATGGCCGCTGACAGCCATGAGTTTCGCCTGGAAGGAGGTAAACTTCGCTATGTTCACACAATGACCGAGTGCGGGGGTCGGCGATGTACACTTTGAACATAGATGCAGTACCCCAGCCTCAGTCTAGACACTAGCGGAGACGGAATATACGGTGACTATTAGCGAACAACACAGCGTGTTTGGTATTTTGATGTCCTTTGCCCTTGTTGGAAGATCAGCATCGACGAAACCGTAGTATATGCGAAAGCGGTCTCCTGTTCTGGCTGGATATGATGCTGTCAGTCACTACTGCTACGTGTATATATGGGTTCTACAAATATTCTTAACCGACCATGAGTCCCTGGTAGTCCCTGCTGAATCAACAGAGCTGCCTATAGTTATATACTACTATAGCTATATCTCGTATCCAGTCCTCGCTATTCTGGCGATGCTCACCACGCCTGCGGAAACGTAGGTTCAGCTGCCGGACAGACCTAGTACTACCTTGAGCTGAAGGATCCTTGATGTGGCATTTGAAAAAAGAAATACACTGTTTATCTAAGACTGTGCACACCTCTGCTCGTACCACACACGAAGTGGCGAGCTTGCTATTTAGCGCGCTGAAACTAGGGGCTCGTCTCCTTTATAGCCGGACTAGTATAAAGTTACCATTTCCATGTGCTGCAGCACCGGTATTTTTGGATGGAGTCTGTCGCCGGGGAGATGGAGCTGTCTGCATGGAGGTACATACATCCTGGATGTGGTTTTATAATAGCACCAGCGGCCCAGCTTTTCGGCGCATTCAGAAGTGGCGCACGCCGGTTATTCCCAGTATCGCCTCCACTCGTCCTCGGCAAATCGAATTTGATCCTCGGCCTGAGCGGCCTGAATCTTGAGCACGGCTGCCTGGTTATTCAACTGCGTGGACTGACTGAAGTCAGCCTACAGCGTAGGGTCACGTCAGCACATGGTTATAGTCGTCCAACATAGTGATGGGCGTACCGCTCCACTTGGTACTGCAATATGATTCGCGTCGACACGGTAGCCAGCACCCACTCCAGCGAGCATGATGTTGTTGCTCGCAGCGTTGGCGGCAAGCCGAAACGAATTGACAGCCAGGTGCTCTTGCGTCTGGGCCTGCACCCGGAGTTGGCTGGCTTGCTGCTGCAGTTGTGCTATTTTTATTTGCAGCTCTCGCTCCTTAGCCCGCCGTTCACTCAGCTGTTGTATCGCGTAGTGTCAGCTTGCCTGTCCGTCTATGACCCGACTTTGCCCCTACCTTTTGTCGAAGATATTCCATGTTGCCAGTTGAAACAGCCTCGCTCCACACATGGCGCATGCGATCCGAATACAGCTGGCATGTAAAGCCCGAGGCCATGGCCGAAGCATTTCCGTCAAACCGGCAAGCGAGTCCAGCCGCCCTGTCAACGTCAGGCTTGATGACATCCATATAGCACTGCTCGCACACGGTAAACTCCCAGAGTCCCTGCATCGTATGACACCGGAGGGTTGTGGACGTGGAATTCCTTGGGCAGAGACCGTTGCCTTGAGGCTGCCCACCACCTATCGTCGACGAGCCCAGGGCCGAAGTGAACCCACCTCCACCCCGCGGTCGAGGCGGATTTGTACGCAACCAGCTGACCAGCTGCGAGAGGTCGGGACGGCGTAACATAGCCGAGGTCACAGCGCAGCCGCCCACCTGCTGCAGAGTCTCCATGGTTCGCGTGTCATCGTACCAGTCGGAAGGTGCCATTGCGCAGAATGTTTCCCTTAGGCCGGCCGGCTGCACCGGTGCAAAGCAGGAGGCAACGGACGCGCAGCACGCCTGGATGTTAAGAACGCACGACGCACACACCGTCCAGCCTGGAAGGGGTTGCGCGCCTGTTTGTGGATCTTGGACGGTGTACCACATTCTATTTGCGGGAACTAGGGGCTGCTGCTCTGTGGTGAGTTGGGCATTGGGGCATTCCCCTTCCTGAGCGCGAATTCCAGCGACGTGAGCAAGAAGCGTGATGTCATGCCGTCCGTCTTGGTTCATGGTTAGGAGTACCATACCGGCGACCCGTACCCAAAACCGCGACATGTCGCAACGAACCGCCACGTGGGGAGGCACGGCAATGGCGCCGCCCTTGGTGACGAAAGCGTTTGCATAGGGCGTAGGACGGACGACGGAATGGTAACACGCTGGGCAGATGTTGAAGAAGGAAAAGCGAGCATCGTTGAGCCCGATCCAGTCTCGGTGTCCCGCCTCAGGGTGCTGGCGCGGACAAGGTGCATTCGCTTGGGGAACCTGCGGTGTCTGGGCGAAGCCGTAGCCACCTGCGCCGAACGCTCCCCCGCCGCCATAGTTATACCCCCCTGGGCCACGGCCACCGAGCGCCGCATCTTGGAGCTCTTGGGCCAGAGAGTTGAAGAGTTTCCGTAGTGGCATGATCGGATAAGAGCAACGTGGCGTTCCCAATGACGAAAATCAAGGTGACAGACCAGGCTTTGGTTAACTCGAGGAGAATCTGCTCTTGATAATCGCACGCACTTCCCCCCTCATGTATGATATGCGTTGCTCACCTCAAGATGCCTCGTGCTAGGGCGCAATGGGTAAAGCACCCCTGTAGTGCATCGCGCTATTGTGTTCAGCTCGGCGGGGCCATCGTGGCCTGGACGCTGCCCCTTGCCTTCCAACGCAGCATTAGCAGGGCTGGTGTGGGAAGCAGGTTCCCACACACTGCAGAAGGTAGCCAGGGTTCCACATAGCCTGGAAGTAGCCATCCGTTACAGGCTCATTTTTAGATATACCAATACTCGGACATTAGCATCATCAACCATATACAACAGAATTGGCCACTATTGAATTGGGGCAGGGAGCCTCCATCTAGACAAATGGGGGAATAAGGTAGTGGAGCTAGAATTTTTATTCATTTTCACAGTATACGCATTCGCACATATATTTAAGACTAGACTAGAATACTTTTTTTAAGGCAAGTAAGCATTCTTCATTCCTATTTTCTAAGGGGTACTAGTATCAACTAATAGTCTTCTATACTTCTCCTCTATATAACCAGACAGCAGGAGAAGGCCAGAGCCACCAGCAGGGAGGTTCTGTCACGAACTAGCCGCACGGGCGGCCTGGAAGGCCGCAGCCGGGGGCACGGGACGCCATGGCAGCCAATCATTAAATAGCCAATCAGGACAGGATCACGCTTAGTATAGTGATTTATAGGAAGGGGATTACCAACAACACTAAAGGCTTATAGTAAGCCTAGTAATCTAACAATAGGAGGATCACGACAAAGGGAATGATCCTCGAAGGAATAGATTAGTACAAATAGATAGCCAGTCACTCGTTCTAGAGGACTTAGGAAGTTCTCTAGTAAGCAATTTATACTTATGTTTAGAATATACTTAAGATACCTATATAAGTTGTTATAAACCCTTTAGCTTTACTAAGTCTATAACCTATCAACTAGTACCTTTAGTAAACCCTTTTAAATATAGGTCCGAGAGAGATTCGTTACATATTATTTACTCCCTTTATCTTTATTATAGTTTAGATAAAGGTATCCCTACTATAATATCCTTAAATAGCGTTGGGAATATAGCTACTATAGCGGACCTCGATGCTATATTCGCGACCCTCTAGGCTAAGATTACTATACTTGAGAAGGAGGCGGCTATTAATCAGGATCTTATTAATAAGGCCTATAGTAAAATCGACGACGCCGAGAAGGCTAAGCTTAAACTCGAGGCGCCCGGAAAATATAATAGTAAGAAAGAGGACATCTTACGCTTCCTTATTAAACTTATATTATATATAGAACACTATAACGTTCGCTTCCCTAATAAAGATACTAAGATATACTATACTACCTTATAGCTTATAGGTCAAGCTATACGCTAGTTTAAGCCTGTATTTAAGGATTATATCGCGAATATTGGTAAAGAATAGTAGCCCTTTATTAAAAAAGTGTTTAGCACTATAATAGCTTTAAGGAGGAAATCTGGAAGGTATTTGGGGACTAGGATAAGAAGGTCTATACCTAGGACTAACTTACTTAACTAAAGTAGACTAAATCTATATCCACCTATATAACTATATTTAGATAAGACTCTATTAGGGCTAGTATCAATAAGGAAGGTCTAATATAACTATTCTATAATAGGCTTAAAGATAATATTAAGGATAAGTTATATAAAGAAGACTAACCTAGGATACTTAATAAATATATTACTAAGGCAATTAGGATTAATAACTAACCATATATAAGAAAGTAGTAGTAGAGGGGATAGGGGCGGTTCGCTATTTAGATATAGAGTGGCGGTACTATAGCTAATACTAAGAAGAGGCGCTAGTATAATAATATTTTATATAGTATATACTCTAGTATTATAGATATAGATACTATATAGTATTAGTAGAATAATAGGAAAGGGACCTCCTAAGGTAAGGATAAGGTCACCTACTTTAACTATAGTAAGAAGGGCTATTATAAATATAACTACTATAGCGCTAAGAAAGGATAGAGGCTGGTCCTAGGGTAGGAGGCTGCTACTATCGATAAGACTAAGGCGCGAGTAGTCGAGATCGTAGCTATAAGCTATATATAGAGCGACTTAGAGGACGATATCGATTATTACCTAGAGGAGGGAGTATAGGAGGAAGAATTTTGGTAGGAAAATAAGGAGCCTAGCGTGGAGGCTACTAGTAGATCTAACGCTGGACCTACCCTAGTACCCTAGAGAGAACGGATCGACGACGATAAGGATAGGGAGGTAATACTACCTCCCTAGATAGTCGGTATAACTATAGGGCTCGGGTTCATACTAGTCTAAGATATAGAGGGGTAGTAATAAATATATAATAGTATAGACAAGTAGCTAGGACCTAATCTAATATATTTATAAAATAAAGTGGTCGAACTATATAACAAGGTTATAGACCTTATAGAGAATAAACTTAAGCTCAAGTATAACCTAGAGCAAGAAAAAGACTAGTATAGATAAGTATATATAGAGCTATAGTAGATTTAGTAACAAATATATATACTTATTAATATATAGTAAGATATAGGGCAATATATTAATAATATTTAATAAGAAGTAGAGACGCTATAAATACTTATCTATAGGATAGAGTATTAGGTACCCTAGGATGGACCACTATTTATAAGTATAGAAAGACTCTTATCCGAGAAGATCTAGGAACCTAAGAAGGTATACTATAATATATAGAGCTATAGATACTAGAAACAATAAAGAGAATAAATATAGGAAGAGTATTAGGTCAAATACTAATATCTTAGCCCTAGATATATTCTAGAATAAGTTATAGAGGAAAGATATAGACTATTCTTCTAGGGCGTTTATAGAGATATAATATAAATGAACCTATAATAGGGAGATTATATTAGGTTACTATAGTTTTAGTATATAGAAGATAAATGCCGATACTACTTCTAAGATAAATACTAATAGAGCTATTAGCCTACTAGGAAGGTTAATATAATAGAGGAAGCCTAACCTATATAATAGGTATATAATATAGGTACTATATATACTAACTAGGTATAGAGCTTAAGATATTAATATAGTAAACTCTTTACTATACCCTTAAAGGTATAGCTAGATATTTATAAGAATTAGGGAAGTATTTTATTATATCCTAGTAAAGATTACCTAGCCTATTAAGATGATAAACTATAGGACTATTAGAGTAGGCGAAGTTAATTCTAGATTAAGCGATATAAGAGAAGCCTAATAAAGAAATAGACTATAGAGTGGCTCTAGGACTTCTTTATAATAGATGTCGCTATATAAGAAGAATATATCTTTAGTAAAGAAGAAGAAGAAGCCTTTTATCTCTACTAGAGGCTAGGAAACGACTCTAGGCCCTCTAAGGGGCCTATAGAAAACTAAATCTATAAGAGAGGCAATAGATCTGATAGTATAGGAAGAACTAGAAATAGTAGACCTATATTAACCTCCTAGCGAACGAATAAGAGATTGCTATAGTATATAATAATAAGCTAGATAATAGGATCTAGATTATAGTATAGTAGAGAAAATACTAAACGTTAGTATCAGTAGATAGAGGGGTATAGATAGACCTTATCTCCCTTATATTTATATATTAGCTTTAAATCCTATAGAGAATTAAGAAGGAAATATATATTTTTAGAGGGCTATTTAAGATATAATAGGTCTAGTAAGAAATAGAACCACTTGATATTAAAGTAGAAGAAAAACTACCTAAATAGTATTTAATATTATAGATATAGGGCCTAGAAAGGATATAATTTTAGAATACCTATAGTATAGAAACTATAATCCTAATATCGACTAGAAGGAAGGTAGCTACCTATAACCTTATAAGAGACTATATCCGACTAGTATAATAAAAGATATAAAATAGAAGTTATAGTAGGGAAATATACTATAAAAAGTACCTCCTCTAAATCTACTATAAAAGATAAATAGTAGCGAATAGACCGCCCTAGACTTAATAAGAAGTAGCAAACGACTAAAAAAGAAAATATAATTTATACTCTATAAGAGTTATCGTTACCCTAAAAAGGAAATAGCCCGGATAATATATATAGCTAGAAAACTATAAAGAACTACTGTGTAAAAAGCACTACGTGGGGTATACTAATATAGTGGGAAAAAAAACTCTCTTCGAAAAACGCACCGCACCACTTAGTGTAGTACGGCCCCAAAACGCTGAAAAGCGGTATCGAAAGGAAGCCCCGGAAAAGCTCTATCTAACTACCCCTATTATAGCCACACGTAGCCTGTTATATAGCTACAAGAGGGGGTAGAAAGGTAGGGCGAGCAAGGGTATAGGCTTAGCTAAAGGTTTTTTAGCCGTACGGACCAGCTATATGGACCAACAACATTGGACCAGCTATACCGACCGCTAGTATAAGCCCTACTAGCTTTATAGCAAGCTACAACTATACCCCAAACGCCCTACCCTATACTACCCTACATAGCCTATCCTATACTGCCCTAGGCAACCTACCCTACACTACCCTAGATAGCCTACCCTATACTACTAATAGAGGTAGTAGTCACCTATAATAATTAAGCTATTAAGGAATAGTATATATATAATAACTAGTAGATATAATAGGCCTTTAGGGAATAGGCTAAAGAGGCCTTTAGGACCTTTATAGTCCTAGTAAAGAGCCTAAGAAAGGTAGACCTATAGGGGGTTATAGAAGAAGCCTTTAAGGCTCAAATAGGCCTCTAGATAGTCGATAAAGTTAAATTCTAGCTTCTAACTAGCCTAGGGCTTAATAGAGCTACTATTCTAATTACTTTAGAAAGCTAGGAAGAAGTCTAGAAGGCCTATAAGTAGGGGGTAGTCTAGAGAGCCTAGATACTAGGCTATAAGCTATACTAGGCTATACTAGAGCTAAGGTAGTACTTTAAATACTAGAAATAGGGCTATATATAGAGGTACTACTAGAAGGAGGCCTTCTATAGAAGGTATAGTATAGGGGTCTATAATAAGGGTAGGAAGGCTAGAGAGGCCCTCTACCTAACCCTATAGGGCTAAGTACCCTATAAGTGCCCCTATTATAAAGGAGGCTATATTATCTAGGCTAAAGAATACTAGGGTAGGGCTAGGGCTAAGGAAGAAGCTAGGGAGGCTAACTAATATCGATTAAAAGTATTTAGACTAGTATTAACCTTAAGCCTTTAAGGAGCTATAGTACTAGGCTAAATAGGGCCTATCTTTACCTTTATAAGGGTTTAATAATAGGAAGATAAAGAGGGGTTTTAGAGAGTAGGGGCTAAAAGGCCTTAATTAGCTAGAGGTCGACCCTTATACCTAATAGTAGCTAGTAGAGACCAATTATAGAGCTAGATTAGCCTAGGCCCTAAAGGGCCTATATCTAGAGCTAGCTAGATATACTAAACGGCCTAACCTATATAGCCGAACCCCCTCTATATAGTAGGCTAAACTAGCCTAGCTAGAGGATATAATAATAGTAAAGGATAAACTTTAAGATCCTACTATAGAATACTTATAGTGGGGCTCCAAAAGTCTCTGGCACCCCATATTCAATTTAACGCGCGATGCGACGCGGTACCTACCATCTTCAACCTTCTACCAAACAGTATTTTACTATACTATAATCAATTTATATAAAATCGGGGCCAAATTGATAGCCGGTCGCCAATCTGGCCAGGAGATATCGCCTTTTGTACATGCAGCTATTATAGGTGCTGTTGCAGCCGGGGCAAGCCAGTCGGCTATTGCCAACACATTTAGTATTAGCCGAGGAGCAGTCCAGTTCACACTTCAACGATTCGAATCTTCAACCACCTTTGAAAATAAGCCTCGAACTAGCCGTCTAGAGGTTCTTATATATCGGGAAAAGCGATATATTATCTAGTTAGCTAAAAGAAACCCTTAGCTTTCGACAAAGGTACTAACTAGTACCCTAGATACCCGGATCTCCCGGTTAACGATATACCGGGTTCTTCGCCAATATTATATATACAAATAGTATATATAGAAGAGAATTCTATTAATAAAGGCTATAGTAGCGGCTAGATATCAATTTGTATACTTCTAGTTAGAGTATCTTAAAGTGTTAATATAGGTAAGTAATCTTGAAATCAACCCTTGATTTTACTAACCAACCTTTAGTCTATCTTTACTAATAAATCATCCTACTAGAATAATTCAAGTAGTCCAATAACCTAGGTCTTTTAATTCCCTTTTTAAAAATAGGATAAGAACTTTATTACCTTCTAAGGGTATAGCAAAGCGACTATTTTAATTATAGTCTAGGCTAGAATCTAGAAAGGAGGGAGGACTAACCTTATTATAATGGAACGCGACTATAAGCCACTATAAAAAGGAGGATATAGTTTATAGAGCTATCAATAAGCATTGGAAAACGGTCTTCTTCTAATTTACAATAGTATAAGGCATTTCTAGCAAGATAATACCCGGGTTTATACCTTAGTATTCTCGACCAAATGGCTCCTAAACCATACAATTAAGGTCCTTAAAAACTAGCCAGCTTATAGCCCAGATTTAAACTTAAAGTCTATAGTAGTAGACCCCCCCTATAGCCCTTTTAGCTAGAGGGCTAGAACTAGAAGATAATAGATAAGAAGAGGGTTAAGGCTAAAGTAGGCCTTATACTATAAAGGATAGGTCTAGGAGACTAGAGTATATAGGGCCTTAAGACCCGGGTTAAAGAAAAGAAAGGTTTAGAAAAGGCCTTTAACTAACTAATTAAAGTTCTTTAGGGGGTAGCTAGGGCAGCTACCCCCTAGAAGAGGGTAAATAGACAGAAGGGGTCCCTCTAATAGTTAATAAAGGTCTAGAAGGCCTAGAAGGAAGCTAGAAGGGCTAAAAGGAGATATAGAATAACCCTATAAGAGTAAAATATAGAAAGGCTAAATAAAGGCTAAAGGGCCTTTATAGCTACTATTAATAAAGAGAAGACTAAGGCCTAGAGAATAATACTATAGAAGGCTACCTACTATCTAGAGCTACTCTAGACCCTTAAAAGATAGGCCTATTATAGAAGCTTTACTCCCCTAGACCCCCTAAAGCTATTAGCCTTTATAGGGTTATTAGGGGGCCCTAACCTCTCTACCTACTAGAGCCCTAGTAGGAAGGTTCTATCTAAGCCTAGCAATCAACCTTAGTAATATATAAGACCTAGACCTACTAGAATAGTAGGAATAGGGCTTTAATATAGAGGTAAGGGTTATAGTAGGGGATATAAGGGCTACTCTAGCCTAAATAGCCCTTTAGAAGGCCCTAGATAAAGACTACTTACCTACTAGCCTACTAAAAGCTTATAGCCAACTACTATTAAAAGTACTTATAGTACTTATAGAGGCCTATCTCTAGGTAGGATAGTTCCTAGGACGGTTTAAGAGGGCTAAAATAGTAGTCCTATAGAAGCTAGGGAAAACCCCTAAAACCTACTAGTCCCTTAGAGGCTATATTCCTATAGCCCCTCTACCTATAGTAGGGAGGGTTAGAAGGGTTACTAGGGCTATAGAGGAATATAGCCTACTATTAACCAAGTAGATAGATAATAGGGAAAACTAGTTAACTAAACTAGTTATATAACTAGTAGTAGCCTAAATCTAGGAGGCCTAGAGGTAAAGGGTAGCTGCTAGTCTTCTATAACTAAATATTTTAGGGGCATTTAATATAGTTAACTATACCTGGCCACTAGCTACCCTATAGGAGTAAGGCTTTCTAAAGTAGGGAGTAAGCTAGGTAAAAGCCTAATTATCTAACTAGATAGCTATCCTCTACTTTAATAGCCAATAAATTAAAGATATTCTAGTAGCTATAGGTATACTATAGGGCTCCTTATTCTCCCTAATTTTCTTTATTCTATATATTACCTCCTTATATAAGGCTCTAAAGTAGGATTACCTTCTAGTTAGTATAGTAGGCTTTACTGACGATACTAATTTACTAGCCTTTAGAAAAGATCTAGTAGCTAATACTAGGTAGCTAGAAAAGCTAAGAAGACCTTTCTATAGTACCTATAGGATAGCCTTTATAGCCTAGAAGTATAGACTAATCTACTTTAATAGAGGCTATAGATAATAGAAGGACCCTATAACCCTCACCTATCTAGGGGGTAGTAGGGGATATAGTATAGTTAAGTTAGTAGGCTTAGTCTAGTTCTTAGGGGTATAGCTAGACTAGAAGCTCTCCTAGAAAGCCTACTACTAGGTAATAGAATGGAAGCTAAGGACCTAGGACTATATACTCTTAAGAATAGTAGCTAAAATATAGGGCCCTAGCCTAAGGCCTAGGAGATCTATACTAGATATATCTAGAGCGCTATAGCCTATAGAGCCTCTAGCTACTACTAACTAATAGCTCTAGGGGGGGCTAGCAAGCTAAAGGGACCTATAAAGGCCCTATTAAAAGCCTAAAATAAGAGCCTTTAAATTATAGTTAGGGCCTATAAAATAGCCCTAACTAGATATTTAGAAATAAAGGTATAAATATAATTATTAGGCCTCTACCTTAATAAATAGATAGCTAACTTTAAAGCCTAGCTAAGCTAGATAACTATATAAATAGACTCGATTATAAGCCTTAATAATTAGTAACCCTACTATAATCTTTCCCCCCCCTAGCCCTAGTATAGATTTAGAAGGAAGAAAAGAGGCCTAGGGTAGAGGCCCTGATAGGGCCTATAGGGTTTAATAACTATTAAGTAGGCTACTATTATAGTAGATTACTAGGCTAGCTATAGGTAGAAAATAAAAGATAAGAGGCTAACTACTAGTAGGGTAGTCGAACTAGCCTAGTAGACCTAGTAGAACTAATAGAGGGCTAGCCGATAGGAGGCTAGTAAGAGAATAGCTAATAAGGACCATCTAATCCTTCTATTTACTAATAGGGCCTTTAGAGGGTATAAAGGCCTAATAAAGGCCTAGAGCTCCCTTTTATCCTAAATATATATAGGGGATATAGGCCTATAGGACTACCTATTCTAGGTAAAGGTCCTAAAGGTCTATACCCCCTACTATAAGTATAGCGAGGGGAGGGAAATAGTAGAGCACCTAGTAGTATAGTACCCTAACCTACTAAATAGAGGCTATAGAACTAGCGGGAGATTGGATTATATAGGGACCTATAGACTATATTATAGAGGGTAGGGGCCTGGAGTACTAGGCTTATTTAGAGGGTCTTTAGTTGGCTAATGGACTCTAGCCGGCTACTAGAGTATAGTCTAGCTAGAAGGCTAGAGCTAGAAATAATAGAACGCTAGAGGCCTAGAGGCTGATATACGGCCTCCTTTCTTTTATAGGAAGGATTTATTAATAGAGGCAATATAGGGGATAGAGGTTTATACTCGGCCTATATAGTATAGTTTCCTTTATAAATGTAAGTGAAAGGACCGGCGTACCTATAGGTATATTGGTATAGGAATAATAATAATATAAGGTAAGCTTACTAGAATATAGGTATAAGTCTAGAGTATTTACTACTAATAACCTAGGTTAAAGAACTAGCTACTATACCTTAACTAAGTTTAACCTTACCCTAGCTAAGCTAATATTCTTTAAAGCCATTTAGAACGTTATTTATAGTAATAACCTAATAATACTATATTACTTTAACCTAGATAAATAGTTATTTCTATAGATTAATATATATCTAGAGTATAGTTATAGGGTTATAATCTTTTATTTATAAGATAGTTATAAGTAGGAGCCTAGTAAAGTTATCTCCTCTAACTAGGTAATTACCTATAATATACCTATAATATTTCTTAGTTATAGATTAAAGAAGACTAAAATATAATATAGCCTATTAGAATAGGAAGTTGTCTATTTAATATAGAGTATTAAGAAGCTAAAAGCTATAGTATACTTGCTACTAGTTATAGTATAGCCGACTATACTACTATATAGATATTGCCAAATAAATTACTTTAAATACTAGCTTAACTAATAGGGCTAATTATCGATTAATTAATGTATCGATCTACCTTTTATAGTATAACCTTAAGGTCTACTACCTATATAGAAGATTAAACTTTATACCTAATATCCTTAATCGGTTAAAGGTACTAATAGATCCTACTAAGCGAAATAATAGTAAGGCTATATTAAGATAATATATAGCTTATATTAAGGTAGTATAGGGGATAGAGGTTTTTATCCAGCCTATATAGTACGGTTTCTTTTATAAATAGTAGTAGAAGGACCGGCGCGCCTACAGGTATATCGGTATAGGAATAATAATAATATATAGCTTATATTTGTTAAAGTAAGGTTAGAGGACGATTTAAAGTATCAATTTATTAAAGGATATAAATCTAATAAAAAGTATACCGCTATTATTAGTAACCTCGTTAACGGCAGGAAGGAGACTACTAAGGGTAGGAGCGTTTTGTTATACTATAGGCTACTATTTATCCTTATCGATAACCTTCTCTATAATATCTATACTAACGGCCTATATATACTATATATACTATATAGCTTAATATAGCAAATAATAAGCCTTATATATAACAAGAGTACTACTTTAGCGAAGAACAAATACTATATAATTTATATAGTATATCATTTGAGTAGAAAATATAGTAGGTAAAAAAATATATAAAGCACTATCTAGCCTATAGAGTATACACTATAGATAGAACTACTCCTATTAATAACTATTAACCAATTTGTCCGACCAATATACTATCGATATATATTATTAGAATAGATTTTACTATAGGCCTTCTAATAGCGCCTTTAATGGGGTCGCTATAGTAGATAAAAGACTATAAGGAGTTTAACTATATAATAACAATATTATATAAATTATCTAAGCGATCATTACTAATCCCCGGCTACTCTATATATAATATAGGAGAATAGGGCCTCGTACTAATAAGGTAAATACTCTTATCTAACTAGGGAGTTCTATCTACTATTATCTTAAATAGAGATTATAAATTTATATCGGTACTTCTAGAGAGGTGTATAAGAAGTACTAGATATAAAGCTATTAATAATAGCAGCCTACTACCTATAAGCTAATAGCCTAGTAGAATATAAAAACTAGACTATAGAAATCGCCTTATAATTCTTTATATTTAAAAGACCCGACTCTAACTAGTTAGAAATTCTATTACTATTATATAGGTATTTAAATAGCGTATATTCGGACCTTATAAAGTCGTCGCTATATACGTTACTTTTTAGCTTTAAACTAGCCGGACTATTAGAGATACTAACTTAACTAGCTATAACGTTAAATAACTAGCTAGTACTAAGAGAATTCCTTCGACAAGATATATATAACTAGCTATAGACTTTATAGCTATAAAAGTAAAAAGACGATATAATAAAAGGTTCTATAATATCGAGTTTAAAGTAGGTGATAGAGTCTATTTATAGCTATATCGTAGGTACCACCTTCTAGGTAACCTGTTAAAAAAACTATTGTAACAACGTATAGACCTATTTACTATTAAATAATATATAGGTAGACTAGCGTATAAGCTCGATTTTCCTCCTAATATAGGCATCTATCTATTTATTTTAGTCGCCTACTTGTCGCCTACTCTACCTAGAGAAGACCCCTTTAACCAAGTCTAGCTACTACTAGGCCTAGTTAAAGATAGCTATTTAGATAGATCTACCAATTTAGAGCCTAGTAAAGATTATAAGATTAAACGTAGCACTTAGTATAAACTAGTATATAGAAGATATAAATACCTTATTAAATAGAAGGGTTTCGGCAATAAATATAACGTTTAGAAGATAGTATATTAAATATAATACTTGCCTCAACTACTAGAATAATACTAGGTATATATAGGAGGTATACCTAAAGAAACAATATCCTTAGGGCTTAATAATAAGGAAATTATCGCCCTAGCTCGGAAATATAGTAGACTATAGAAGTACCCTTTTAATAAAAGAACAATAAGGGTAACAACGTGAAGCCTATAGGTAGCGCTTCTCGACTACGCTATAGTTAAAAGATTAGTCGAATAAAGCTTAATTAAAGAAGGTCCTATAAGGTTATAATAACCTGATACTATAAATGGCATAGTATAGGCACTACGTTTTCTTATCGTACCTAAGGACTTAATACCAAAAAGGGCTAAGTAAGTACCTATAGATTAGATTAGAATAAGAAAGTATATGACGCTGACTAATTAGGGCTAGCCTTGATTAGTCTGTGCCCCGTAGCTGTAGAATCCTATATTGCAAGCCAATCGCTGGCTTGCAACAACGATTCTACAACACCCACCATATACTGAATTGACGATATTATAAACCACCACTATTATATACAGTGACACTATATCACTAACTAAAGACCCTCTAAACAAGCCTAGTACTCCGGGCCCCTACCCCCCGTAATATAGTCTATAGGTCTCTATATAATCGAATCTCCCACTAGTCCTATAGCTTCTATATTAGTAGGTTAGGGCACTATACCACTAGGTACTCCATTATTTCCCTCCCCTTGCTACACTCGTAGTAGGGGGTACGGTGCTTAAGGACCTTTATCTAAAATAGGTAGTTCTATAGGCCTATATTCCCTATACGCGCCTAGGATAGGAGGGAGCTCTAGGCCTTTATTAGACCCTTATACCTTCTAAGGGCCCTATTAGTAAATAGGAGGGATAGGGGGTCTTCGTTAGCTATCCTTCTACTAGCCTCTTGTTAGCTAGCCCTCTATTAGTTCTACTAGGCCTACTAGGCTATTTTAACTACCCTACTAGTAGCTAGCCCCTTATTTTTCCTCTCTCCTATTTTCTATCTCTAGCCAGCCTAGTAGCCTACTATAGTAGTAGCCTATATAGTAGTTGTTAGACCCTATAAGCCCTATTAGGGCCTCTACACCAGGCCCCTTTTCTTCCTTCTAAACCTATAATAGACCCTATTATAAGCCTTATTAATTAACTACCCTACTATAGTCTTCTCTCTCCCTAGCCCTATTTATAGGGTCGTCTAGCTTAGCTAGGCTTTAAAGTTAGCTAGCCGTTTATTAAGGTAGAGATCTAGTAGTATCTATACCTCTATTTCTAAATATCTAATTAGGATTATTATATAGATAGGCCTTAACTAAAATTTAAAGGCTCCTATTCTAGGCTTTTAATAAGGCCTTTATAGGTCCCCTTAGCTTACTAGCTCCCTATAGAGCTATTAGTTAGTAGTAACTAGCCCCTATAGGCTATAGTGCTCTAGATATATTTAGTATTAACCTTCTGGACCTTAGCTAGGCTATAGCGCTCTAGATATACCTAGTATAGACCTCCTAGGCCTTAGCTAGGCTAGGGCCCTATATTTTAGCTACTATCCTTAAGAGTATATAGTCCTAGGTCTTTAGCTTTTATTCTACTACCTAATAGTAGGCTTTCTAGGAGAGCTCCTAGTCTAGCTATACCCCTAAGAACTAGACTAAGCCTACTAGCTTAACTATACTATATCCCCTACTATTCCCTGGATAGGCAAGGGTTATAGGGTTCTTCTAGTATCTTTAGCCTTTATTAAAGTAGGTTATTTATATTTCTAGGCTATAAAGGCTATCCTATAGGTACTAGCCTACTATAGGTAGCTTTTGCAGGCTTTTTCTAGTTATTTAGTATTAGCTATTAGGTCTTTTCTAAAGGCTAGTGGGTTAGTATTGTCGGTAAAACCAACTATACTAACTGGTAGGTAGTCCTACTTTAGAGCCTTATATTAGGAGCCAATATATTATTATTATTCCTATACTGATATGCCTATAGACGCGCCGGTTCTTTTACTATTATTTATAAAGGAAACTATACTATATAGGCCGGGTAAAAACATCTATCCCCTTACTGCCTCTACTAATAAATCCTTCCTACTGTAAAGGAGGCAATATATAGGATAAAGGAGGAGTAGTATAATTGGAGTATATTGTACCTAGAGTGTTGTAAGGCCGTCGGTTCGAACCCGGCCTCCCTTACCGTTTTTCCTAAGACTAGCCAACTTAGAAGAGTATAGTTATACTAACTATAAAGGAAGCTAACCAAATTATAACCGTTGTATCGGGGGTTAGTGGATTAGGCCCCCCCTAGCTAATTAACGAACTAGAAAACCTATATAATTCAGAGCGGAAAAACCTAAGTGCTAGGAGCTAGGGCCGAGCGCTAAGAAAGACCTAGGGTTATATCGCTAGCCTATTAAAAGCGGAAGTCTATAAGAGGGTGAGCCCTATTGTAGTATTACTAAACTAGGATAGATAAGAACTTGGAATAGAGCTAGGATTATATAGATTTAATAACTTCTAAGGATAGCCGATTATGTATAAAAGTGGGGCACTGGTAGATTTAACAATGGTTAGTAAGGCCTTAGTATCTATAAAATATAGGAATTAGGACTAAAGAGATAAAAGAGTTGATAGGGGTTTTTATCTAGCCTTTAGGAACAGTTTCTCTTATACCTAGCTATAGAAGGACCGGCACGCCTATAGGTATATTGGTATAGGAATAATAAATACTAAATAAATAAATATGTAGAATAAAGAGGACTAGGGAGAGCGGGGAGACTTATAGTATACCTATAGCCACTAGAATATCTTCTGTTTATCGACTATCGAAGTGGAGGACAGCTACCTAATTAGATAACTAGGCCTTTACCTAGCCTACTACCTACTTTAGGAAGCCCTACTCCTATAGGGTGGCTAGTAGCCGGGTATAGTTGACTATATCGAATGCCCCTAAAATATCCAACTATAGGAGGCTAGCGGTTGCCCGTTACCTCTAGGCCTCCTGGACCTGGGCTACTACTAGCTATACAGCTAGTTCGGTTGACCGGCTTTCCCTATTACCTATCTACTTGTTGGTAGTAGGCTATATTCCTCTATAGCCCTAATAGTAATAATTACTATTAGGAGGCAGTATAGGGGACAGAGGTTTTCACCCGGCCTATATGGTACGATTTCCTTTGTAAATAGCAGTAGAAGGACCGGCGCGCCCACGGGCATATTGGTGTAGGAATAATAATAATAATTACTATTATTACTAATGACTATTAGTAAAATGAGGCATTATATATTTATGTATAGGAGATACTTGTTAGGTAGTTTTACTAGTAAATAATATACGTAGTTAGTTATACCTATACTATATAGAGATTACTTATATATTATTATAAACTTCTTAGCTTTACTAATCTAGTTACTTAACGATTAATACCTCTAATAGACCCTTTTAAAGTAGTCGGGTTATATAATTTATTATATATTACTTACTTTATTTCTAGAATGGAGGTATTAGTTATTATAAGTACTATAGTACCCTCTATTACCTAGCTTAACGAGTATATTGCTACACTTAAAGTAAAGAACGCTTATAGCTTTTTAAAGCTATATTAAGGCTAAACTCGATCTACTACCTAAATATTGAGGTAGTAAGAGCAAGCTATCTAGGTCCTTAACCTAGGTAAATATATACCTCCTATTATATATACAGAAATTTATTAATGAGGCTAATAAGGTCGGGTTTATTACCTCTCGATCTAATAGGCCTATGCTTAAGTGGTTTCAACCTACTATAGACGACCTTATGAATAATAAGAAGGATGATAGAGAGGACTTTATAAGTAAGATTTTTACAGACTATACCCGTTTTAAATAGGAGCTTAGGAAGGTTTTTAGGGACCTAGACGAAAAATAATATATATTATTATTATTATTATTATTATTATTATTATTATTATTATTAT